>JAJPUD010001123.1:346749-380660 GCA_023553655.1 Myrmecobius fasciatus | reverse complement strand
AAAGATAACCAAATCTATTTCTTAAAAGTGTAAGTATACTTGCTCTTTTTAGAAATCTTAACATTTAATACCATCACTTCAAAGGAAAAATTATTTATATCTGAAATGAATCTCAGAGACCATCAAGTACAACCTCCTAAATGTTACATATTAGGAGTCTGAGGCTTAGACAGGTGAAGTAACAAGCCCAGGATGACACAGCTAGTAAATATCTGAGGTAAGATTTGAACATAGATCTTCTGGACTTTAAGCCCAGTGTCATTTAAGTGAAGCTATAGTTACTTACTATACAATTTTATTTTTACTTTAAAATTCTTAATTCCCCTGAAAGACAGATAAATAGGTGGAGAGAAAGAAAACTTATGGGGAAAATAACTTCATAATAAGTTAGGATGCATATAATGCTTCAAGATTTACAAAGTACTTTTCATATTTTCTCATCTGATGCTTAGAACAACTATATGAAGAATCTATTAAAAAGACAACTAAATGACCTAGTGGATTCAGAACTAAACCTGGGGTCAGGAAAAGTTGAATTCAAATCCAACCTTAGAGATATCCTAGCTCTGGCTTTACTCATCTTCCTCATTCAAAGGCAAAATGGGGAAAATAATAACACTATTTGTAAAGCACTTTGTAAATCTCAAAGTGCTATAGCTAGTTCTTATTATAGCTATTATAACTCCTTAATTCTCCTATAAGTTAAAGTATTAATTAACTACAATATATCTTAGCATTTATCCTTACAATGTATCTTAAAAGGAAGGCCAAAAACCAAGTGTTAGAAGAGTTATACACAAAATATACAGAATTATTATTGGAAGGAATCTTAGAAAACTAGTAAAACCTCTTGATTCTAAATGAGGAACTCAAGTCAATGAAATAAATTGACATACAAAGTTCCCAGAGATAGTCAGTAGCAGAGTTGAGACTAGAATTATCATGTTGACGCTCATACCAAAGAAATGTAATATTACGTTGAGCTTAAAATATAGCTGAATCGCACAGAAAGCAGTCAGTTATGCTGCTACCCATTGTCTCGGTAACTGAGTATAAAATAGAGAACCTTTGTGAGCCTTATGTATCACTACATATATTTATTTATTTATATATATATATGTATGAAATCACTATTACCCACCTGCAATAATTTCTCGAAGTTTGGGATCCAGATTTACAGTACATGGCAAAAAGGTTTTTACATCTCGAGCCACAAGAACTGGTGTTCGTGAAGACAAAAACACTTCAAAGTTCCTTATGTCACCATCAATTTCAAGCAACGGTTCAACATCTTTGGTTGTTGGGATATTCTTTGATATTCTTTGAAAAAAAAAAGAAAGGAAGATATCAATATAAAATAGCCAATACTGTCACTATTTAAGCTTATTCTCCTAAAAATTTAACAGAAAGATTTTGCTTCTCTGAAAAACTAATTGACAACAGCAATCATCAAAACCAATTGGTATTGATTTTAAAAAGATCAATGGAACAGAGTAAATACAAGAGAATCAGAAATAACAGAATCAATAATTCAGTTTTTGATCAACCATACATAACAGTCAATTGGGGGGAAAAACTCTCCATTTGAGAAGAACTTCTGGGAAAATTGGAAAAGAGTCTAGAAAAAAATAAGCTCACAGCAATGCTTTATACTATATTATATAATAAATTGAAAGTGGATATACAGCCTTAATAGTAGAGAACATATTATAAGGGAAGTAGAATATCTGTCATAGTTATAACTAAATATATTCTTAACCAAAGGATAGAGGCAATTAAAAAATATAAAAGAAATAATTCTGAATACATGAGAAAGTAAAAAGTAGAATGGGAAAATGTATTTGCCACAAATTCATTAGACAAGAGTTTATTATTTTACATGTGTGTACACATACACACACACACACACACACATATGAAAAACTATAAGACCAAAAGCTATTCTTTAAAATGTAAATAGCTGGTGTATATGAACAAACACTTCTCAAAAAAAAATTGTGAACTATTAACAACACCTGAAAAACTATTTCAAATAACTAATAATAAAAGAAATGTAAATCAAAGTAACTAATAAGTTTCACCTTACCCCTAGGAAAATGGCAGATAAAAGATGGAAACAATTAAAAGTGGAAGGGTTTGGAAACCTAAATACACTAATACACCAATATAAAAAAATCTAAGCATTCTGAAAAGCAATATAGAATTACATTAATAAAGAGGCTAAATATCATTTGACTCAGAAATCCTACAAAATGAATGGAATACTCATTTACATAGTGCTTATTATATGCAAGACATTGTGCTTTAACAAATATTAATCACACAACAACCCTGAGAGGTAGGTTCTATTATTATTTTACAAGTGGAGAAGCGGAGGCAAACAAAGGTGATTTGTCCAGAGTCACATAGTTAATATGTGTCTGAAGCCAACTTTGAACTAAGGTCTTTTTTTCCTGACTTCAGGCCCAAAACTCTATCTACTGTGCCATCAACTGCCTCCACTAGGCATGTACCCAAAATTTGACTGACAGAAAGGAAAAGTCTCAAATATTATTAATGAAAACTTAATTAGAAAAATATGACAAATACTTTTTTTTGGAAAAAAAATATAGTAATAAAGAAAAAGGCTAGAAAATTTGTATTTAACAGAAAGCATTATAATTAAAACTGAAGATTAAGTAAAGTTTCTGAGTATATTAGATAATTCATTTCACAAAAGAAATTATTAGACCAATTGAGCAACACTTTAAAAAAAAAAAAAAAAACATTTTACTATGGTGTGTCTGCTACACATACTAGAACTTCTTAAAGCCACATGTGAGAGTTGGGGGACAGACACCAAAGGTGGATAAGCAGCCCTGAAAAGGACTCAGCAAGCATTCACCTTAGAACCCAGGACTTAAGCTTTTTTTCTACTCACAACCCCTTTTTGCCTGAGAAATTTTTACAGGACCCCAGGTCTATAGGTATATTAAACACATACAAATCAAACATTTGATGATAAATCATAATTTACAACCCCCAAATTCAGTTACACAATTTTATAAAGGGTCATGACCCACAATTTGAGAAATTTTGCACTAGAGATGCTAATCCTCCCTGAATAACTCATAACTACAGTAGCATTTACAGAAAATCTAAAAGCAAAGTAAAGTGATTCTTGGCTCCTTCTGACAAGTTTTCTGCCACCAGTGCAGCATAAGCTGACATGGATCCAATAAGACCAAAAGCTATTTGCAGCTTATTTATTGTTTACAGCTTCATAGGTCTTCATAAAAAAAAAAAAGTCACTAACTAGCCAACCTATAAATAATAAACCTCTTCACACTAAGTTGGTCCTTAAAAAGCATAAATTGTATCTTGTTAAGGCTATATTCAATGTCTTTCTCAGTAGAACTTGCATTTTGCTATAATCATCTCCATTCTACCTAATGAAACTTCAGAAGGCTTTGTCACTCAGTCATATCTGACTCCTCATGATCCCATAGACCATAACACACCACGCCCTATATCCTCCACTATGTCCTGAAATCTGTCCAAGTTCATGTTCACTCCTTTCATGATACTGTCTATTCATCTTATTCTCTGATTTTCCCTTCTCCTTTTGTCTTCAATCTTTCTCCCCCCAAAAAAGACTTATCAGAAGGGTTATAAAGATCAATTAAACAAGACTTTTTTTTTTTTTTTTAAAAAGACTTATAAAGGTCAAGTAATCAAGACGGTGTTATCACCAGAAATGTGCCACTGATGTTACCATCTTTCCAATTTATACAATTTGTTCTACATCCAAGAAAGACAAAGAGGGTTTTAGGGTTTAGGGTTTAGGAAGAAAGGAATAAGCATTTAAATAGAATTTACTATATTCCAGTCACTGTGTTAAGCACAGTGCCATTATTATCCCCATTTTACAGACAAGGAAAGGGAGGCAGACAGAGGTCACGTGATTTGTCCAGGGTTACACAGTTAATAAGTGTCTGGGACTACTTTTGAACTCGTCTTCCTGATTATAGGCCCAGCATTTGGGAGAAATGACTGTGTGTAGCAAATGCCTATCGGCAAACCACAAGATTCTAAAATCTGCCATATAAAAGTAAATTGAAGTCCATACAAAATATCTGAAATGCCTTTCTTTTTTTTTTTTTTGCTGAGGCAATTGGGGTTAAGCGACTTGCCCAGGGTCACACAGCGGGGAATGTTAAGTGTCTGAGACCACCACATTTGAACTCAGGTCCTCCTGACTTCAGGGCTGATGCTCTATCCACTGTGCCACCTAGCTGTCCCGATGTGAAATGTTTTTAATAGAAAAAAGTCATTCTGGGGCAGCTAGGTGGCGCAGTGGTTAGAGCACCAGCCCTGAAGTCAGGAGGACCTGAGTTCAAATCTGGTCTCAGACACTTCCTAGCTGTGTGACCCTGGGCAAGTCACTTAACCCCAATTGCCTCAGCAAAAAGCAAAAAAAAAAAAAAAAAAAAGAAAAAAAAGAAAAAAGTCATTCTTCCTAGAACTGGTAGGTAACATTTCAGAACAAAACAAATCTAGAGTTTTCAAAGTTTTTAATTTTCAAAGTAATTTGAGATTACTGCCAAATCCAACCAGCTGAAGAAATACTTTCTGAAGATCATTAACTCTTTCAAATCTCCACTGAAATAAACTCAAAACAAATTATACCAGTGGTCTTCTTTAACAACATTTCTACTATTCCCAACAGTGCAAAGCTCACAGAAATTTAATGCCTAGATTATAGTCAAATAACTAGTATGTGTCATGGGTTGAATCTGAAGCTATATCTTTAAAATAAAAAGTATAAAATTCCTTTGCTATTTCACAAAGCATAGGCTCATAGGAGATAATGATGAAAAAAAGTTTAAAGAGTGATAAATGTCATGAAATGAACCTGGGAGGCTGGGGTTGAGGCCTGAATGATCCTGAAAGTCTAGTTTCCAGCTCTAAATTCTAATTCAAACAACAGATTTGTTTTTGCTCAAAGATAACCAAGAAGCTTGCCCTTAAATAAGCCAAATATTCTACAATGGTCAAATAGACTATTTTAAATACTGATCTATATTGCTGGAGGGTGCACTTAGAGGAAAAGTGACTTAATAGTAAATGAGTTCTTTAGGAAAGAAACTCAAAAGATATTAACAATCCTTTGCCAGAAAAAAGTCTTAACACAGATAAGACCACAGGTATAAACAAATGCTGAAAATCTTAAAGGTACACTTACAAATTTCTATCATTAAAATACACCGAAATAATTTTTAAAATATAAATCCTAATCTCTTAATATGTGTAGATGCTGACATATTTAAATATGTGATATCACTGAACATTCAAATTGGTTTTTTGATTTGAAATGAAACCTCTGCAAATATTTAAATTATTGGAGTTTTTGTGATGGCTATTTTAAAGTTAGCTAGCAAGGAAAAATGAACCAAAAGCAAAAAAATGCTGATCTAATGTCCACCTAAAACAAGGATGTGAATGATATTTTTTACTAAAGAACTGCTACTTTTACATTATTTTTTTATATCTCTGGAGGCTTATGCCAAGAAAGGTCCTGATTTTTTTTTTTTTTTACTGGGGTGAAAATCCCACCCATACTATTTAGAAACATTATTTTTGCTCAGTATTTGATTTAAATATTAAAATATTTTCATTATTTTGAGTATGCTGATAGAAAAAGTTATATATTTCAACAATGACTTGAATTTTTTTTCCTCATTATAGAATACTAAAAAGTCTCACTAAAAAGTACCGTGGCAGGTTTAATTTTACTCTCCTTTTTTAAATACCAAAAGAACAGTCACAAAAATCACATGCATTCTGTGCTTCAAAAGCTGGAAAATTATGCATTCTTTATTGTTCTGAGTATTTCTTCAATTCCTTTCTTGAAATGCTTTTAAGAACCAGTTTATTAGGTCACACACACAAAAATAAATCTCATTTCTTTTCAGTCAAGACACACTTCACATTTCAGGGTCTAATTTGTCTCCCAGCCTTTTCATCTGTTCACTGTACAAGCCATCATCCAAACAGATGCCAAAGGGATACTCCCCTAAGAAGTACTGATGCCTATCACTGATAGCCCTAGCTTACCCATTGCCCAAGCATAGCTTGAGGGGGAAAGCAGTTCAGAGAATGGTCCCATCAGCCATCAGGCATTATTCCGTACCCAGAGGCTCCACAAAGGAAGGAGGTGCATCTTCTCCACTTTCTCCAGGCTAAACATGATTGTTACAATTTTGTAACTCAGTCCTCCCCTTTTTTGTTGTTTTGATTTTGACCTAAAGAAATCTCACCTAGGAATGTATCAGTTAACTGCTCTTTAACTTTCTATCTCTGAAGGCTTGTCAGGGTACACAGAGAGCTGACAGCTGACATCTGCCAGAGGTAGAACTTTAAATCCGGGCCTTCCTTACTCCAGAGCCCTTTCCTGTCTGCTGTGCCCCATTCCGGAGCTCTCTTTTGGGTCTCCTTTGCTGACTGCTTACTCTGCCGGAGTAACCATGAAGGCTGTTTCCTGGCTGTCCTTCAGTGTTCCCACACTTCTCTGACCTTCATGCCCAAGCTTTGGCAGCTCCTTGTCACAGTGCATCTGGCTTTGGGAGTGCCCTACGATCTGGCTGCAAGCCACTGGGCCATTGCTGCACATGTTCTCGGGCCTCTTCACGGTGCATGTCATTCCTTCACCTGTCTCTGAGCCTGTGCCCCGCCTCTAATGGCCTCCCTTCTTATCTTCCATTCAAAGCTCAGTTCAAGTGCAAGCCTACAAATTTGCTAATGCCCTCCTTCTGGAAATGATGAGGCATCTATTTTGTATTTAATTTTAATTGAACAAGCTTCTGTCCCAATAAAATATAACTCCTTAAGACCAAGGACTGTCTTGATTTTTGCCTTTGGCACCTTAGGGTCTAGCACAATACTTGGCACAGAAATGTGCACTTAATAACTGCTGGTTGAGATTAAATGATGTAATATTTGTCAAGCACTTAATTTAGTACCTGGTACTACATAGACTCTGTACAAATACTTTCTTCCTTTCCTTCTCAAATGAATGAATCAAGTGCCAAAAATATATCATTCACATGATCACTTAATTCAGGAAACACAGCTCTACATGACCAAATTATTTCTAAAATTCAAATCTCTCATATAAATTAAATCAAATCAGTGAGGATTTTTTAAAGAATATGCTATATTTTCAAGGAAAATTCCCAAAGAAGAAATCTAAAAAAGCTTAAGAAACACTGGTAAATGCATAATCTGTTAAAGCGATTACTCTGAAGACAACAGTATTTATCTGTATATGTGAATTCTGGTATGTTTCTTTTAAAGTTAGTTGTGTCATTTGACAGTCACATCTTGAAAAGATCTATAATAACCCAATAAATTTAGTCAATTTCTTAAATAATATTATCAGAAGTTTGGCAATATTTAAAGTATTACCTCTATGAAAGACAGAACTAGTGTCACTTTGAAATAAAACAAATGACTTAATGTATTATAATAACCTTACACAGAGTTCAACACAATTGTACAAATTAAATCTACTCTGAAAAAGGATGATAATGGCTATTTTTGCAGGTTATCACCTAGTTAAATATGCACCAATATAGATTTGGATTTTAAAAGCATATTATAATAAGTCTGTATGTGCTAAATGCTAACTACATTTACTGAATTACATTTATGTTGCCCATAATATTATATTTTGACTATTTACTGTCCAGTATTATTAGGAATTTGGTTCCTTTTAGAAACTCATGGAGCTCCATATAGTGCTTCAGTAAGAAAGCTATGCTGTAACCTCCAAGATTTGACATGCAGAAGTATATAGTTTTGGTGATATCTTTAAAAAAACAAAACAACAACAACAACAAAAAACTTAAGTAGAAACCAAATTACTGAGCTATTACTATTATTACTGAAACTGAATGAGGAGAAATTACCTGATACCCTATTTGAATATATTTTATTTAATTAAACTCCAAGTATAGATTTGTTCAATTCTTCTCAAATCTTTCTTCCTCCATCCCCAAATGTCTACCATTTTCTAGGATAAGTGAAATAACAATCCAGCTGGTCACTACAGCTAAAGATTAGGAATTTAAAGGGTTAAGTGATCCAAATTAATACATAATTCCACCAACAATGCACTAGTGTGCCTATCTTCCCACAGAATCTTAGCAAACAAACAATTCTCAAAAGAACTACAAGATAATAATGAGTAATACTGTTCCAAATCATTAATAAGAAAAATGAATATCCAAACTGCACTAATCACAAAGAAAATTGGCATGACAAAAAAATTAATAATGGGAATAAGTTGCAGAAACAGATAAAAATTTCTGGTGGTACTATAGACTAGTCCAACTATTTTGGAAAACAGTTTATAATTACACTTTTTTTAAAAAGTGATTAAAAAATTTTCATCCAGAAATCATAGTGCTATGTATAAATTAAAGAAGTTCAGAACTAAAAAAAAAATCCGATAAACATCAATATGTACATAACTGTACCTTTTGTGGTAGCAAAAATTGAAAAACAAAGTAGATGCCCACTAGCTAGGAAATGGTTAAAGAATATTACGTGTCAAAATAGAAGCTACTGCACTGTAAGAAATGACAAAAATGAAAATTCCAAGAAGCATGGAAAGATTTAAATATACTAATGGAGTTAGTAAAAACAAAACAGAAAAGCAATAAACACAATGACTACAAAAATGTAAATACTAGTGAAAAAAATTAATGTTGCATAATTATAATGACCAAACTTAGACCTGGGGAAGAGTTGAAAATTTTTCCTTTCAATCTTTGAAGACATGGGAGACCATGAATATGGAACAATGTATACATTAGCAGACATGATTGATATGTTGATTGGTTTTACTGAACTTTTTTACTTCTCTTTCTCCCCCCCCCCCCAAGAGATAGCTTGAATCAGCTTTAGTGGATTCATGGACCTCAATAACACTATTATTCTGTCCAGTGGGAATGGATGACATTTCATGTAACTTCAAGATAAGGAGGATGATGTCGACAACAACAGTGATGATGATGATGTACCATCATCATTAACATCTAATTATTACCTAGTGTTTACTATGTGATAGGAATTATAATATGCACTACAGATACAAAGAAAAACAATCCTCATCCTCAAAGAATTTGCAATTTGACTGCTAAGAAAACATGCAAACAAATACGTACATATAAGAGATAGGCAGTGTAAAGAAAGGAGTACAAAAATCTTGGCCCCTATACCACAACTTGGTATCAAGAGAAAAAGATCACAAAATAGATCAATGAATATGGCAATATAGTCAATCTAAACAAAATCACCTGACAAAAAGAAATATACTCAATTCATTCGTCTATGGATTTGAATTTTATTCTTTAAGGAAACCATATGAGGCATACATCTAATTTAGTAGACTGCTTGGATACATAGGTAAGCATCCCCATAGAGCCATTATGACATTAAGTTCATATTAGATCATTAATAAACTCTTGAGTTTTACTGAATTTATTGTTTAAAAAAACAAAAACAAAAACACTCTATGTAAACAATTATATAAGGTGCCAAAGATCCTACCTAAAATGTGAAACACAGGTGTTTCACACAATATTGTCTTCTCATTTATCTGTACCAAAAAAATGAAGACTGGGGGGAGTAACTGAATTTTCATTATCTGATTTTTAAAACCTATTGTACTTGAATAGGAAATATCACCATCTTGTGGACTTTTAATACACCCAAAAACCATTTGTGTCATACTATAAACTAGAACCCTAAACTAGAATCCTTTTATCCTTCTGCTTCAAAATTCATTGTATTGTTTTTATTTTATTAAAAACATAGACTCTTTGAAGTGTCTTTGATTTTGAAATAATAAATATTATTTGAATAAATACTACCCCACTCATCCATCCAAGCTGCAATGACATTAACTGCTTGGAAACCTGATAGAATCAAAGAGGTCATGGACGCACTATTGACTGATAAAGGAGCTGGGTCCAGAGAAGTTAAGTCATTTATGCAAGGTCATACAACTACTTAATAGCAGAGCTAAGATTAAAACCCAGATACATGACTGGAAATCTTGTTATCTCAAACTCTTTCAAGAATTGAATTTTGGTGAATGTTGCTGGTTCTTTGTTCTCAAAGAAAACCAATGACATCACAAAAATAATGTCCTTACTTTCATGTGAACTAGATTTAGGTGAGGCAGAGCAGCACAAAAGTTATCAGTTTCACTTTCTACTCCAGAGACTTTGAAGTCCAGTGGTAAGACAAAAGCCAATATAATCAGCAATGGCCCAGGATGCTAGTGAATAAAGAACATCAAGGTCAAGAAAAACAGAGAAAAGAATGAACTGAAAGCTCCAAAGAGATAGCTGTAATTTGCCTTTATAAGGGAGAACTATAGCTCTCTAGTCTTCCTTTTAAAATTATATTTAATAATGGCAAACTAAAAATTTTTAATGAAAAATTTCTATTTTTTTTAGAAAAGTGTTTTTCTATTATTTTTAGAAAAGTAATTATTACATTCAATTCACAACTAACTTTAAGAAAAATCCAACCATGAAAAATCAGCAGTTTATTGAAATTTTTCCATTTTATTCATGTTGTGAAAAATACACATATAAAATATCTGCATTCAGATCCCAGAAGCTCTTTCTCTGGAGCTGGATGGCATTTGTCATCATAAATCCTTCAGAACTGTCTTGTTTTTTTATATTGGCAATCAGAAATATCTAAAACATTTAAAAAGATTATATGTAGACTAGTATGATGAAAAGAGTACTGGATTTGAAAGCAAAGATCTTAGGCTCAAATACCTAGTTTTGAATTAGCCTTGAAACGCTGCATGAGCTAATTAATCTCTTTGGGCTTTAGTAAAATAAGGTGACTGAACTTGTTGACTTCACCCATACTCCTTAATCTCAAAGTTCCCTTCTAGCTCTAAATTTATTACCCTGTTTTTCATGATCAATTAGCATAAAATACTGAAAACTCTACTATGAATTTTAAAAAGTTTTAGAATGTTTTTCCCTAATAAGAGTAAACCTATACTTTAATAAAGCTACCTAGGCAAAAATTAGAGTTATCTGATTAATATAAACTGTTCAAAGGATTTTGCAAACGAACATATGTTTGTTACCTTAAAACTGATATTCTAAGGCAAAACTAAGACTAGGAACAAAAAGAACAAACTAGTCCTATAAAAATGACTACTTGGAGTATTTTAAAAATTGGTTTTTTTTTTAAGGTTTTTTTCTCACACTTTTGTTATTTTATTTTTTAAACCTATTTTAGCTTTCATTTTTTAAAATTTTGAGTTCTAAAATCTCTCCTTCCAGCCTTCCCCTTACCCATTTAAAAGAAAAACAATATTAATTAAACATGTTTTTCACTTCTTAAAAAGATAAGATTTAAAATACTTTCTAAAAAATTCAATGCCTACTAAGAAGTATTGGTAGATAATCGGTGAAAATTAAATAAGTCATTTATGAAAATAAGCAAGTCATAGAACAATTACTTTTATAGCTTTAATTCAATTATAAACTATATAAACCCCAAATTTTTTTTTTAAATTAATGTCTCACAAACATTGGAACCTGGAGAAATTCTAAAATGGATCACTGAAGAGATTATTGGCAAATATCTAGAGAAGTGTCAATTATAAAGGATTGATATGGCTTTATCAATAAAGAGGTCATGCCAGACAAATCTTATTTCCTTTTTTAACATACTTAAACTAGTATATGATAAAAATGCCATGGTATAGTTTTACTAGACTTCAATAAAGAATTTGATAAAATATTTCATGTGTTTCTTGTAGAGAAGATGGTAAGATAAGAATTAGACAATAATAGTTAAATAGATTCAGAACTGGTTGAATAAACACTCAAAGAGTAATTGTTCAGTGGAGTACTTCCAAGGATCTGTGCTTGATCTTGTGCCATTTAACATTTTTATCAGTGACATAAAGATATAGATAACATGCTCATCAAATTTGTACGTGACACAAAGTTATATAAGATAGCTAAAAGAATCAGGAACCAAAAGAATCATGACAGGCCAAAATCATGGGCTGAATCTATTAAGTTGAAATTCAACAGAGATAAATGTAGAAGTTTTCACCTTGGTAAAGAAATCATCACATATATGAGTGGGAAAACATGGAAAGATAGCAGTTGTTTTAAAAAAGATTTAGGGATTTTAATGGATTTCAAGTTCAATGTGAATCAGTTTGATGTGGCAGCCAAAAAAGCTAAATATGATCTTGGAATACATTAAGAGGAGACACAATTTTCAGGAATAGTGAAATGATGATCTAAATGTACTCTGCTCTCTGATCTCATCAGACTTCTTCTGAACTTATTGTGTTCGGTTCCAAGAGCTACGGTTTAAGAGTATCTATGATAAACTGGAAAGTGGCCAGAGAAAGCAACCAGAATGGTGAAGGAGCTTGACTTCACATTATATGTGAATCAACTGAAGAAATTGGGTATGTTTTATCTGGAAAAGAGAAGACTAGGGAGAATATGACAGCTGTTTTCATGTCCTTATAAAGGGCTGTCAGGTGGAGAAGGGATTAGATTTGTCATCTGGCTCCAGAGGGCAGAATCAGGAACACTGTGTAGAAGCTGCAAAGAGGAAAACTTAGTCATGATTTCATGAAAAACTTGCTAGCAATTAGAGCAGCCCAAAAGTGATACAGTTTGCCTCAAGAGTGGCTCCCTTCCTCAGAGACTGAGTCTTCATACAGAAACTGGACATCCACAAGTCAGGTGGGTGTTATGATGCAGATTCCTTTCATGTGTGGGTTTGATTAGTTGGCTGCTAAATTACCTTCCAGCTCTCAAATTTCATGATTCTTTTATTTTATGGAAAAATATAAAGCCATCTAAGAGATCCAAAGTTATAATTTTAAAGTCAAAATTGGAAGAAAACAACATCATGGAGTTGAGTTGACAGGACCTATAAAGGTCAATTAGTTCAATCCTTACAACATTCTTAAGTGTTGCTACTTAACCAAGTACTCTCCACAAAAAGTGAAGAAATCAACCTGCAAAATGTAAAACAAAAGATTACTTTGTAAGGAATGAACTTTAGGTAGGAGCTAAAACAAGGTTATCATTTAAAACAGAAAAGATTTTGTTCTTTTAAATCCCAATATGAATAAACTGCATGAAGATGCTTTACGAGTGAGTGGCTATGCTCTAGGCATGGCTCTCTCTGAATATAGATAGGATAGTCCTTCAATTACAGACACATTTTTTCAACAGACCCATAAGACTTTTGTATCATCATCATCTAGTAAGGTAATAGGCACACTCAAAAACAGTTTTGAATTAAAATTCCAGTGTGGGAAAATCTACATTCTAGAATAAGCTCCTAAAACCTTAGGTGACTAAAATCCAGTGTCACTTTCACAGCATGATACGATATTGGAAAGAAAATGTAAGTGCTGAATAAGTAATAAAGCATAGATGTATTTTTAAAGTTAGAAGAGGTATATTCATAGAGTGAAGAGAGGAAAAAATAATTATGCACAAGGTAGCTGATAAATACTTGTTGCATGACTAACTTCATAAAGAAAGTAAAGTTAGAGAAAGCCATCAATTCTTTGTTTAAAAAGGCATCCTGGAAGAGATGTCAGCATAATACGTTTCAACTGAAAGTAATATGTATTTATTAAGTTTATTTACTATATGTAAGGAGATACTGTTTCTAAGGGACATATAAAGACATGCCACTCACAAAGCAATTCATGAACTAGTACAAAGTACAAATCTTAATACCTCAAAATTAGAAAATATAATAATTCACACAACCAGCATCTGATTTTTCACTCCAAATCACATTTAGAACTTTGACATGTATGTAAAAGAAAGGAGATTGCATATGATTTGGGCAAAACACTAGAGAGATAGTAACAATCAACTAATATGTGAAGGAAAAGGAAACTAGTAAGAGTCAAGGGAGGAATAAATACAAAGACAGAACTAATACAAATACATAAAATTGAGTTAACAAAAACTTATCTAAATGTTAGGCAAAGTAGATGATGCAATCTTTTATTATGAAAAGTTTCCTAAGAAAAGGAATAGAAGCATCATTCCTTGAATTATTTAAAAATTAGACTAGACCAAGTGTCAAAAAATTCTGTGGGTAGACAAGAAAATGACCTGAGATTTTAATATATGAATGAAATGGAATATAGATATGCTGAAGTAAGTTTGGACTTTATGAAACTATTAGCTATTAAAATAAAATCTAAATAATCTTAAGATACTCTGCTCCATTATAAAGATATTCTCAAAAATATCTTTCTACATAACTGTTAAATAGTGTCAAAACAGAAATTAAAAATGTGATCATCTTTAAGAAAGCTATTTAATATGATCTTTTAAAATTTTCTGTCACTGCTTAAAAGGTTTACTGAAAATATCTGAAATAAAGTTTTATATAGAAATAATTCAATGGTTGTCTAAAATACTATAATAAAAAAGTAGACAAGATAATGCTTATCTTCAATTTTTATTTTACTCTTTTTCTTACTTATGTATGTTAACAAAAACCCTCAAATGATTTAGACAAAAGCTTTTAGCTCAACACATAATTGCAACAAAATTACAATAATTGTACCAATTAAAATAATCCTGAATGAACAGTATGTCATCTTAATGTTCCAATGGTTTATAGAAGGATCTACTTAATTAGCTGAAATTGCTTTCCAGTGTTAGTATCAAATGTCATTTGTTAAAAGTTGAACAATTTAGAAAATAATTTAACAAAGCAATTTTACCAAACACCAAGAACCAACATTTTCTTTTTCAGCTGCATAAAGCAAGCAGATGTGTCATCAAATTGCTATAAAAATAAATGAGGCTTTTTATGGGAAAAAAATAAATTTTACTACTAGTGCTAAAAAATACTATTTTCTGATTGTTTTACTAAATCAGATTTCCTTGATAATCAAAGGAATATATGCCAGTTATATCCTGCTGATACTTTCAGCATATAAATGCAACTTCTTTTTCATATTCAAGTGACAGAAATAAAAGTATTCAGTTACTACTATTTAAGTAGGAACAGAAATGAAATCATTCTAATTTAATATAATAGTATGATCAAGTTATCTAAGATTTCATTATTACAAATACATTTTAGTGTGTTTACTATATTGTCATTTTCTTATTAATTCTCTAAAAAAGGCTAGCTGGTTCATTTCTTCCTGCACATTCTCTATAAATAAAAGAATAAAGAAAAAGTTTTAATACTTCATAACATTTTTTAGGGTAAAAAACTTCAGTGGCCAGCTGAAAGATAAATAATAAAGTATCATGATCAAATAAGAAAAACATAACAAAAAGTTGTCAGTTTCTACAAATTAGATTTTTAAAAATATCTGTAACTTTTCTGACTCTTTTTGGGAGACTGTTTTATAATCTAATGAGACTATGAGTTCCTCAAGATGACTATATTAATGTCATTTTTCTTTGTGTCTTTCCCCATCCTCATTACATTATACATCCTTAAATATATATATATGCAACAAAGTTAGGTACAATCTTAGATACATAAAAGTCTTCAGTGAAGTTCTACTGGCTGAAAAAAAATACATGGCAAGATATTAAAAATGCAAGAATAAAACTTATGCCTCTATCATATTCTTGGTTCATTTGCTTGAAACAAAAAACATATAATGCTTAAACAAAATAAGTTATATTCAGAAAATACTACATAATGAAGACATAAGTTTGAAATTCCTTTTTTTTTTTTCCTTTTTTTTTGCTGAGGCAATTGGGGTTAAGTGACTTGCCCAGGGTCACACAGCTAGGGAATGTTAAGTGTCTGAGACCACATTTGAACTCAGGTCCTCCCGACTTCAGGGCTGGTGCTCTATCCACTGCGCCACCTAGCTGCCCCCATAAGTTTGAAATTCAAAGAGACTTTTTCTAGGCCAGGCCTAACAGAGCAGACCAATAGTTCTGACTCACTGGTACTGAAACACTCATGGACCATAATACATTTAATAAGTTTATTCAACCACAAAACCAAGAAAGATACAATGTTGATTTAGGAGTAAGTGGCTCCCCTCAGCCTCCACATCTGTCATGGTGGCAACACCCACAGTACTGACTCTCGGGGCAGGAGAATTCAGTGGTTTTTTAATCTCTCCAAGCCAAGAAGCCACATCTTTTCAAACTCTAATCCCTCAAACTAATCAAATCATGAGAATAGCCTCCTTGCTTCTCCATAATGACTTTTTTCCTGATATCAAGCCTAAATTTATCTGCTTGTAATTCCTGCACACTGATCTTGCTTCTTACCTCTGGGGTCTCCCTCATGACGGTCCTTCAAATACCTGAAGTGGCTTAAAGAGAGCCCATCTGTTTCTCTCCTTCCTCTCCTCCTGCACCCCAGTTTTCTCCTCCTCAGCTGAAATATTCCTAACTACTTCAACCTATTCTCATGATAAGGATTTAATGACCTTCATGAGACCTTAGAGAAGAACATGCTTCCTAAACCATTTAGCTGTCTACCCTGGCAATCTTCTGCCACCCAACTAACCATTGTGTCCTCCATACTTTAATTTTTTTTAAATTTTTTAAAATTTTTTAAATCATATATATATATATACATATATATATATATATTTATTTGCAAAACATATGTATGGGTAATTCTTCAACATTAACCCTTACAAAGCTTTCTGTTACAGATTTTTCCCCCCAACTCCCCACCCCTCCCCTAGATGGCAGGATATCCACTACATGTTAATTATGTTAAAATACTTGGCAAATTGAATATATGTATACATATTTCCAAACTTATCATTGTTGTGCAAGAAAAATCGTATCTACACAGAAGACATATCAGATAAAGGAAACACAATGCAAGCAAACATCAATCAAGAGTATGAGAATGCTACGTTGTGGTCCACATTTCACATCCCTCTCTCTGGGTGTATATGGCTTTCTTCACCGAACAATTGGAACTGGTTTGAAACATTTCATTGTTGAAGAGAGCCATGTCCATCAGAATTGATCGTCATATAGTATTGTTGTTGCCGTGTATAATGATCTCCTGATTCTGCTTGTTTCACTCAGCATCAGTTCATGTAAGTCTCTCCAGGCCTCTCTGAAATCATCCTGCTGGTCATTTCTTACAGAACAATAATATTCCATGACATTCATATACCATACTTTATTCAGCCATTCTCCAATTGAAGGGCATCCATTCAGTTTCCAGTTTCTAGCCACTACAAAAAGGGCTGCCACAAACATTCTTGTATATGTGGGGCCCTTTCCTTCCTTTATAATTTCTTTGGGATATAAGCCCAATAGAAACGCTGCTGGGTCAAAGGGTATGCACAGTTTGATAACTTTTTGAGCATAGCTCCAAATTGCTCTCCAGAATGGCTGTATCCGTTCACAGCTCCACCAACAATGCATCAGTGTCCCAGCCCTCCCACATCCCCACCAACATTCATCATTAACTTTTCCTGTCATTTTAGCCAATCTGACAGGTGTGTAATGGTACCTCAAGGTTGTCTTGATTTGCATTTCTCTGATCAATAGTGATTTGGAGTGCCTTTTCATATGACTACAAATAGTTTTAATTTCATCCTCTGAAAGTTGTCTGTTCATATCCTTTGACCATTTATCGATTGGAGAATGGCGCCCTCCATACTTTTAACACCTCCGAAAACTTTGCCTTAAGAGACTTAACTAACAAAATTATGAAATTACCACCTTGAAGCTGATTGGTGGATAAATACAAACTGCCACAATCTACTATAATGAGCTGGTCTCAGAACAGACCATATTTCCCATCTTCAGTAAGCCACCCCAGCCATCAGACCAGGTGCCATGCACTCCTCCTAGCCCCAGCTTCCTTTCTAACTTTTACTCTGGAAATACTACTCAAACCATTATTACCATTAGTCCTGGAAAGGACACGTAACTACTCTTAGTATCCCTTTACCATCTTTATGACTTTATGACTGATGAATATTAAACAGGAGGCACTAAGTTGAAATAAGTCTAAGAAGGTCAGCCAATGGTGTTAAGTAAGAGTTTCTATTCTATTTTGTTCTGTTTTATCCCAGAATCAACGAAGAGCAACTAAAAATTCTTAAACAAATGAAGTGGTCAAGCCTATGCTTTAAAAAAAATTATTTTGACAGCTACATAATGAACAAACTGAAGAAAGGAGATAAGAAGGTCAACTGGTTCATGAGTAGAAAAAAGAGGATAGATGTAAGGTAGATTCAAATGTGTTTATACCACAGAAAGAGATGATAAGAGGTGGCAAGTAATTAGGTAATGGAGGATAAGATGAAAGGAAAGAGCTAAAGATGACTTCCAAGTTGTGAACTTAAATGAACAGAAGGATTGTGGTATCATCAACAGAAATAGGGAGGATAAGCTCTGTTTTTTGGAACTTCTTTGGAGTTTAATATGCTAATAGAATATCCAACTGGATATGTTCAGGATGTTACTAGTGATATGAGACTGGAAATTTGGAAAATAATTTGTAGATTTGAAAGTTATCTGCAAAGAGATAATAATTAAATAAATAGAAGCTGATATCATACACAATACTAATTCTTATAATCGACTTCAAAAAGAAAACTATGATTTTCCAGTTTGGACCAACACTAGTAGAAAAAAGATTTACCTGGAATAATAATAAATAGTTCATTTTCCCCATCAATATCATTTGAGGATTAAATGGAGAAGAGCTTTTACATCTACTTTATTCTACCTAGTCAAAACGTCATTTTGTAAGGAAGAATACATATTGAGTTGAGTACAGAAATACATTTCACTCAAAAAAGAAATAAAGGAAAAAGAAGAGAAGGAGGAAGAGAGAATTAGAGGAAGGGTAGACTAAGGAAAACAAGATGACACAAAACCAAGTAAATACACAGAAAAATAAATATTTATAGCTCTTTTTTGGATAGCAAAGAATAGGAATCTGATTGGATACTCATAAATTGAGGAATGGATGAATAAGTTATGGTATATAAATGTAATGGAATACCATTGTGCTATAAAGGAGATTGTTTATCAGGAAAGCAATTTATAGGATGACAACAATATGATAAGTGTAAACATCTTTGAAAGAAATAGGAACTCATAGTGATGTAATAACCAAATGTTATTCCAGACTAATGAAGCTACCTACCTCCTAATAGAAAGATGAAGGGCGCAGAATACAGAAAGAATAAGATTTTTTTTGTACATGTCCAAAGTAGACATTTGTTATCGACAGACTATGCATATTTAAAACTGGTTTTATCTTTCTTTTATTCCCAATTAAAGAGGGATAGGGGTAGAGGGAGAACAAGAAGGTGGATTTTTGCTAATTAAAAACAATTTAACTATTTTGGTACCTTTTTAAAAATTAATAACTACAAGATCATTGTGTATTTTTTACACATTTCTGTCAACTATGATCTAAAAAAGAATAGATATTCTTCCTTAATAGAAAACCACCTAGAAAAGCCTACTTGTTCTCTTCTAATATTTTCACCAAAAGATACTCTGGAAATAAGCAGAGACTGTCTTTACATTTAAAAAGCTTATATATTAATAGAGGATGATAAGCCATCTTGGAAAGGAGAGAGGCAACAATGAAGGGTATTGTGGTTTGCAAAGCTACGATGATAATTAGAAGACTCATAGGAGAGTAGTGACAAGCCCTTTCTAAAAGCAACAGCAATATTGATCCCATTAAAGTTCCAGAACTAGAAATTGGGGAGGGGAAGAGTACAGTAAAATGTTAGCCAGGGAATTAAAAAAGAAAAAAAAAAGAGGCTATAAGTTGGACTTAATAAATATCTTCTCAACCAGATTTTTTAAAGCAATAAAACCATACATCTTCCATAAATGCATTCAAACATTTTCATACATGTAGAGGATCATTCCTCAAATGAAGTTTAGAAAAAGAATTCATTACAGCATAAAACATTTAAAGTATACTACTGACCAAAAAAGTTTGTCACTGCTACGGAGAATATCCTGAGCTGAGTCCAAATGAACAATTCCTTACATACAAGGAAATTTTCTTTTTTTTTTCTTTTCTTTTCTTTTTTTTTTTGCTTTTTGCTGAGGCAATTGGGGTTAAGTGACTTGCCCAGAGTCACACAGCTAGGGAATGTTAAGTGTCTGAGACCAGATTTGAACTCAGGTCTTCCTGACTTCAGGGCTGGTGCTCTAACCACTGCGCCACCTAGCTGCCCCTACAAGGAAATTTTCAGTGCTTCTGGATGACCATGAGCTGATTCTATCAAGGTCTAGAATACTCCAAAGATTCCTCAGCAAGTCCCACAGCCACTTTCTTAAGTCATTAAGTGTAACAATGCGCAGAGGATACTTGATACAAATTATGACATTCAACTGGAATTATGCTCTGAGTTTATCTAATAATAAACATGTCTTTGACAAGCACTGCATATGAACAATAACCTGGGTCCTAAAGAAAATGGAAGGAGAATAGAAAGGATTGCATTTGGAAAATTCTGCAGATCTTCAAAGATTCTTGGCTCTCTCTTACACAAAAAATCTATTTGTGGCATATCAGTTTTCTCCCCATAATGCTATATGGCCATATATCATAAAGCATCATATTGTTCAAAAAACCATCAGTGGGTCTTACACGCTTCTTGGATGAAATACAAACTCTTTTTGTCTGGTATTTGTTAAGCCTTTCACAACTAAACTCCAATCTACCGTTCAATACTATTTTTCCCCTCTTCATTCACTCTATGGTTGAGTCAAACTGATCTTGCAGGTCCTCACAAATAAAATTTTATCTATCATCTGAATGATGATTTGCCTTGGGCAAATCATCTACCACTGCTGGAATGGCCAACTTTTTCATCTATACCTCTTGGAATCTTTAGTTTCCTTCAAAGCTCAGTCCACTCACAACCTCCTATGTGAAGACTTCCCCACACCCAAGCTGCTGGTATTCCCATCACTCTTGGTCATCTTGTATTTTAGATAGATAGATAGATAGACAGATAGATAGATAGATATTATTTCCCTTACACAGTGTAGGCTCCTTGAAAACAGAAATTATTTCAATTTTGTCTTTATATTCTTAGAGCCTGGCATATACTAAGTGCTTAAAATATTCCTTTTAATATTATTTTTCTTTATAGCACTTTTTAGTGTGTAAAACATTTTCTTCAAAATAACCCTGTTAAGTAGATAGTACAAATATTGTTTTACACCTTTTTTAAAATTGCTGAGTAAATTAAAAACCTTTTTTTTAAATCAAGTAATTTTACCAAGATAACTAAAGAAGGGCCACTACCTATAGCAACTGAAATAACAAGATCTTTTTTAAAAATTTTAATATATTTAAAAATAAGGGACCTTGAACATTTTCCCTTACCTATTATGATTTCTTCATTTATTGGCAAGTGCCTCTCCAAATAAATTATATGGTAACCCTATACCTACAGCAGAGGAGGGAAAAGAAAGACCAAGCACAATCCTATAGAACCTTCACATCTGCATACAGACTATGGCAATGCTGCAGTGCCCAACAAGTCTATTCTAACTTTCCTTTTTTGGTTAAAAACAAACAAACAAACCATTTTTGAAGAGCACCAGAGATGCTCCCATTTTTCTAGGTTTCCACCCCAATAAGCATCTCTTCTTATAGTCAGAATTCTAGAATGAAAGACAATTTCTTAGCTTCTTCATCTACAAAGTAAGAACAATGATATTTGTATTACTTACCTAAAAGAATTATTATAACAAAGTATTTTGTAAATCTTAAAATATCATATAAGTTATCAATGGTAGACAAAGATTACATTTGGGATGCAACATTATCCTGTTGACTCATAATTCATATTAACACCACAAACTACAATAAATGCTCCAAGTATCTTTCACCTGAATGCTAAGTTATTGTTAACTGTATTTCTATAATTAGTTTTTCTTCTTTTTTTTGCTGAGGCAATTGGGGTTAAGTGACACATATAATTGCTTTTTTGAAAGGCAAATGTAGCATATAGTATTTATCCCTATTAAAATTCATCTTATTTTGCCTATTGAAAGAAGAAAAAGGGTAGAAAAATTCCAATTTTGTCATCCAATATTAGCTACTTTTTCTGGTTTCTTGTCACCTAAAAGTTAAGGAAACTGTACATCCTCAGCTTTTTTTTGTACTCATAATCAAAAACCTTACAGGAATTGTAAAAATCAATAGAAATAACTTCATTTAAGGTGAGCACTAAACTGAGGGAGATATGATTTTCTGATTTGGTCAAAAAAAAACTTTCAGAATACAACAAACACTTTGGAAACAATTGCTCTATACAGACATTTTGAAATTATAAAATACAAATTCAATAACAGAAACAATATAAACTATTATATTAATAAAATACTAACAATGATCACAAAGTCTAATGGCAGCATGCCACTTCAATTTTTCTATAAAGCAAATGCATAAGAATAAGAAAAAGTAAAAGTTCACTGATATCCAATTATATCATCTTTAAAAATTATATAATTGAAAGATCACTGAATAAAAGAGCACTAAACAGAAGCACAACAGTTCATGGAAGATACAAATTCTTCAAAATACAATCTAATGGTTATCAAAAAGAGTAACAGATTGAGTAATGATACAGAAATTCAAAGAGAAATATAAGCTTCTTCAATCAGTCCAGGACCTTCACAGAAAGATCAACAGAAGCCATAGATTGAATATAAGGAGGTTCTTTGAGAAAGAAACAAATGGAATATTCTTAAATTAAAATGCTGAATTATATATACTTTTAAAATACAACAAACTATGTAACAGAAATTTGCAGTTTCATATACATTCCTCATTTTCCCTTCCCTACATATAAAAAAGCTTATATTTGTTAACTGCTAAGTTCAGAAGGTCAAACAATTGTTTTAAAAGAAAAAAGACTGGGTTTCCATCGCTTATTGGTCATAGGATCCCTGGCAAGGGGATCACTTGACTTCTCAGAAATTTTTCCTAACAGCACAATGAACACCACACTGGAAACATCTATCCTCAAAGGGTTCTTCTGGTGAAAACATTTTCGAAGTTGCATAACACAACAAATATGTTAGTATTATTAAGTTTTAATATATATTAATTTTAGATAATTTCAATTATATCCTTTGTCACTTCCTTGTGTCACTTTAAGACAGAAACACCAGGAGGGAATTATTCCAATAGAATATAACTACAGCTCATGAAGTTCAAATAGCTTTCCCCAGTAATATCAAGAGTAAAGACACTAATTCCATAGATATACTATCCAGTTCAAATACTGCTTTCCCTCCTAAGCTTCTCCTGAAAGTTCAACCAGAGTGCGTAGTTCCTCTACAAAATAGCCCATCCAATCCCTCTAATATCATTTTTTCTCTAAGGGCAAACAATTGATTTTTAAATGATAAAGGATGATAAAGGTATATGCCATGCTTAATTCAATTATTACTACTCATTTAAAGAAATTTCTTAAGTAGTAACACAAATACTACATTGAATAGTGCAGATATTTTGTAATAAATTAAAGTCAAATGTTTTGCAAAAGATGTTTGAAGTTTAACTTTCTAATTAATACAAAATTACTTTGTTATAGTCTACTGAACATTCATAATTAAGTACTTATAAAGACAGAAGCATTTAATTTTTGGTAATAAAACTAAATATTATAACAGTACCAAGAGGAAAGAAATCAAGTCATTAATTTTGCAAACAAAAAAATGGTTTTCTGAAGTATGAAAGACCAAATAGAATTTAATTCTTCACAAAGGCCCTAAATAATTATGCAGCACTGCCATCTACTGGAATACTTACATAGTATATTGTTTAGTAGTAATTTAATGTTAAATTTAAACAAGGTAAGACTTAGAAAAATGAAAATCCATGAAAGGGATAAAAGACCATTAATATTTTATAACACTAAAGCAAAAATTTTAGTAGAGAGCATTTTAGAAAAAAATTAGCAAACATTTTTTAAAGTATTTATTGTAAAGTTTCACATCTATGTGCTAAACAGTAATTTATAGTGGTGATGTTTTTAAAATTAAATGTGAATGTTTCTTCTTCAGAGATAAAAAAAATGTGGAAGAACAACTTGATCTTTTAAAAGTATCAGGTGCATTTTTTAAAATAATGATAAAGGTTTATGCATTCTTTTTTTTTTTTTTTTTTTTTTCTTTTTGCTGAGACAAATGGGGTTAAGTAACTTGCCCAGAGTCACACAGCTAGGAAATGTTAAGTGTCTGAGACCAAATTTGAACCCAGGTCCTCCTGACTTCAGGGCTGGTGCTCTATCCACTGCGCCACCTAGCTGCCCCAAGGTTTATGCATTCTTACTGCACATTTCACCCACAATATTAATTTAACACTTCTGCATCCCTTTGAAATATGTGTATATGTTATCTACTCCCAAGCTCTTCCATGTCAAAGAACTGTTACAACAAAGTCTACACACATTAGATGTGAAATGCTTTAAAATAGTATTTATAAGTCAACTAAGGGTTTTCTAGAATCATGAACCAGTTCTATATAAAAGTTCCAAAGTTATAAAGATAATTATTGTGTTCCACCCTATTTATATCAAAAGCAACTGGAAGTCAGATCTATCATCTATAAATTTTAAATTTGTAACTGGTATTATAAATGTAAGATTCTGAACTACTTAAGCAACTGATAATGACAATAGGCCACAAATAGCAGAAATTATAGACATAAACCACAATAATTTAATACACAACTTTAACCATTGTAAATCAATGACCAAAACATGGAGACAAAAATGCCTCAGTCAGAAACACTGTACATATTTGCAAACTAGCATAAGAAGGTGGCCAAAATAAAAAATTTAAAATAAAAAGACAAAGAGGATTTTCTAGATCACCTAGTCCAAGCCCATCATTTTACAGTTCAAGGGATAAACACATACATATTCTTCTCACCCTGGTGCTAGTGCTTATTCCCTCACATCTGGAGTATTACAATAAGTTTCAGAATGGTGTTCCTGCCACAAGCCTTACCCAACTCTATGCCATCTTCACTTAGCTACCAAAGTAATCTTTTCATGCTAAATTTTCACTTTCTAGAGGAAGATTTTCCTGATTCCTCATCAATATTAGTGCCTTCTCTAAGATTATCTCCAGTTTGTACTACATATATCTTATCTGTAAATAGTTATTTTCTGTGAACGGGATATATCTTTAGCCCTACCACTTTGCTATTCTCAACAATATAATGACCCAAGATAAACTCAAAAAACTCATGATGAAAAATGGTATCTGCCTCCCAAAGAAATGATGTTGTTTGAATATAGACAAAAGTATACTTCCTCTTTCTTTCTCTTTTCCTTTCTTCCTTTCCTTCTCTTTCTCTTTCTTTCATCCTTTCATTTAATTTTCTTGCACTAATTGTGCAAGACTTGTGTGCAAGTGCTTGACTAATGTGGAAATATTTTAAATGATCACACATGTAAAACCTATGTTAGATTGCCTACCATCACAAGGAGGAGGAGGAAAGAAAAAAAGGGATATAATTTGGTACCTGAAACATTTTTTTAATGTCAAAAATTATTTTACATATAAATGGGAAAATAAAACATTAATCATGTCTTCATCACCTCCAAATTAATTGAAACAGGTAGAATATATAAGATCCCACTCTGCTTAATATTTATTGATACAGGAAAAATACCTTAGATGGAATAGCAGAATACCATTCTGAAGACTTTTTTTCCAACCAGGTGCCTCCTATCTGTTGAGCAAATATCACTCAAGATTACTTGAATGGCATTATAACATATAATGCAGTTCAATTATTCTCTAATAAATATGAGGCAAGGCATAAAAAAGGACAGGTTGCCTTATGCTCAAAATATTTGCCTTGTAATAGAGGTGATACAGTGCAAAGTCCAAATGAAGGACTCTCTGAATGGTGAAGTCCTCTAGATGCTCCTGTTTGTAGATAACACTGTGATGGGAGAATTAAACTGGGTACTGACCACAATGGCTCCTGAAATAAATAACATAACCAATGAAAAAATTTAGCTTTCACATCCAGAAAGAAAAAGCCAAGTGAATGAAGAATGCCCTCTGCTAAGATTGAAAGTATAAATGGATTGACCTAGGCTCAGAATTAGAGAGGAAGAAGAGAGCAGGATAGAGTGTCTTCAAAAAACAGAAAAGTTCCTTTAATAATTTCACCATCTCCCAGAAACAAAAACTTATTTAATAGCAATATTCTGCCAGAGTTGACCTATTCCTGTGATACATAGTATAGTCTCCAGTAAATTGAAAATGATGAAATTGAGAGCAATGATGAGATTGAGAGGTAAATGGTGGATTTGTGGAGACCGCAACATATAACCAATAAAATACTTTGAAAGAGAAAAGAATAAATGAGTTCATCAGGAAAAATGCAAAGAGAACATGGTCATGTGATAAAGGGGAGGAATGACAAGGACCCAAATAGATTTGTAGGTTTTCTGTCATTATTAGAAGTCAGCTTCTCATTCTTTCAATTCATTTCAACTGTAGATGATCTACAGTGGTCTGTCCTGGACCTTCTTTTCTTGATGTCAAGAGAAATCAGGAAAGGGTTCCAGTCCTTTGTGTTGAAATTATGGGAGGCCATGGACAAGAATAACAAAAGTCGGGCAAGTATGGATGGATTATGATCTATAATTTGCCTATTTTAAAGGAACACCCAACTTGATGTGATCATATATCCATGAATAACTTTATTAGCTCAATCTGATCATTGGTTTTTTTGCTGGGATAGGGAAGAGAATGTACAGAATATAAATATTAAATCTTATAATACATAAATGGAAAGAAAACATTTAGCTAAAAGTTGATAACGTGAATTTAGAATCTATACATTAGAGTGACCGAAATAAAATTCCAACACAATATTTTTATGTTACCCATAATATGTCAAGAAAATAAATAACTTATACTTCACCTCAAATTACTAACTTCAACTCTGAATAATTCATTAATTCAACAACTAACAGCCTATTACATAAAAAGTAGGAATTTAAAATAATGATCAATGCTAAAAAAAGCCTTAATAATAAATAACAGTAAATTCATAGCATGTTAAATAATTGATCAAATAATTAAAAAACATTGTGTTTACTAAATCCCAGTTTCCATGCTAAGGACTAGGGAGTCAAAAAGAAGCAAAGTTCCTGCCTTTGAGTAGCTCACCACCTAGTCAGGGAGACAACAAGCAAATATAAAAATAAAAGAAATATATAGGATAAATAGGATATGACTGAGAGGAAATGCACTAAAACTGAAAGGTTGAGAAGGCTTCTTATCGAAGATTATAATTTTTGTTGGGACTTAAAGAGAAACCAGGAAAGCCAGAAGGCATAAATAAAGAGAGAGCTATGGGGGAAAACCAGAGAAAAAGTGAAGAAATTAAACACCTTGTTTATAGAATATCCAGGAGCCCACAATCACTATATCAAAGAGCACATGTTGTGGCATAAAGTATAAGATTGAAAAATAAGATGTGGCTAAGTTATAAAGGGTTATGAATACCAAAAAGAGCATTTTCTATTTGTTCTTGGAGGTGAGAGGGGGTTGACTGAGTAGGGAGATGACATGAGCAGACTCGTGTTTGAGGAAAATCACTTTAGTGATTAAAAGGAGGATGAATTCTTATGGGAAGAAACTGGAAGAAGGCAGATCCACAGCAGATTATTACAACAATCCAAGTATTAGGTGATGAGTATCTGTACCAGAGTGGTAAGAAGAAGGTATATTGAAAAAGTATTGCAAAAGTAAAATCAAAAGGCCTTGGCAACAACTTAGATATGATGGAGGGAAAGATAGTAGGAAATCTAGGATGACTCTTAGGTTATTAACTTAAAGAACTGGAAAGATGGTGTTGCTTCCTACAATAGGCAAAGTAGAAGGGAAGATGGTTTAGGAGGAAAGATAATGAGTTCTATTCTGAACATGTCAAATTTAAGACGTATATCCAGTTCAAGTCATCTGAAAGGCAGTTGGAGATATGATGCTGGAGATCAGCAGACAGAATGGAACCAGAAAGGCAGATTTAAGAATAATCAGCATAGAGATGGTAATTAAATATATGGATTCTAAAGGATCCCCAAGTAGTACAGGAGGAGAAAAAAAGAAGGTCCAAGACAGACCACTGTAGATCATCTACATCTATAGTTAAAATGAATTGAAAGAATGAGAAGCTGACTTCTAATAATGACAGAAAACCTACAAATCTAATGTCCATATTCTTAACTCACAAAAGAATTTTCATCATCATATGTTAATTATTTCTAAGTTCTAAACTTCTGGTCTGTAAAAAGCATAATTTTTCTTCTACAATGGTAAGACTATATCTATGAATATGTCTAGCAATATTACCACCATTTAATCCAACAAGCATTTAACTGCTTACTGTCACAATTACTAGCACAGTGTCCTAGTGGCATATTCCTTACCTATGAAAAACAGTCCCTCTCCTTCAAGGAATTTATCTTCTACTGGAAAGATACAAACTATGAGCTGACACAAAAATATAATTTGGGAAAGAAAAGAACACAAAAGGTGGGGAAAAGTTTCTTACAGGAAGTAGCAGATGAACTGAACCTTGAATGAAGTTCATCAGAAGCAGAGACAAGAAGAAATAGCATTTCCATGAAATCCTTTTCAAAGTTACATAGGTAGAAGTCAAAATTCTGAGTTCAGTAAATAGGAACAAGTCATTATGGCTAAAAGTAGTAGTATAAGGAAATTAATGTGAAATAAGTCTAGAAGAAAGTTGAGATTGAATTGTGAAAGACTTTAAAAACCAAGAAAAGGGGTTTAGAATTATCATAGAAAAAATGAGCCAAAAAAGTTTCTTAAGAAGAGTATTCACATGATAAGAGGCATACTTTCTGAAGATTATTTTTGGCAGTTTATTGGAAGATGAATTGGAGAGGACGCAGATTGGAAGAAGAGATCCAATTAAGAGATGACAATAGCAGCTCAGGAGAGAGATTACCAGGAATTAAGCTAGAGTAGTAGCTCTGTAAATGTTAAGGGGACAAACATTTTGAGAGAGTAAAATTAACAAGACTGGACAAAATAATTAGATATGAAGGGAAGTGGATGTGAATTAGTATTTCACTTGATCATTTTTCATCTTACAAACTTTTCTGAGATATCAGAGAACACAATGAATGCTTGTTGAGTAACTACAGATAAATTTCACTTTAAACCACACTAACTTAAGGTCCAATTTGTAAATCTGACTAAATATAGCAATCAAGATCAAACAGATGTTTTATTTTGAGTCAAAATTATAATCAGTAAACACTTATTAGGTAAAGAAATTAAATGAACATCTTTAATTTAAACTTAATTAAGATCAATGTATATATAAAATTTATCAAGTAACATACAACTTAATTTAATGGGCTACCAATATTTTTATTATTTAATGATAATCAAGGATAATTAGTATTTTCTAAGCTACCTGAGAAAGCACGTCCAAATAGATCTTCCAAGCATGACATTCTCCTAAATAACCAGAATAGCAGTGTGGGTGGTATGACTATTTTCATTATTCCCTATAGTAAATAAGGACACTCAATGAAAAGGGAATTTTATTATATATTTTGGCATATGTTTATATATCTATATATGTCCATCTATAACAATGTGTAGTATTAAATTTGGGGAAATTGATATACATGTGCTATACAGATAAAGGCAAAATATTCCTATTTGAAAAGGCTGAATTTATTATGTACTGGCACCAAAGAATAAATGGGAACACACTACTCGGAAATTATAGTAAATATCAAAAGGAAAATTTGATTCAATATACAAATACTCATTTTGCATATTCTCCCAGAACACTTTTAACACACTAAGAAACTATAATTTCAACTAAACTTAAAAATATAAAAAAGCCTAAGTTAGCAATTGTACCTCTCATAGATGGTCTTTAATGTCATTTGATCTGGAACACCTTCAGTTTCCTCCAAATACAGTATGAGCCATGAAGTTCGGTAGGGCCACTGTTCTGTAATGTTGATCCAGCTAGCAAGCCTATCCCAGTTGAAACTAATTTGATTGGCTCTCAATAATCGTCCTATAGAGTAGGGAAACATAACATTTTATGAATTAACATAAGCAGACGCCAAAAAAAAAAAAAAAAAAAAGAGCAAACTGTCCAAGAGACAAATTAGATAATTTAACTTTGCTCTAAACAAAGTGAAACACCAAGTATGGTCACACAATGATTTTATTTTCTTTAAGAAATTATTTGACTATAAAATAGCTTGATTATAGATATTAAGCTAACAATTTTTGGGGAGGTATTTTATACATACACATGAAAACCAAGATCTCATGAATCTATCTGGAAAGAGTTTTCTTACATTCACTCCAGAATTGTTAATAGCCTAAGCTTTCCTAAGATTATGTGCATCCTGCTGTACATTTCAAGAACCCTAATACTACTTAGTTTAGATATAATTCATATATGTACCATATACATAGCAAGTACAAACTAGATTTATGAAAATAGGTTATGCTGATTAATAAAGTCATTTAGATAACATAAATCTCTGGTACTTTAAAGACAGGGATTCATAAATAAAAGATTTTAGTTTTAAATTTAAAAAAAAAAACAGATAAGATCCTGAAAATATTTAAACAAAACCACAATAATGAAAATGAACTTTATAGATATTAAGCAGAAAACTTAAATGATTTAAGTATATTACTACTCTGGCACATAAAAATGAAAATGATTAGGAAAAAAAATTTGTGGATAAATAATTCTGACACAGAACTTATTTGCATGTTGTTTATACTACAGAACTGACTCAATAGCATATACCCAGGCACAACTTAATGCAAAAAAACAAACTCAAGACTGTCTCATTTTAAAACTCTAATTCTTAATTTTTCTTAAATGACTCTGAATTTTATATGTATATATATATGTACATATATATATACATACACATATATATGTATATCCTTTAATAATATGTCCTTTAAAATTTTATCTAAAACAATCTTCACCTTTAAAAATAAAATTTCTAAGTGTATACCCTAATGAAATTGCTGTATACACCTAAAAAAAAAAAAATCTACTGTTCTATTACTAGCAAACTGTCTCTTCTTCATTTCTGCATCTTGATGACACAAAAGTATAGACTGCCTAGATGAAAACTCACTTTTGCTAACACTATACCCTAATTACTTTATCTCTCTCTAGCCTGGACATAAGCCTCCCATTTCCCTGCTACCCTCTAACCTACACTTCTATTGGGTCCTGAGGAATTTCTAAAGAACAATTAACAAACTGTTTCTTGTATGAACTTGTTTTTTTTCAAACTCTTTTCAGATATGGAAGCTAAATGACATGTCATCCCTTACCACCCTCTCTAATACTAGATACAGCCTGTGTATCCCTCTATGCAATGGGACTATGGGGAAGTCAGTATACTTCTTCAATTAGCAAATATTTATTCATTTATTTCATTATTAATTACATAATAATAATTAATCAATTTACAAAAGTTATCTCATTTGATCCTCACAACAACTCTTAGAGGTAAATACTGTTATGATTCCCATTTTACATATGAGGAAATTGATTTAGATGACTTGCCCAGAGAATTAGAGAGTAATAAAAAAATTACTTTGATGAAGTCAAGGGCTAGCTAGAATTAGAAAACTTAAATTTATGATAAACACAGATGGCACAATAGCATGATTTCATGCAGTTCCACTTAGTAACATATGAAATGGAGTGAAAGAGAAAGCTGGTAGGAGCCATTCACAGTTGTGATTCAGTAAGGGGACATGGGATTTGACTGTAGAGAATACTGTAGTGTCTGAACTAGTTAACTAAAAGATAGGGAGAAAAGGGAAGTCAAAGCAAAGGTCATGGCTGAGAGGTACAAGGAGAATGTCCTGGAGGTTATAGATAATAGTTACCAAAATTTTAGTTGTGTTGATTAATCCTCAAAGTTGGAGAGAGAACTGAATAATGGAAATAGGAAAGTCTGGAAGTGATAGTAAGTAGTATGAATGAGTGAAAATACAGCAAGTGCCAGAAAGAGCAGTCACAGCAAGGAAAAAGCAAAGTTTCAGTGAACTAGCAGATGAAATAGGTGGGGAAAGGAAAGTTCCTGATAAAAGCAAGTTTGTTACCTACAGAGCCATATTCATGAGACCACTAGGAAGAAGATGGGTAGCTTTCAAATGCAACCTTTTTGGGAGTTATGTTGAGAGGAATGAGAATAAGAGAGCAGCAGAGGGCAGTGGAGAACCTAGTTTGTATAAAGACTGTTGAGCTTCAAGATCATTGCAATGGGGATGGTATGACTGTGGGGTTTGTTAAATGAGTTGGGAAGTTATTAATAACTTCAGGAAGGGATTGGCATCTGGGTGTTTTTGTTTCCCCTGCTCAGTTGAGTGTACCAGTTGGAGGAGCTGATGGAATAGTGTTCCTCTTCCATGACTGTAGGCAGATTAGGCCAGGGGGAAGGGGAAAGGAATAGGAAGAGATGGTATTTTTCTGTCAGTTGTGGAAAGAAAGGATCCCTCTCTGCAGATAGGAAGGGTGCTCTGTTAGTGAAAGGAGCTTAGCCTGGGGGATCTACTCTGGCAGTTAGAGACCAGGTCAGGAAATTTGCACATGATGAAAGAAATCACTCTGATTTCCTGAAGGAAGGAAGAGTTTATGCCAGGAAACTGGCTCAGTACATTTTCTCTTTTATACCAACCCCTCCCCATTCACAATTTTAGATTACTCTTTGCTCCCCTGTCTTAAGATTCATTTTCCTCATCTACAAAATGAAAGGGCTAGACTTGATGACTCCTAAGGTTCTTTTCGGCTCTAAATCTATAATCCTATGAAATTCCGAAAATCCAAGTCTGACCATAACACTCCCCAGGTTCAAAAAACTTCAACAGTTCCCTAGTAACAACAGAATAAAATAAAAACTATTTGGCATTTGAAACCCTTCACAATTTAGGCAATACTTACTATTACTGTAATCACTATAATAGCTAGCATTTATATAGTGGCTACTATGGGCCAGATACTTTGTTAAGTGCTTTACAAATATTGTCTCATTTGATCCTTACAACTATTGTAGGAGGCAGGTGCTATTATTACACCCATTTTACAGATAAGAAAACTAAGGCTGAGAAATCAAGTGATTTAATCAAGATCACAAAGTTACTAAGTATCTGAAGTTGGATTTGAACTTAGATCTTCCTGACTTTTGGCCCAAAAGTCTGTACACTGTGCTACCCAGTCATCCAACCTATTTTTCCAAGCTAATTACACATTATTTTCCACAAAATGCCTAATTACTCAGGCAATCTATTTAATTGGACTGCTTCGGATTATCTACTATATATGGAACTCATATATACTCAGCTCCCTTTCAGGCTCAACTCCAATATTCCAGATTTCTAAAATCCTTTCCAGATTGCCCTTTAAGTTAGTTCCAACCATCCCCCTTTTCCTATTAAAAAAATCATTTTTAATATGTACATTATATTTATCTGTGAATATCTTACACCCTTTTCTCAAGTAGGATAAATACTCCTTGACACAAGAACGAATTCTCTTTTCTGTTTGCATCCTCAGTGACACTAGTCAGAGCATGGCCGGGGCTTAATAAATCAATGCTGATCAATTATTTTCTATAAAATTCAAATTTTGTTCTTTTTCAGCAAGTGAAATAATCAGCATAAAAACTAGTTTTGCAAATATTAAATCCCTACACTGTGATTATTAGTATGGCAAATTATATAAGTATAAAACTTTATATAAAATTTAATCTGAATTCAAAATCAGATTTTTCCCCTATCATA
>JAJPUD010001123.1:332052-346739 GCA_023553655.1 Myrmecobius fasciatus | reverse complement strand
AAATCTTTAGCCAGTGATCAATCAATTAACAAGCATTTATTCAGCATCCACTGTTACATGTATGTACTATGCTAAGCATTCACTATACAAAGACAAAAAAAAAAATCCCTCCTTCAAAGAAATTTTAATCTAACCACAGATATAGTATTTTTATATACATATGCAATAGATACATGGAAAATGTTAGGAGTCAGTTGGTGAGGAAAGAGAAACACATACTCCTAGGAGAACTCAATCATATTAGCATTCTCAGTATAAATAAAAACAGAAGGTAAATGGACATTATGATTAAATGAAACAATGAATCACTGATTCTTTGGAGAAGTTTATTTTATAATGCATCCAATGATAACAAGAATCATCATTTCATGAGACATTTAATCATCTTGTATTATATGCATTACATAGTGCAAAACTATTAGATAGTTCTTATATCCCCAATGTTAAAAGAAACTGAGGAAAGCCCATAGCACATAAGAGTGAACCCTGGGGTGAATGATTAAAGCACCAAAAAAAGAACCATTCAGAATGAACAGGCAAACATGAATTGTGACCTATATTATTAAGGAAAATATTGCTATCAATGAGATCATAGATTCATTTGAGCTTTCAAATGTTTAATCATCAACAGAAGGACTGTTTTTTTTTGTTTGTTTGTTTTTAAAACATCCCAAACACATGCTGAATATTCGGTATATGGCTTTCTTGTTATTTCACTGAGCATTTATTGTATTTATGGAATACGGTTTTGAAGCAATGAAAATGGTATTAAAAATAACTTCCACTGCAATCTCAGCAATCTTTTAAGCACATTACATTGTGTTACTTTAACTTGTTTCTGAAAATAATCATTTGAAATTGTCAGAGATTATTTCCTATGGTAAAGAAAACGAATAAAAGTCTCACCTGTCACAGAAACAATATTAAGTAGCCTTCTCATAATCTGAGGACTGATATCACTGAACCAGTCTTCTGTTACCAATAGTTTTGTAAGATCAAAAGACATCTGACGTGTAATGGATCGCTGCATCTGTCTTCTTCGGTAAGTATCCTATAAACAACACAATGCAAAGAAAAATTCATTCATACAAGTCTGAGAATCTTGAAAAGGAAAATAGTGAAAGGGACAGAGCTTGAATGTGTCCCTTCTCTGGTATGAGAAATTTTTTATAGGACTTTGAGGTGAAGAAAACACAAATGCCAAATTGACACCTTCTATGCATTAATAGTCTTGAGCAAAAAGAAATTGTGATTCATCCTAGGGTAATAGACAGTATGTGTCAGAGGCAAGACTTGAATTCATGGCCTCCTGGCTTCAAGGCTGGCTTCTCTATTTACTATGCTATGGTGCCCACCTCTCAAGAGAAGAAAATATATTGATCAATACTTTATAACCACAAAAATTCAGATTCTCAACAAAAAAAAGAAAATGATCAAAATAATTATAAAAATGACACACACTGGTAGGGAAAGTACGTTTTTACTGCATAACAGAAGTGTTTTGTGAAAAATTAGCAACTTACTCCATCAAATGTTATGATTTAGCTACTTACACTTTCAAATATAGGTGTGACTCAATTTACAGAGCTATGTTAATATAACATATATATATATATATATACACCTAAATGTGTAAAAAGACATGTCTTATAACCACCAAAGAAGCTGACTTTTTTTTAAAGTTTTTTTCCCCCTTTTTTTAAAGTTTTTTATTTTCAAACATATACATGGATAATTTTTCAACACTGATCCTTGCAAAACCTTGTGTTCCAAATTTTCCCCTCCTTCTCCCCATTCCCTCCCCTAGATGGCAAGTAATCGAATATGTTAAACATGTTAAAATATGTTAAATCCAATATATGTTACATATTTATGCAATTATCTTGCTCCACAAGAAAAATCAGATCAAAAAGGGAAAAAAATGAGAAAAAACAAAATATAAGCAAACAACAACAAAAAAGTGAAAATACTATGTTGTGAGAAGCTGACTCTTTAAAAACACAATAATAGCACCCTAGTTTGTCTGACTTTTGAAGTTCCCTTTAAATGTAAGATTTATCATGCACCTACTATTTGATTTTATCTAAAACAGGTTACACTACAGCTAATTCCACTCACTTTGAGTTTATATATAATGTCTTATTCTAATCATTAAAGGCACTTTTTTGGGGGGCCAGAAATCAAGTCATTTTTTAAAATAAAAAACATACCACAATAAGATCACAGGATCAAAGGATCAAATTTAAACCTAGGGGAATTTTAGAGACCATTAATCCAAACCCTTTCATTTTAGAGATGGTAAAACTGGTTCCTAGAAAACTTACACGATTTGGTCCAGGTCATATAGATAGTAAACAGAAGGGGCAATATTCAAACCTGGACCCTTTGATTCCACAGTTTGAACTCATTCCATTACCTACACTGCCTCTCACCACTAGTAACCATTTGTCCAATATTAAGCAGTAAATTAGTGGTAGATACAGTGGTAAAACAACAATCAGGGAGAAGGGGAAGGAAGAAGGGAATAAGCATTTATATATAGTACCTTCTATGTTTCAGATACTGTACCAAATTTTTTACAAATATTATTTAATCCCCACAACTCTGGGAGGTTGGTGCTATTACTGTCCTCATTTTACAGTTAAGGAAACTGAAATAAATGAAGATTAAATGACTTGCCCAGGATCACAAAGTAAATAAATGCTGAAACTGAATTGGAACTCAGGTATTTCTGAAAGGGGATTTGGGGAAAGGGAATGTTAGTTGCAAACTTTATTGTATGATAACACAATATTCCTACTTACTCTGCCTATACCAAATTTCACCCTCTAATGCTGAACAAGTAATAATCTTAAAACTTACCTATAAGCCAAACTATTTTATGACATTATTTTGATGTGAAAAAGACAATGAAAGGAGGATATAGGAAATGAAGAAGAATGGTGCAATCAAAATCCTAGACCCTGTTTTGTGGTACTTATTCAGAGTTTGAAATTACAATAAGGTGCTATAGGTAAACTAGATATATCCTAAAGAACTATGAGAAATATTCTTTCCACCTGCTACTGCTTGACTTGCTACAACCATATGATCCTGAAATGCTCCAATGACATCTCCCAAGATCGTGAAATTCCCTTTGGCTTCCAACTCTTTATTACCTTATGTCTTTTGTCTTCTCAAACCAGTGTGGGGGAAAAAAAAAAACAATTAATTGCTCAGCTTTGCTTAAGGTGAATGAAGGTGGCTATGACTTCCATTATATATCTGTAGTATGGCTCTTCCTTAGGAGCTATAACTATTAAAGACTGCCTTGACCAAACAAGAAAAATGCTGAGTGTTGAACAAATTCTACAACAAGTACTGCTGATTGAAGTATTTGGCAAAAGCCATCTCAAGTGATCTAGAAGGGGGCAAGGTCTAGCAATATACAGAAAAGGAGAAAAAAAATCACCTAGGTTTCAGATAAAGGAGGAAAGCTGGGACACAGAGAAAAAGCAGAACAACCGTTGTTATTTCATCCCTTACATTGGTTTTATTTTTTCCTTGAAATTGTTTTAAAGAGGGGCAGCTAGGTGGCGCAGTGGATAAAGCACCAGCCCTGAAGTCAGGAAGACCTGAGTTCAAATTTGGTCTCAGACACTTAACATTCCCTAGCTGTGTGACCCTGGGCAAGTCACTTAACCTTAACTGCCTCAGCAAAAAGCAAAAAAAAAAAAAAAAAAGAAATTGTTTTACAAAGTACATTGTGCCAAGTACACCTGGGTATGAGTTATATGAAAGAAATTACTAAAGAAAGAGCAAAAAGGTGGAAAGAGCAAGATGAGTCCCTCGAGCAAGATGAGTCTAAGTATACAACTGAACTGAATTACTATGGCTTTACACTCAGTTCCTGAAAGTCAACCTGAAGCTGCTGCAAGGAAATCCAATGATATATTTCATTTGAAAAGTAATAATTCAATAGCTATAAAAGGTTTAAATAATCTTTTCCCTTTGTTTCCTATGTATTATAACAACACAGAAGTCTGCCTGAAAGCCAGTATCTTACCCGTCTGTTGAGGGCCGTCTTGCTGCCAAGTTTGGTCATTTCCCCAAGGCTGTTCTGGGAAACTCTTCTGTCAGCATCTTCATGTAATCCTTAAAATAATTTATGAAGACAAACAATTTAAACACCAAAATACTTCTGTTATTTTTAGTCACAACTCTCCAAAGTATTCTTAAATTCTTAAAATTAAATTAAAAATATTTTTTTCAAATGCAAACAGAATTTTAGCTTTTCTAAGAATTTTAATATTTTAGAGGCTTAGTTGTTACCTGTGCTATCAGAACATACAACTTCTCCATTTGTAGTGGCAGTTACGAGAAATTTTCTTGCACTGCTTAATCCACGACTATTAAGGAAAACAGGCAAATGAACTATATTGCGCATGTAGTCATGACCATTTATATTTGAATCACGAAGTACACTATTGAGGTTCTGGTTAATTGCCTTTATAATTATGTGTGGGTCACTTGCAAAAATAGCAATGAATGGACCTTTTGAAAACAGAATTCGAACCTGAAACAAAAGAGAAGTTTACATATAAATATATATATTTTTAAACATATTCACACACACACACACATATCTCCCCATATATACACTTACATTTGATACAAATTAATTTAGTAAGCAATACTATACTGGTAACAAATGGTGCTATGAAATGCAATAGGAGGCATTACTCATATCTCTCAAGATCTTACAATCATTATATGATACAAATAAAACATATTCCCTCTTGGGGCAGCCACTGGGCCTGAAGATCAAGACTAGATGAAGTCAAAGACTAGATGTATGACCCTGAGAAAGACACTAAATTTCTTTTTACCTTAGTTTCTTTGACTGTATATCGGGAAGATGTCAGCACCTACCTTCTAGGATCATTGTGAGGACCAAATAATATCTGTAAAACATGTTTAGCACAGTGCCTGGAACATAGAAAGTGTTTATTGAACATCTGTTTCTTTCTTCCCTTTCTTTTTCCCTGTCACTCCCTCCTTTTTTTTCCTTGAGATTTCTAAAGTGCTGCTTGATGGTAACAGAATCAATATAAATCTCTTTGAGAAGCAGTGTGATGAAAGTGTTGGTTTTTAGAAGTTAAAAGATCCAAATTCAACTCCCGTTTCTAATATTTACTAACAGTGTGACTAGGGGAAATGTATTTTATGTTTCTGAGCTTCAGTTACTTGCTCTGTAAAATGGGAATAACATTTCTTATTTACCTACAATCTACACTTATTGTAAAGTGTTTTGCAGACCTTAAAGTGAGCTCCTGTTATACATTTAAGACTTGTTCTATACTGCCCCTAGGAATACATTATTCTATCTACTTCATCTTTTGAAAATCTCTCATTTTCCAAAGCTCAAATCAAATAGTCTCTTGTTCATAAATATTTCCTCAATACCAACCATATATTTCATAGTAATTTTTTTCTTTTGCATCCCTTTAAACCCTTTATATTATCCTTTGCATTATAATTATTATTGTTTGGGCTTAACAAATTATTGATATTTGAGGAGAGACATTTATCTTCTCACTTATTTTTCTCTCCCATCTTAGACTATTATTTCATTTTAATTAGGAAAATACCCAGAAGAAAAAAGAATTCTTACTTTAAATCAAGCAGGAATTCTTAACTTTGGATCTGTGTCTTTTATTAAATTATTATTTTGAGAAGTGTAATTCAACATTGTTACCTTTGTAATATTATGTATTTTATTTTATTCATTTAAAAACATTATTCTGAGAAAGAGTCCCATAATTCCAGTCTTTACCACAATGCCAAAGGGATTTCGACACAAAAAATAATAAGAATTCTTGCAGTTAGGCAAAATTTGCCTAAAGTGTCTAAATATAAATTTATGAATGTTGATATGAAAGGCCTCATTTCCTAAAATATATAGAGAATTGACTCAAATTTACAAAAATTCAACCCATTCTCCAATCGATAAATGGTCAAAGGATATGAGCAGACAATTTTCAGATGAAGAAATTGAAACTATTTCTATTCATATGAAAAGGTGCTCCAAATCATTATTGATCAGAGAAATGCAAATTAAGACAACTCTGAGGTACCTCTACACACCTGTTAGATTGGCTAAGATGACAGGAAAAAATAATGATGAATGTTGGAGGGGTGTGGGAAAACTGGGACACTGATACATTGTTGGTGGAACCGTGAGAAGATCCAACCATTCTGGAGAGCAATTTGGAACTATGCTCAAAAAGTGATCAAACTGCGCATACCTTTTGACCCAGCAGTGTTTCTATTGGGCCTATATCCCAAAGAGATCTTAAAGGAGGGAAAGGGACCCACACGTGCAAAATGTTTGTGGCAGCCTTTTTTGTAGTGGCAAGAAACTGGAAACTGAATGGATGCCCATCAATTGGAGAATGGCTGAATAAATTATGGTATATGAATGTCATGGAATATTATTGTTCTGTAAGAAACGACCAGCAGGATGATTTCAGAGAGGCCTGGAGAGACTTGCATGAACTAATGCTAAGTGAAATGAGCAGAACCAGGAGATCAATATACACGTCAACAACAAGATTATATGATGATCAATTCTGATGGACATGATTCTCTTCAACAATGAGATGTTTCAAACCAGTTCCAGCTGTTCAGTGATGAAGAAAGCCATATAAACCCAGGGAGAGGCCTATGGGATCTGAGGGTGTTGAACAACATAGCATTTTTATGCTTTCTATTGATGCTTGTTTGCATTTTGTTTTCCTTCTCAGGTTTTTTTTTTTTCTTGTAGATCCGATTTTTCTTGTACAGCAAGATAACTGTATAAATATATATACGTATACTGGATTTGTCATATATTTTAATAAAATTAACATATATTAGACTACCTGCCATCTAGGGACGGGGGGGAAGGGAGGGAGAGAAAAATCTGAAAAAGAAGGCTTGCAAGGGTCAAATTACCCATGCATATGTTTTTCAAATAAAAAGGTTTAATTAAAAAAATAAAAAATTAAAATAAAATAAAATAAAAAATAAAAATTAATCTTGATATGCCTGGAATAATTAATTGTTCTAGATACATTTTCAATTTTTTATTTGGGATTTATCTTAACTATACATGCAACTTACTGAAGTATTAGAAATATATATTAAAAGTCAGGCATCATCTTAACTGACATTTTATCACTAGTAGAAAAGTCTGAAGCCAGCTTCAAATTCAACACAGAAGAAATTTTCAAGAAAATAAACATTAATGGCAAAGCTTTGAAAAATGCTAATGCAGGGCAGCTAGATAGTGGAGCAAAGGGGGAGTACCAACTTTGAAGTTAGGAGGACCTGAGTTCAAATCTGAATTTAGACACAACATTAACTAGCTGTGTAACTTAATCTAGCAGGTCACTTAATCCCAAATGCCTAGGCAGCCCCCACCCCCCAAAAAAAAGGAAAGAAAAAATATGCTAGTACAGATTTTTCTAAATAGCTCACAATTCAAAGAAACTGAACATTACACATACAATTAAAAATTTTAAAGAAGCCTCATAGAACTTAATAGACTCATAGTTGTTAGATCTTTCATTATCCTTTCAAGAAGAATAGTTTTACTTTCTGTTAATTTTAGTACCTAAAATGGGCTAGTAATCTACATTGAAATAAAGGAGGTAAAACTGTTTGCGTTACCTAAAATCTAGACTTGTTAATATTTGCAACTTCTATGAAACATTTTTCAAAATATTAGTTTATTAGTTTTATTATCCAGCTTTTAAAGAGAAAATTGATTTTGCTTAAGTTCAAATTAGATTTCATCAAGTAAAGCAATATAAAAAATGTTATATTCATAAGAGATTAATGAAGTTTTGGTATATAATTTCCTTTAAAATTTAAAAAAAAGCAAAATGTACTTAAGAAACATATGTGTGTATATATACACACATATGTGTATGTATATATACACACAATGTGTATGTATATGAATATGTGGGTCCACACGTATATAAACACATGTATGTTTATGAATGAAAATCCTTTTTGATAGTAACTTGCTTTTCCAAAGAAACAGCTTCCTTAATATTTACCTTAAAGTCTGAAGTAAATGCTTAGCACAGCTTCTTATTATACATAACTCAAAGAAGCCCACTGAAAAATACTAAATTACTCCCCCACTGACTTAAGTTAGAAAACCATGAAAGTAAGACTAAGACCCGTTAGGGTTACTCAGACTTTATCATATGAAGAAGTAGATTTTTTTTCCTATTTTCTATTAAGAGTTAAGATGCTACAGCATTAAGAACAAAGCCATGCTTTTTACATTTTACTAAACAAAAAAAGAATATGCAGGAAAGAGCTGTTATATTTCTATTTTGTCTAATTTAATTTCAAATCAATGTTACAGTAATGTTTTTCTCCCAGTAAAATGATTCTTCTCTATGAGATTTTTTTTTACAGAAGCTAGACAGTTTAGGTAAAACTAGAACTATACAGTTGCTTTTCATTTAAATATTTAAAGAGACAGAAACAGTACTTCCTCCTTAATATGCTAATAACTGTGACTAAATATGCAATTCTTCCAAAAGTATGACATGTCATATTTATTATTTATAGTTCTTTGAAACTAATAACATGAAACTACTAAATTAGCAAATGTCTTGAAATCTGTATATAAAACATGAATTTCAAACTTTCATTTACTAACATATCAATTTTAAAAGTAACTCCCACAATTATTTTAAATGATTCTTTAAAAAAAATAAAGTTTGTTAACATCATATCTACCCCATAGCCTAATCAATCTTAAAACACAACATTTAGTTATCATTTTGGTCATAGACACTCCCAAGGTAAGATTTTTTTATTTTATTCCCACAGATGTTACTTATAAGAAAAATTCATTTTTTTTTTCTTTGTGCTCATAGAGATGTATCACTCCCAATATTGTTGTTCTGCATCTTTCCTTCTGGAGGTATCTTTTCTGGTTCACTATAAACATCTTCAGTATAAACTGCTAAAAAAATTTTAGGATCAAGAGCTAAAATAGTTTCTCTAGATTGGTATATTCTTTGTCAACTGACTGACTACATCAGTTCTCTCCACTGTGATTCAAATTTCCTCAGGTTGGGTTTTTTTGGAAGAAGTGAAAGTGTAAAGAGGGGATAAAGGGTAAAGGATAGACCTTCTTCAAGTACACCATTCTTCCTTCTCCTCTCCCTCTTTCTCATATACAAGCTGCCATATGATTTTGTCCCTCCACAATTATTTTTATAGCCTTTTTCTCAACTAGACTGAGGATAAGCAATGTTTCTTACTCATATTTATGATCCATGTTGTTGTGTTTTATGCTATTACTTAATGTGTCCCATTTACTAAAAGTACTTGGGGTTCCCTCATTACTACCTCCAGTTCTGTTCATAATTATATATGATGACTCAAAGAAACTCCCAGAGAAAGACTTTAGCCATTTCTGTTACACATCTTCATCACACTTAAAATATAAGTTATAAGATTAAAAAGTAACTTAGAGGACATCTAGTTTAACAGCACCTTTTTATAGAGAAAGGAACTAAAGTTCAGAGTTTTAGTGATTTGTCCAAAGTCACAGAATCAATGAACAGCAGAGCCAGAATTCAAGTATGTATCACCTTGACTCCAAATTCATTTCTCTCCATCATGTTTTTTCAGCTGTAGTATCTACTGTAAGATCTGTTTTTATAATGTTAAATATTTTAACTTGATGTTTCCACACCAGAAATGCTATCTTATATTACTATTGAGAAATCAAAACCATGCAAAGAGTTGAAAATTACTCCCTAAAAAAAGAGGATTAAATTGAAAAGGATACACAACATATCCTTTGGCATCTACTTAATGAAAAACTCTCAAATTTATTTCAATTAAAATAAGATCAAATTTGGCTTTTATACTCAATCACCAAGGACATAAAACTCTTTGAATAAGTTAAAATGACTGAAAACATACTGTGTCTAGCATCTGTAAGACTTTGTCTTGCTCACAAGCATCCAGCCCATCAATGATGACCACTAATCTTGTCTGATTCTGAGTGAAGCTGTCGATAGTTTTTGCCATTCTAGCCATCAATTCCACTTCACATTTCAGAACCTGATGAAAAGAAAGCATTTAAGTTGATAATGTTCCAGGACCGAAACTAAAGATAGAGGATACAGAGTTGTCTATACAGAATGATATATATTCATCAATCCCAAAGCATTTACGAAGTAATTAATAGGTACCAGGCACTGTGCAAGATGATAAGAATTCAATGACAAAAATGTAATATAGTTCCTACCCTCAAAGAGCTCATATTATATCAAAGAAGACATCATGAATTTACAAATACATATACAATAAATTGAAGGGAAAGAACAATAAAGAAAGGAGCTAAGGAAATGAAGAAAAGTTTCATATAAACATGCCTCAAAAAGGATCTGTGTAGAGATCATAACTTACTCAGTGGATAGGAGATACCAAGAGGCAGTCCTTGGAATATATTCACAATTAGGGAATATACTTGAATTTAATTCCAAATAAAGTTAAAATTAAATTTTTTTTAAATTCACAAAATTCACAAAATTCAAAATTCACAGTGGAATGCTTATAATTCTAGAAATTCATAAGCTAAACTTTTAACTATAAATATAAACATTTACTTACCTTCATGAAACCTTCACTTTTCAACTTATGCAATTTGGTGGCAGCTTTATGGAGACGTTTACGCTGAGAATTTAGGATGGAGTCTAGTACTTTCCACCAAGTACGACAGTTTAAGATGAAGGCCAAACCAACAATAGATGCAATTGATATAAGAATAGCATTCACTGTCATATGTTTTTGGTCAACTCTAAATATAGCAAGGAGAGTAATTCCAGCAATAATACATCCCAAGATGAAAATGAAGATAACAAAAGATGGGAGGCAGCAAGTTTTCTTCCACTTTTTTTTTCCTGTAAGACATAAAGTTCCAGCCATTATGTATGCTTCTAATGTAGAGATAACATAATTCAATAATCAAAGTACAATATAAAATTATTAGGATACAAGATAATATGCTTTGAGGAATTTAAAGTATATATAAAAAGAAAAAAAAAACATTGTTAATACTTATCATGTTAAAACACAAAAACAGAAAAACATAAAAGTTCTACCCTGTGTATCTTCAGTCTTGAAGACTCTAAAAAGTCTTGTGGCTAAGAAACCAAACTCCCTTTCACAAGCATCAGAAAGAGTTGCAATCATCTCAGCCAAAGAAGTTTCTCCACCCACACTGGAGAGTCTATTGTAATCTGTAAATAAAAATCTTTAAAAAAAAAAAGAAAAAAGAAAAAAGAAAAAGAAAAAGAAATTTTGTCATCATTTGAATTAAATTCAAATTATAAATCATAAAGCAACTGGATTATTTCACTGTCTTTTAATTAATGTTTTTTCCTAAATAAAAGTATAAAACAACTTTGTTTTCAAACATTTAAGGAACATGTGTAAAGCCTGATAAATTCCAATTTTAAAAAAAATTTATCCATTGAGAAGAAAAGGATCACAAAATATTCAATGTGAGAGAAGGCCCTAGGGCCCATTTTGTCCAATTCTTTTACCTTTCTAAAAAAATGAAGCTCAAAGAGGTAACATGACCAGTAAGTAAAGAATAATAAATTTTTGTCTTTGGCTTAACCCTTTATCTTTGTTGAAATGTATGGTTCAGTTCCTGGGGGGCGGGGGGAAGGAGGTTGGTGAGTTATCTATATCCAGGAATGTAAGTGATGTTTTAAATTTTTTTTTTTTTTTTGCTTTTAATTGAATATACCACAGTTACTTCCAAGAAAGAAAGAAATGAGAAATAACAATCATTCTGCTTACCTGACTGGTAAAGCTTTGGTAGTTTGCTCTGGCAATTCAGGAGGGTTCACAAACATCAATTTGAGGAGGAGTTCCAAGTAGCCAATATGTCTTGCCAACCGAGTGCTTACCACCCAGGCCCAATTCCAACTTTCCCCTTCCCTTCGGCCACCAAAGTAAATTACAACTGAAATATAAAAATAAACGCAGAGAAATCATTTTAGTTAATTAGTTTCGCATTCATTTCCCCAAGGAAGAATATTCAAGTAGTCAGTTTTCATTCAATGGCTCACAAGTGAATTAGGTACAGTGTTAGTTTTAAATGTAATGCCAACTTCCCCATACCAAAAGACATAAATCCTGAGCCATCCAGTTTACAATCTATAGGCTCATTTAATATCAGCTTAAAAAAAAAAAACCTAATTGGAATAAATCTATGATTTATATAATAGAATGCATTTACGTTTTGTTTTGTTTTGTTTTGTTTTTGCATATGAAGAAACACTCAGGTGAGAAATTAGAGATTATTTTTATCTCCCTGTAAGACAGGAAAAATGCACAGTAACAACCAGTGCTCCCCTAAACTAGAAGAACTATTCAATACTGCAGATAAAAAGAGATGACCTAATTTTATTTAAATCATTTCGAATGCATTAATGCATTGTTGGTAGAATTGTGAACTGATTCAACCACTCCATAGAGCACTGTGGAACTATGCCCAAAGGACTATAAAACCATTCATATTTTTTGATCTTACAATACCACCACTAGGCCTGTATCCCAAGAGATATTTTTTTTAAAAAAAGGAAAAGGAGCTATGTTGTATAAAAATATTTATTGTAACTCTTCTCAGGGCAAGGAATTGGAAACTGAGGAAAAAGAAAACTGAGGAATAGCTGAATTGTGATATATAATAACATGGAAAACTATTGTGCTATAAGAAATGATGAGCAGAATACTCTCACAAAAAGAAAAAGACTTTTATGAGCTCATATAGAGTGAAATGTACTATGTACAAAGTAACAGCAAAAATATAAGATAATCAGCTATGAATGACTGTCTTAGCAATACAATGATCCAAGACAATTCTGAAGGACTTATGATGAAAAATCCTATCCATACCCAGAGAAAAAAACTGACTGTGTCTGACTATCTGAAACATAGTTGGTTTTTTTTTTTTTTACTTTATTTTTCTTGAGGTGTTTTTTTGTTTTGTTTTGGGGAAGGGGGTTTGGGGAGAGAATATAAGTTTTCTTCTGCAACATGACTAGGGAAAAATTTTGTATAACCTCACATGTGCCTTCTTAATGAGGAGGTGAGGTGAGGAGGATGGAAAGAAAAGAATTTGGAACTCAAAGATTCAAAAACATGTTAAAAATTGTTTTACATGTAAATGAGGAAAAATTAAATATTAAATTTTTAAAATTAAATAAAGTCTTATGGAGGCAATACATAATAACCATAAGCTTTTCTTATAACAATGTCCCATAAATGAAATTTTACATAAACTTTGAAAGCCACTGAAACCAATTAGAACATACAATTTTTCCAAGCCAATTTATACAGTAAAAAAAAAAAAAAAAAGAAAAAAGGAAACAAGTATTTGTGGTTAAATTTTTCCATTCATATTATTATATTCAAATGCTATACTATCAACAATAGTATTTTTAACTTTCAATGAAAAAAAATCAATATATCAATAATATTAAGTAAATCAATGAAATCTGGAATGTTTTTCAATTGTGAAAAGAATAAAAGCAAAAACTTACTAAAGAAAATATATAGGAGTGCCAAGAGGCTTAAAGCAACTGCTATTCCAAGTTTCAGGTCCACAGTAAAGGCAAGCAATAAACCCAACCCTCCACAAAGTAACAGGGTAAGAAATACTATAAGCCATGAGAACTGGAAAAGAGGTTCAATTTGTTGTCCTGCAAAAGTCTTCATCTCATCTGAAAGAGAAAAAGGATAAAACTATTAAGAATAGAAATGAACAGATATAAAAACATTTTGAAGTTTTAATGTTTTTTTTTTAATAAAACTTTTTATTTGCAAAACATATGAGTGACCTTTCAACATTGACCTTTGCAAAAAAAACTTTTTTTTCCCAAGCTTTTCCTTTCCCTCCCCCCGCCCCCCACCCCTAGATGACAGGTAATCTAATACATGCTAGATAGGATAAATTATATGACAAATACAATACATGTATACATATCTATAGAGTTATCTTACTGCACAAGAAACATCAGATCTAGAAATAGAAGAAGGAAAAAAAACAACCTAAGAAGGAAAACAGAATGCATGGAAATATTCACAGAAAGCGTTAAAATGCTGTGTTGTGGTTCACTCTCAGTTCCCACAGGCCTCTCTCTGGATGTATATGACTATCTTCATCGCAGCACAACTGGTTTGAATCACATCATTGTTGAAGAGAACCATGTCCATCAAAATTGATCATCGTATAGTCTTGTTGCTGTGTATAATGTTCTCCTGGTTCTGCTGATTTCACTCAGCATCAGTTCATGCAAGTCTCTCCAATCCTCTCTGAAATCCTCCTGTTGGTCATTTCTTACAGAACAATAATATTCCATAACATTCATATACCATAATTTATTCAGCCATTCTCCAATTGATGGGCATCTTTTCAATTTCCAGTTTCTTGCCACTACAAAAAGGGCTGCCACAAACATTTTTGCACATGTGGGTCCCTTTCCCTCCTTAAAAATCTCTTTGGGATATAGGCCCAGTAGAAACACTGCTGGGTCAAAGGGTATGCACTGTTTGATAACTCTTTGAGCATAGCTCCAAATTGCTCTCCAGAATGGCTGGATCCGTTC
>JAJPUD010001123.1:303282-331952 GCA_023553655.1 Myrmecobius fasciatus | reverse complement strand
TCCCACATCCCCTCCAACAGCTATCATTATCATTTCCTGTCATTTTAGCCAATCTGACAGGTGTGTAGTGGTATCTCAGAGTTGTCTTAATTTGCATTTCTCTGATCAATAGTGACTTGGAGCACCTTTTCATGTGACCGGAAATAGTTTCAATTTCTTCGTCTGAAAATTGTCTGTTCATATCTTTTGACCATTTGTCAATTGGAGAATGGCTTGAATTCTTATATATTTGAGTCAATTCTCTATATATTTTAGAAATGAGGCCTTTATCAGATCCTTTGGATGTAAAAATATTTTCCCAGTTTACTGCTACCCTTCTAATCTTGTCTGCATTCATTTTGTTTGTACAAAAACTTTTCAACTTGATATAGTCAAACTTATCTATTTTATGATTAATGATGACCTCTAGTTCTTCTTTGGTCACAAATTCCTTCCCCCTCCACAGGTCTGAGAGGTAAACCATCCTACATTGTTCTAATTTGTTTGTAATATCATTCTTTATGCCTAGATCATGAATCCATTTTGACCTTATCTTGGTATATGGTGTTAGGTGTGGGTCAATGCCTAATTTCTTCCAGACTAGTTTCCAATTATCCCAGCAGTTTTTGTCAAATAGTGAGTTTTTATCCCAAAAACTGGGGTCTTTGGGTTTATCGAACACTAGATTACAATTGTCATTGAATATTTTGTTCTGTGAACCTAACCTATTCCACTGATCCACTACTCTAATTCTTAGCCAGTACCAAATGGTTTTGGTGACCACTGCTTTATAATATAGTTTTAGATCTGGTGCAGCTAGGCCACCCTCATTTGCATTTTTTTTCATTAATTCTCTTGAAATTCTTGACCTTTTGTTTTTCCAGATGAATTTTGTTGTTATTTTTTCTAGGTCAGTTAAATAATTTCTTGGGAGTCTGATTGGTATAGCACTAAATAAATAGATTAGTTTAGGTAGTATTGCCATCTTTATTATATTCGCTCGACCTATCCAAGAGCACTTGATGTTTTTCCAATTGTTTAGATCTGACTTTATTTGTGTGGAGAGTGTTTTGTAGTTTTGCTCATATAGATCCTGACTTTCCCTTGGCAGATATATTCCCAAATATTTTATACTATCGATAGTTATTTTGAATGGAATTTCTCTTTGTATCTCTTGCTGTTGCATTTTGTTGGTGATGTATAAAAATGCTGATGATTTATGTGGATTTATTTTGTATCCTGCAACTTTGCTAAAGTTGTGGATTAATTCTAATAGTTTTTTAGTTGATTCTCTAGGGTTCTCTAAGTAGACCATCATATCATCTGCAAAGAGTGATAATTTGGTTTCCGCATGACCTACTCTAATTCCTTTAATCTCTTTTTCTTGTCTTATTGCCAAGGCTAGCATTTCTAATACAATATTGAACAGTAATGGTGATAGTGGGCAACCTTGTTTCACCCCTGATCTTATTGGGAATGGTTCCAGTTTATCACCATTACATATGATGCGAGCTGATGGTTTTAAATAGATGCTACCGACTATTTTAAGGAAAAGTCCATTAATTCCTATACTCTCTAATGTTTTTAATAGGAATGGATGTTGGATTTTATCAAATGCTTTTTCTGCATCTATTGAGATTATCATATGGTTTTTGTTAGTTTTGTTATTAATATAGTCAATTATGTTAATAGTTTTCCTAATATTGAACCATCCCTGCATTCCTCGTATAAATCCTACTTGGTCATGGTGTATTATTCTAGGAATGATTTTCTGTAATCTCTTTGCTAATATTTTATTTAAGATTTTTGCATCAATATTCATTAAGGAGATTGGTCTATAATTTTCTTTCTCTGTTTTTGTTTTACCTGGTTTAGGTATCAGTACCATGTCTGTATCATAAAAAGAGTTTGGTAGGAGTCCTTCATTTCCTATTTTTTCGAATAGTTTATATAATATTGGAGTTAACTGTTCTTTAAATGTTTGGTAGAATTCACATGTAAATCCATCTGGTCCTGGGGATTTTTTCTTAGGGAGTTGATTAATGACTTGTTCTATTTCTTTTTCTGAAATGGGACTATTTAAGTAATTTATTTCCTCTTCTGTTAATCTGGGCAATCTATATTTTTGTAGATATTCCTCCATTTCACTTAGGTTATCAAATTTATTGGCATACAGTTGGGCAAAGTAACTCCTGATTATTGCTCTAATTTCCTCTTCATTGGTGGAAAGTTCTCCCTTTTCATTTTTGAGACTAACAATCTGATTTTCCTCTTTCCTTTTTCTAATTAAATTAACTAGAGGTTTATCTATTTTGTTGTTTTTTTCATAAAACCAACTTTTAGTTTTATTAATTCAATAGTTTTTTTACTTTCAATTTTACTAATCTCTCCTTTTATTTTTAGGATTTCAAGTTTGGTATTTGATTGGGGGTTTTTAATTTGTTCTTTCTCTAGCTTTTTTAGTTGCAAGCCCAATTCATTGATTTTCTCTTTTTCTAATTTATGCAAATAAGCATCTAGAGATATAAAATTTCCCCTTATTACCGCTTTGGCTGTATCCCACAAATTTTGGTATGTGGTCTCATTATTGTCATTCTCTTGAATGAAATTAGTAATTGTGTCTGTAATTTGCTGTTTCACCCATTCATTCTTTAGGATAAAATTATTTAGTTTCCAATTGGTTTTTGGTCTATTTTCTCCTGGCCTTATATTGCATGTGATTTTTATTCCGTCATGATCTGAAAAAAATGCATTTATTATTTCTGCCTTCCTGCCTTTGATTTTGAGGTTTTTGTGTCCTAGCACATGGTCAATTTTTGTATAAGTTCCATGGACTGCTGAGAAAAAAGTAAACTCCTTTCTGTCTCCATTTAATTTCCTCCAAAGATCTATCATACCTAACTTTTCTAACATTTTGTTTACCTCCTTAACTTCTTTCTTATTTATTTTGTGGTTTGATTTATCAAGTTCTGAGAGAGGGAGGTTGAGATCCCCCACTATTATAGTTTTGCTGTCTATTTCTTCTTGCATCTCTCTGAACCTTTCCTCTAGGAATTTCCAGAAGTTTTAATGTTTTCAAAACTTTTGTAAAACACTGAAAAAATCAGAACAAATAAGAGCAATTTAATTATTTTTGATGTCTCATTTTACATAATTTACATTTCTTTATTCAAGAAATTTTTAAGTACTCTTCCTAATAAAAACTGTGGTGTGCCAACTTTTAGAAAACATACTCTGAAAGCATGTGCAAATCTACCATTAATTACTTTGTTTTCCAATTTTTTGAGATTGATAGATTTTCCACTTCCTCAATGTGCATATAATCCCACACAAGCACTCTCTTCTACTTCATAATCAAGTTATATCTCCATTTGTCTCAACAGGAGATAAATGCAATCAAGATTATTTGATCCCTTTCAAATTGGAAAGGTAAAACATTATTACTTTTACTTGCCTAATGAAGATGTCTGTTTAATGAAGATCTTACTGAACAAGGACATATGAAGACAATGAATGCTGAATACTTAAGTCAACTTATGCCACTTACTAAGGATGGGTGATTAAATCTCAGTATTCCAGGATGATTTGATTGATTCAGGCTACCGTGTAAAAAGCTGAGCATATACCAAAAAACAGTCTTAAGTATAAAATGCAAAACTGGAGAAGGGAAATGAACAATGGGGATACCACATACAATTAGCTGCCATGCTCTCACACATAAAGTGAGATATATAAGGGATCTGCAGAAGCCAAAGGAGTGATATTATGGAATCCCCTAAATAGAAGATTCAACTGTGAAGAGGTAGGGACTTGAGAGAATCTATGTTATCAGATGGTTAGAGTTGCAGAATTCAAGCTTTCTAGAAGAATAATGTCAAGAATTCTTGGGCAGAGGATCACACATCTGGTCCTGGAGCTTGAGGATCAACAAAGGACTGAACCCTGACTCAGAAAAGCAAAACCCCAGACTTTGCATTCTACTATCATGAATTGTTCTCCTGGTACAGTTCAGATCAGAAAAAGGCTGCTTCTTTACAAGACCTAGGTTTGTTTCCTCCTGGAGAGAGTGCAAGTTCTTAGTACCATATTAGCTACAAACCTTCCGTATAGTACTGTAAGGCTAAAGCACAATACAGATAACCAGGGTGAAAGGAAACAAGGAAAAAGGGGAAATAACTTTATGGACTATACAGGCCACTGTGAACTTTTATGTGCTTTTACATTTTCTATAGAAAAATAGGGAAAAAAAAACCAAAAAACTATATTTTGTCTTTTATACTTTGTTGCCTTGCATGAAGTATAAGGCTTGTTGCCTGTAAGCTAAAACTCTTTAACCATACCAGTTATAAACATCTAGATACAAGGTATATTTTGAGGTTTCAAAATAAACTCTGGATGGGGACAAAATAAGCCAAAGTCAGTCAGTCAATTAACACTTACTAAGCACCTATTTGCCAGACACACAGCTTTAAAAATTGAGGATTAAAAAAAAAAAAACAGTCTTCACTTTCAGGAGATATGATTTGAAGCTAGTCCTAGGTTGAGGTACTACAGTAGGGATTATAGCTTACTTCATAAAATTCTACATATAATTCTTCTCTTTAAAAATATTTTTTAACAATAGCCTAAAAACTTAGTACATAAGAAAGTCTTGGAAATATGTTTTTAAGATATACACACATAAAAATTAGTTCAATCCTTTACCTTCTAATTTCTTGAGCAAAAAAGATTTCCCACTTCCCCACTGGGCATACAATCCCACACAAATGGGGGGTTGCATTGTTGGCTCACTAAGAATATCAGCCAGAGCACTGCTATACAAGTCATAACCAAGCATGTCTCCATCAGCATCAGTAGGAGACAAGTGTCCTGTAAATTAAAAATATTACATAATTGTATTAAAAGGTGATTTTGATTTATCATTTGAAAGCAATATTAAATATTATTATTTTTTGAACTCATATAATCAAGGAAAATAAAAAAAAAATTACCTTTCAAACAAAAGGAAAAAACCATGTAAACAGCCTTCAAAAAAATTAAAAAATTAAATCTAAATAAAGGTATGCCAAAATAAGAAACTAAATGGAAGGGCTTTGAGAACTTTTATACTTAGAACTGTTTTCTGGATCTAGTTAGAAATTTTTACAAATTGTGTTTAAAGTTTCCTTAGTATATTTGAAAGGTCACATACGAACATTCACTTTATAATGGTCATCTTTCCCTATGTTAAAACTTTGCATATTTAATATTTCACAGAATATTTCAGTTATGCAACAATGTAAAACTAGTTTGGGAACTTTTGTTCCACAGATATAATATAGGAAGATAGTTCAATTAAATCAATCAATGAATATTTTCATAAACACACATATTCCTTGAAATATTTGGTTGCTTTACGCTTTCATAAAGAAAATGCATTTCACTAAAGAAAAATAAACTCTCTCTGACATACGCAATACTTACTGGCTCCAAATATTTGAGTTAAAATGCTTTTCTGATGACTACAGTCAATGTTGTATGGTGTCTCTCCTGCTTTGTTTGGCCTATAAAGCAGACGTCCATCTTTTGGATTTCTTAAAAGAAGTTCTGCTAGTTTCCGGCTTCTGCCACGAATGGCAATATGAAGAGGAGTGTCTCCTTTCTATAAAATCATGACAAATATCTGAGTTTTCATGTTTTCTATACACAATCAAACTTCACAAATTCAAACTAAGGAAGAAACAGCCTAAGTTAGTTAAAAGTATCATTATCTTTTTCATCTACACAAATACTTATTTTCATTTACTATTCTAAGGTTATAACCTCTCCAACCCCAAATCTCCTCCCTTTTAATCTCATTCCCATCTAGCATATCAGAACTTTTCATGGTAACACTAAAGAAACAAAAATAATAAGAAAATCCAATTGGAACCAAGTATAGTTTTAGGGATTATAGAAACTATTATTATTTTTTCTTTTCACTTATATTTTTTTAGTCAATATGGATTTTGTTTCCTTGGTTCTGCTCACATCATGCTGCATCAGTTGACACGTCTTCCCATGTTTTTCAAATTTCTCATTCATTGCTTCTTACATTCCATTACACGGATATAGAGCAATTTGTTTAACATCTACCTAATCAAAGAGATTTCATTTTCTTTCCAGGTTTTTACTACTGCAACTATATGTGCATTCCTGGATAATTCCCACTTGATCATACTGAATAATATCTTTGGCTAGGCTATTGCAGTGTTTTCACTAGGATTTCATTTTAAATTGTTATATCAGTTATCTATTAGTAATGTTCTAGAAGTTTCTCTGCTAAACCCTGCCTGGTTTAGGTATTGTGAACATATCTTTTTAATAAACAGTATTTTGTAGGATACCTTCTTGTCTTTGAAAATAATCTGGGTACACTACACCCCTGTCAGATTGGCTAAAATGACAGGAAAAGATAACGATGAATGTTGGAGGGGATGTGGGAGGGCTGGGACACTAATACATTGTTGGTGGAACTGTGAACGGATCCAACCATTCTGGAGAGCAATTTGGAGCTATGCTCAAAAAGTTGTCAAACTGTGCATACCCTTTGACCCAGCAGTGTTTCTACTGGGCCTATATCCCAAAGAGATCTTAGAGGAGGGAAAGGAACCCACATATGCAAGAATGTTTGTGGCAGCCCTTTTTGTAGTGTCTAGAAACTGGAAACTGAAGGGATGCCCATCAATTGGAGAGTGGCTGAATAAATTATGGTATATGAATGTTATGGGATATTATTGCTCTGTAAGAAACGACCAGCAGGACGATTTCAGAGAGGCCTGGAGGGACTTGCATGAACAGATGCTGAGTGAAACGAGCAGAACCAGGAGATCATCATGCACAGCAACAACAGTATTACATGATGATCAATTCTGAGGGACATGGCTCTCTGCAATAAAGAATTGTCTCAAACCAGTTCCAGTTGTTCACTGAAGAAAACCATATACACCCAGAAAGAGGGACATGAAATATGGACCACAACGTAACATTTTCATGATCTCTATTGACATTTGCTTGCATTGTGTTACCTTTCTCTGATTCTTTTTTTTTTTTCTTGTAGATAGGATTTTTCTTGCATAACTTCTCAAGCATTTCAACATTAACATGTAGTGGACTTCCTGCCATCTAGGGGAGGGGAGGGGACTGGGGGTAAAATTTGTATTGGAAAGCTTTGTAAAGATCAAGGTTGGGGAACTACCCATACATATGTTATACAAATAAAAAGCTTAAAAAAAAATAATCTGGTACCATTCTCTTTAAATATTTGGTGAAATCCTCCTCTAAATTTATGGTACAACAGAATTTCCTCTTTTATTATTTCTTTCATAGTATGCTCAATTTCATTTTCTGTGGTTGTCATACTTTTTATGGCAATTAACAGCTTGTCTCATTCCCACTCTATTTTTTCCCTAATTCCATTCCTGGGAAATCCAGCAATGCTGTACCAAAGTCTAGAAAATATGTTAACTAGATCTGCTATAATTGATGTTATTTAACTTTAAAAAGGATTCAACTACTATTTGATAATCCTTTCACACATTAGCTCTTTCAAACTTTGTCCATATTTCTCAAATGAATGATCTTAACCCACATGCTCTTATCATCAGTAAAGGACCTCATCTCCTACTTTAATAAAATTATTTGCCAAAAGCTCTTTGTAGTCTTCTTCCCACTCCACCTATATAATCAGACCATTCATTCTCTATATATTTAAAACATCTCTAATTTTATATACTTTAATCTTTCTTCTTTTTACAAAAAAGATATTTTCCAATAGTTCACTATTGTTCATCTTTTCTAATCATCTCCAGAACTTTATTCGTTCAATTAATCACTCTGTATCCCACAAGTTTTCTTTCTTTTCCTACTGGTTTCTTTCCCTTTTTATCTCTCTCTCTCTCTCTCTCTCTCTCTCTCTCTCTCTTTGTGTGTGTGTGTGTGTATTTTATAAATATGTATATATATATTTAAGCCTCTCGTCATTAAAAAAAAATAGTGTTCTTGCTTTTCATCAGCTACTCCCAAAACTCTTTCTTTCACTGACAGATTTCTTAAAAAACAGACCAAAAAGAATCAAAAATTAGATCTAAAGAACAAGGCCTAGGGTATTCCATTTTTTGTTTGTTCATTGTGTGGCAGGAATTAGGGAAGGCAGGGAATTACTATCAATCAATAAATATTTATAAAATACCTACTATATGCCAAGAACTACAATAATCATTACAAATACAAAGACAAAAAAGTATAAATAGCCACATGGTCTTAGGGAGTTCACACTCTATTAGAGAAACAGGTACACAATATCCCAAGAAGTCAGTGAAATAGAGAATAGGAAGGGAACCAGAAGAATACAATTCCAGGGAAGCCAATTTGCTGCAAGAAATAGTGAAGGACAAAGGGTTGAAATAACTATTTGAGAACCAGGGAAGTCCTTCCTATTTCTGCAATTAACATCCTAGTGTGAGTCCTTATAACCTCATCCAGACTACTGCTATTAGCTTCCCAAATGAATTCCATGTTTCAACAAAAAATTACTGCTATGAATATTTTGGTAAATATGGAACTTTTATTTTTGTTCTTAACTTCCTTGGAATATATGACTAACAGCAGACTCTTTGGATCAAATAGTTCCCATACTCGAGAGACACCATTTTGATTATGTCTCTTGGCCCCTCAAAAAACCAATGTTTACCTAATAAATTCTAAATTCAATTTCTTGATATTCAAGATCCTCCACAATCCAATACAAATTTACTTTTCCAGACTTATTTAATGCTATTTCCTGATACAAATCCAATTCTTTAGCTCGATTTAGACTACTCAGACTATTCCTTTAATATACATGGTGCTTTCATATCTTTCTCATGTTGTCCATTCTGCCTGGAATGTACATGGCCATGCCTGGATCCATCTTCCTCCATCATTAACCTAAACTAACCCACCCCATAAGACTAAACTCAAATGCTTTCTTTGATTTTCCCAGACAAAAGTATTATCTCTAATCTCTGAATTTTTAAAATCTTAATCTGGACTACTCATTTGGAACTTATAACATAGCACCTTCTACTAAAGATGTTGCTCAACCATTTCCTCTTATTTTTAAGTCATTAAGGGTAAGGACCATCAATCAATCCATAACCCTTTATTAAACACTTATGTGCCAGAAACTACCCTAGCACTGGGAATATAAGTTTAAAGAACAACAAAAAAAGAATTCCTAAAAAAGTAGTTAAATGCAAGATAGTTTGGGAAGAAGGGCATTAGAAGCTGGAAGGGAGGGGAGATCAGGAATGACACCTCAAGCAAAAGATGGTATTTAAAATTCATCTTAAATTAAGAAAAGGAATCTGAGGTAGAGGCAAGGAGTGACAAATACACATTACACAAACAGTAAGCAAATATTTATTGAAAATACTAATATTCAGATGAATTGGTCAATTAATATTTACTGAGTGTTTACTATGGTCTCAGCATTCAGTTTTGTTTAGTCATTTCTCTTCTAGATCCCTTTTAAGGTTTTCTTGATAATAAAGATACTGGAGTGGTTTGCCATTGCTTCTCCAGCTCATTTAACAAATGAGGAAACTGAGGCAAATAGGGTTTAGTGATTTCCCAAGATAAGTATAAGAGATCATATTTGAACTCAGGAAAAGTAATTTTCCTGATTCCCGACCTAGCCCTCTACCCACTGTGCCATATAGCTCTCTCCTGTTAAAATACAAAGTAACACACAAAATGTTACTTTATCAAAATTCCCAAGGAATAACTTTAATGAATATATATAACAGTTTATTACTTTGACTTGTTCACAACCAAAATGTCCTTTAAGTGTTCTCTGATTTTAAGCTATTAAATGTAATACATATATCTTCCAATAATGTAACTTACTCAATGCCTTATCACAATGTGGAAATGGCCTTGGGTTCTTGAAGTCTATTACAAGGGAACACAAACTCCACAGGTCCCACAATAAATTGGAAAGGGGTGGAATATCAGTCCATCAATGGATTATTACAAGTAATATAAAAAGAAATTCAAATAGATTTTTATCACATTGGTCCTTTATTTTGATATGGCATAACAATAACTGAAAAAACAATAAAATTTTGCAATTAAACACATAATCACTCAAACTTTTCCTTCTCTCTACAAAATTAGACTTTAACATTCATGAGCCTGAAAGGATAAAACTGGTCAAACCAAACATTGGCATTCACAATATTTCCTCTAAATAAAAATTACTATTAGGGGTTTGTAGGCTCTCCCCCCTTTTTACCTTATCCACAGCAGACACCTTAGCTCCTTTGTCTAGCAGAAGTTCAACCACTTCAATATTTCTCATCTTCGTGGCCTTTATAAGTGGTGTTTCACCATCCTAAGGACAAAGTTTGTTTTATGTTTACTAAAGTAAAAACCATAATTAACAATGGTATTTTTAAAAACAAATTATACTAAGGTGTTATGGATTTAAAGGTATATCTGATTAACAAAGTTCAATTTAAGCTGGTTTCACATTAAAAATTTGCCTTAAAAGTTTTTTTTACCTAAGTTATATGAAATTAATTTCATAGTCATTATTATCATATATTATATAATACAACAATCAATAATATTATGTTATATGATACAATATAACAATATAATTATTATATAATAATAATGGTATTATTATATTTATATTGCTGAAATATACTCTTAAGTTACCAAGTAGATATAATAAAATGCAAATTTGAAAAATACCACAAACCAAAACCGTATTCTAACAACTAAATATGTTACTTTAAAAAGTTAAAAAGTTACTTTCCAAAATTCCAAAAATATCTGTAGCCATATTGATGGGGGCATTCCCTCTAATAATGCCAATCCCATTCATGTTTTCTATTCTAAGCAACTCTTTACCATATGCTTCTATGATATTAACCATAACTTATTATGGATAAATTAGGACTGTCTTCACTAGAATAGTACCTGACTGAAGATTTTCAATTAGAAGAGAAACCTACAAAAAACCATGAAATTTTTTTAATGATATGATGAGGCCAATGGAACTAAATGCTCCTATTGCATTTGAATTTTTATTAAGCTAAACACACACCTTTGAGCATATTTCAGTGTCTGGATTGCACTGCAGGATATCTCTCACCATTGCTGCATTGCCTTTCTCGACAGCCCAATACAAAGCAGTTTTATTATCCTATAAAATAAGACATTTTAATACAAAATAAAATATAAAAGCATTCAAGACAGAAATTACTCACTTTAAAGTCATACATTGCATACATCATTTGATTTGGGCCTAACAACAATCCTGTAAAGTAAGTACCAGAGTTGTCATATTACAGACAACTCAGGCAGAGGGGTTAGTCACACAGGACTAGTCTATCCCCACCCCATCTTCTCCAGAACAATGTCCCCACTTCCTTCACTGCCTTATCTTAAATCTCTTCTAATCTACTAGCTGCTCATTTACTGCCTACAATCATACCTATGACTTTCCCATCCTTAAAAAACCTCTCACTTGATTTCCCTCTTCTCTCTCAATAACATCCTATCTCTGTCCCCTTTTTGGAAGCCACATTCCTTGTCTGTCAATAACTTCTCTTCTTACCTTCTATAAGCTGGTTTCTAAACTCATTAAATAACTGCAACTTTTTCTAGGTACCAAAAATTTCCCAATTGCTAAATCTAAGACATAAGCATTAGTATGGTGCTTGTCACATAGTAGGTGCTTAAAAAATGTTTATTTAGTGATTACTGATTGTTTTAATGGCCTATTCTCAATCCTGATACTCCTGACCTAATTGTAGCATTTGACTGGGTTGACCACCTGCTCTGGCTGGATAGCCTCCACTCTACAAATTCTTGTAAAACTGCCCTATCCCAGTTCTTTTCCTCTCTGTTAGAAGGCTTCTTCATAGTCTCTTTGTTGGTGGTTCATCCATACCACACCAGTAATTGTGGGTAATATAAAAGGCACAGTCCTAGACATCTTTCTCATTTTACTCCACAGTATCTTACTTGATAATACCATCAACTCTAAAGAGTTCAAATATTTATAGCCAGATATTTCCATATCCACATATCTGGCTCTAGCTTGTCTCTGTACTGCCTTGTGGACATCTAAATTGGATGCATGTTGGACATCTCATAATCAACATATCCAAAAGACAACTCAACATCCTTCCTCTGCTCCCAAACTTCCTTACTACTGCTAAGGGTACCACCATCCTTCCCCTCACCCAGACTTACAGCCTCCTGTGTCATTCTGACACTCCCCATTTTCACTAACTCCACATGGACAAGCACATTGTCAATTCTTATTATCACTATCATCACAACACCTGTCAAATATGTCCCTTTCTCTCCCATCATAAAATGATAACCCTAAATTAGGCCCTTAACTTTTATCACTTAAACTACCAGAATAATCTTTTAATTGTTCTTCCTGTATCAAGTCTCTCCCCGCTCCAATTCTTCCACTGTGCTGCCAAAAATATTTTTTAAAGCATAATATAAATCTATCCTGATGAATGAGCTCTAGAAAAGCTCCCTTTTATGTCCAGGATCAAATAGAAACTTCTCTATTTTTATAATTAAAGTTCCTCATAGTCTGACTTCTTCCTACTTTCTAGTCTTCTAAACGCTTTCCTTCGGTCACACTGGTCTACTTATTATTCCTAACACAAAATATTTAGCCTCACATCTCTGTGATTTGGTACTGATTATTTCCCATATTACAATGTTCCCTCTTATTCTCTTTGTGATTTAAATTTACTTGCTTCCTTCAAGAATTAATTCAAATTCCACCTTTTGCAAGAGACCTGTTCTGGTTCCTGCAATTGCTAGTTCTTTCCCCTCTAAAATTATTTTCCATCTACTCTGTAATTATCTTATATTTTTCATGTTATTTCCCCATTAGACTGTATGTTCCTTCAGGATAAGGAGTAGGTTGTAGTTTTGTTTTGGGCTTGGATTTTCGTGGAAGGTGTTTTTTTGGGTTTTTTTTTTGTTTTTGTTTTTTTGCCTCTCTGTATCCTCATCACTTAGCACAATACATGGTACATAGCAAACTTTTAATAAATTGCTTATTCACTAGATGGATTGTAACTTCACAAGCTTAATTGTAAAGGATTAAATTAATAGTGATAAGAAATGGAGGGGAACTAGTATAGAATATTCTAGGAATTCAGCAGGGAAAAGAAAGAAAGATAAGACAAAAACCTGAAGGTTTGGAAGCTTCAAATAAAGATTTCCTAAAAATAGAGGATATAAGAACATGCTTGTAAGCAACAGAAAAGGAATTAGTTGATAGGGAGAAAAAAAGATAAAAGATTGACTGATCACTGGAGCAAGTTCCTAAAAGGGACAGAAAGGGAACACTTGTAGTGGTTAGAATGAACAAGGAGAAGGGCATCCTGATTCCCTCAATCTATAGCAAATGGCATATGAAGATATAAAGAAGTATTAATGTGTGGTGAGAAATTAAAGCCTCAATTTTCTCAGGAAAGTAGAATGAAAAGTTACTTGTTGAAGAAGAAAAGATTAAGATAAAGATGGAAACTTAAATATGAAAATTTAAAAGAAATATTGTGGAGATGTATTCTGTAGAGAGAAATATAATGAGCATTATAATTCTATGTCTTTCATCTCACTTAAACTAAAATTCCAATTCTCAATAATCCCAAAATTTAAAACTGCCAATGTGATAACAGATAACACCTTGTTTCCCCATCAGTCAATGTCCTGGAATCCCAGGTAATCAAGAAACTAGTAAAAATATCATGACATATGTCAGTTATCTTTTCTTTTTTTTCTTTTTCTTTCTTTTTTTTTTTTTTTGGCTGAGGCAATTAGAGTTAAGTGACTTGCCAGGGGTCACATAGCTAGGAAGTGTTAAGGGTCTGAGGCCAGATTTGAACTCAGGTCCTCCCGACTTCAGGGTCGGCACTCTATCCTCTGCACCACACCTAGTTACCCCTCAGATACCTTTTCTAAATAAAAGGGAAAGCTGCAAATTGTCTTTGCAGTTGGTACCTTCCTCTCAACCAAAGACGATTTGATTTAGATTTCAAACTTTGCAACATTTTCAGCTTTTTGTTCTTAGTTGTAAAGAATATCCTCCAATACTTCTCATTCAGATATGTTTTGTGCACAGGCTCTACCTTTTTCTTCCCTAGTATGGATGATCATTACAACTCTTTTGGAGAGTCATAAGCTATAAAATATAGAAATTACAAGAGTGTAAAAGCTAATAAACTCTAATTTTTACCCTAAGGGAAAAAAAAATCCTGTAAGCTAAGAAAAGTAATCCTATTTCAAGCATGGAGCAGCAGATAGAGCACTGTAGTTAAAGCCAGGAAGATCTGGGTTCAAATTCTGCCACTGCCACATGCTCGCTGTATGACCCTCAGTAAGTTGCTTAACTCTCAGTCAAGTCAATGGGCAATTCCCTATAAACAACAGAGAAGGTAGTGAGCTGCACTGGCAGAAAACATTTTCTCAGGTGGGAATTCCCTGTAACAATGAAATCACAAGCCAAGTCTTTACTTGTATCCCTGATTCTTAGGATTTTTTTTCCCAAAGGAACTTTAGAATAACAGAAGTATATAAAACATGCTAGATTTTTACAAGTTATTTTTAATATAAAGCTCAGTTTTTAAGATAGTAGATATTGGCCAAAATTTACATTACAATGCCATTCTAACTAAAAATAATGTAGTTATACTTACATGTCCTCTAATATCTATGTCAGCATATTTCTGTAGAAGGGCTCGAACAATTTCAACATGACTACCCCTGACAGCACCAATTAGCACAGTGTCCCCACTCTGAAAAACAATGAATTGATGACAAGAATGAACTTAAATGTGGAATTTGATAAGATACCATATTTCTTAAAAAATCTGATTTAGAACAAAATATATATATCTTTAATATTTCAAAAGATTTAAAAATTTGTTGGGACTAGTTAGTACCTCTACCAATGTAGACTACAATTCTTCCATGTCTCAGGAGACAGTTTTGTAAAATGTTGTAATCAAAAGTCTATTACCTGGTGGACAACCTTGCTATAAGTCTCTCTAAACAAGGCTGGTTCCAGGATGACACCCACTCTAAGTTTTTTCACTTTGGAAGAATATGCTAAAGTTTGTACCTAGCTGGTATAATTTTGAAACTACAGAATAATTGTTTATGTAACAATTAAGCATCAGAATACATTAGGGAAAGACAAACTATCATTAATGATACAGCTGTCAATATACACAAGACAAATTTGGAAATTATAGTATGGTAAAAATGTTGGAATAATAATGCAATAACAACAGTAAAAAGAAAAGTAATGGTTGCTGAGAAATCTACTATCAACATGTCTCAGTCCCTTTCAAGGGATAATGTTTGTTCTCTTACCCTTTCCCCTCCTCCCCATGATCATATAATGCAGAAGGGTAATTTTTTTTAAATTACACACATTTAGACATGGTTATCTGATTGTTTTCACCCCCCAAAGTATTTTCAAAATGTAATTTCTGACCATTAACTTGGTTCTGCCAACTATTCCAGTACTAAGAAGAGAATAAATACCTTGTGAAGAACAGAAATAAGTATTTGTAACAGAGATATGCCACACTCAAATTTTTTCTGGTTAAACAACAACCATTTAATTTGCTGATTTATCAATGAGTTCTGCATGCATCTGTACAACAATGATTTCAGGAAAATGTTAACTCAATGCTGAAAGAATATCCATTGAGATCTCATGCAGATTTGGAACCATATTTATAAACAGTTTAATGCCAAATGAAACCTGACCAAAAGGGTCAGTTGGCCTTAGTCTTTAAAACAATTTGTTATATAATACATAGAAGAGAACTGAGATAAAAGCTCACAAAAAACTTCCTTATGATAAGCTCATAGGTACTAAATTCAAAATGATGTCACCTATCTAGACCTCAATATGACAACTTCACCTATCCTGAATTGTCAAGAACAAGGAAACAAAGCAACCAAAAGAGCCATCTGAGTGGTCAAAAGGAGTCATAAAGTCCACATGCTTTATGTTTATGCACCTTACTCATAGGAGTTCTTATTTAAATTGTTTACACAAAATCTACTTATTCTTATTTATGTATAATTCTAATAAACTTGATTTTCTAGATTCTATGGGCAGAGAAGGACAGCACAACATAATAGATAAGGACCTCTCTTGGAGTCAGGAAAACCAAGGTTCCAGTCCTGCTCTGGACACACATTAATTGAGTGCAAGACATTTAACATACCAAATGTCCCAGGCTCCTGAGAATAGAGATTATAGATGGGAGAAGGTAGAGGATAATACAGGGGGGCCTAAGGACAAAAAAGAAAGCTTTTGACAGCAATTGCAGAGTATGTGACAAGGAGTCAATCAGGAAAAAAAAATTATAAAATTGTCATGAAGCAATAAGGACCCAGGTGAAATAAGATAACATAAATTCACAATGGACCTAGTTACAACAGTTACAACTTTTTGTAACATCCAGCAATGTTCAACAACAGAGTACAGTTCTTAATCCAGGATCCATAAACTTGAGAAATTTTTTAAAAATGTTTTGATAACTTTATTTCAACAAAATTAGTATCCTTTGTAGTCCTCTTTCCTTTATTTCAAGAATTTAAATAAAGGGGGCTACAAGCTTCAGGACACTCTTCTAGGAGAAACAGAGAAAAGAGAATAGTATGAATAGCCCAGAGTTATTTTTGATGGCAAAAGGAAATGAATGCAGGATTCTAGGGGAGGCAAAAATGTCAACTGAAATGAGACAAATGAGATGCAAAGTATGAGAAGGTTGGGCCAGAGGGGTTATAGATTAAGAGAAGAGAAAAAGTTGGATGATGTGGCAGTAGAAATGTAAGTTGTAGCCAAAGAAAAGGATTTCAGAATCCAAGATCACATATGAAAACTCATAATAAATGATGGTAAGATCTAAAATGTGACCATTTCTGTGGGTGACTGAGGTAGAGAGAAAATCTAAGTCATAAGGATAGTATGTAAGGTAACATGAATAATATGTATACTGAAATACTTCAGAAAAAGGATAAGATTTGGAATAGAGTAGAAAATCATAAATCAGAACCTACATCTGAGAAATTCCTTGAGACAAGTGAAGATCTGGACTCCAACAAGAATCTTTACTAGATGTCAGGAGCAGAGGAAGTGAACTTTAAAAGTAAGAAGAGTTGCTGAATGACAGTACAAATGCATGGTTTGGAAGTGGCAATGAGGAAAAAGTATGACTGCTCTTTCTCCTAGCCCAAAGTGACAGGGGCTTAATAAGGAATGTCCTATATTACAGTGGGAAGATAAAGATGTTTTCCTGAGACAGCCAAATTTTCATAAATGCCAGGAGATGAGAAAAATGTGAGAGTAAAAAAATCTAGAATGAAGGTAAGTTTTAAAAAGATAGTACCAGGATTACAGACAATGGACACAACGGAAGGGAAGATTAGGAAGACAAAGTATGAAGACAGAAAATAAAAACTGGAAGGAGATGAAAAAGCAAGGAGGGATCAGAAGAGGGCTTTTATCTCAGAAGGTGACAACATTGAAATCAGAGAAAATGGGGAGGACTGGGGAGGATTGGAGAGGTGGGGAACGTAACAAGTGAAAATCCTTAGTTGAAAGAAGTTATCAGGGTTGGCTGGTGGCATTTTCTCTCTCCAATACCAGAAAAAAAAAGGAATTAAATTAGGAAAAGATATCAGGTTTGGATCAGTAAATATCTAAAGATTAGAAGGATAGGAGAGGTTTCTAAAATCCTGAGGGCTCAAGAATAAGGGCCCATTCTCCTTCACAGAGTGATAGGGCAGGGCCCCAGTTACTTCAGTGTTCAAAGGTAAGAGAAAAAGAAATATGTGGGCAGGAGCCTTTGGATTAGCAGCATCCCCCTCCTACCCAGGCACTCCATGATAACATAATAAACCTCACTTTAAAAATGAAAATTCAAAATTGCTTTCCCCCCAAAAAAGAAAGGAAATATACATCGATAAATGTGGAACACAAGGTATTAATAAAGCTGATAGCATAATTGAAAGCAATTATTCTAATCAGGTACCTAGAAGTGGAAAATAATATTTATTAAATTTGGAAAAAATTATATCTTGTTTTTATGCTACTTGTGTTCTAACCTCTTACTGACTAGTCTTTTAAATATATTTATACTGTAATACTAACTTATGACAATTAAATTAAACTATTAGTTGAAAGTAATCAATATTAAATTGTTGATGTTTTAGTAATGTGAAGTGAGCAAGAAAAGGAAGAATAATCACAAATTAGTATTACATGAGTTCTTTAAAGTAACAAAACCATAAAACTTTGGCATAAATAGTTTTAATGATGTCAATTTCCAAATGTATTTTTAAATGACTATTTATAAACACTGCATTTAGAGAGCAGTGTCTTGGTAGTAGCTTGTTTTAAAATCAAGATTCACTTTAGATAGATACAAACACACCCAGGGTTAAGTCACTTGAAACTCTCAATGCACCCAGGCCACTCTACAAGGCCATAATTTCCACATATGTACATTAAAAAAAAAAAAAAAAAAAAAAAAGGTATTTCTTCCTGGGAACTCCCTATATTGAAGAAATCACATTTGATTAAAAAAAAAAAAAAAAAAAAGGAATCAATTTGGCATTTTTCTGAAAACATTCCATTTCTCTAAATAAAATGTGAGCTCCTGAAAGAAAGGGACTGTCTTCATATCCTCAGCAACTAATACAGTGCTTGGCATATTAAAAAAAACAAACAAACAAAAACTTAAAAGATTCCTGGTCAATTGAAATGAATTAAAAAAACCTTGCTGATGGCAAAATATATATACTAAGAATTTGAGAATCCAGGAACATGTACACAAGTATATTACACATTATTATCTACTTAACTTCATTGGGTAACTGATTTTGTCCTCTTTGGAAGGAAAGACATTACTTACCCTATCAGGAATATTCACATATGTTCCAGCATCAAGTAAATCCTGCACAATTTCAATATGTCCCTCCTTTGACGCAATCATCAAAGCTGTATTTCCATCTTTATCTGTTAAATTCACATTTGGGTTCCTTTTCAAAATTTCCTTTACTGACTGTGTGTAGCCACCCTTTACTGCCACAATAAGGGCAGTCATTGAATTCTTTGATTAAGAAAAAAAAAATTATTAGTACATACTAAAGACCACTTACATTTCTTTTTATTGAGAATTTATATTGACACTTTAATTAATTAATGACAATTTTTATTGTCATTCTCAAAAATCTGATAGACTTGATAAAAGTCCTTTAGTATTAAAATGATCAAAGAAATGATAGACTAAAAAATACTAATGATATTTCAATGGCTTTGTGATCTCACTGATGCCAATACCACCATCTACTAATAATAAAGAAATAAAATACTCATTTTATAAGATTCATTAGTGGGTTTATTACCTCCTCATACCCATATGTTTGAAGATTTAATTTATAATAAAACAACTTATTTTCTTATAATACAATCAAGTTTTAAACAATAATGAAAATTCCTTATTTTGTTAAATCAACATCTAACATACATAAATCAAGATGTGACACTCTAAAACAAAAATCAAAAATAAGTTAAAATTTCCAATCACTACCATAATATTTTTATAAAATATATTAAGAAAAGGATATCAATTTGGTAACAGCTACAACCTAATATCAAGAAATGTAATACATTTTGTGTTTATTTAAAAACTATATTAACCTGTATCAGCAACTCTCCTTTTTCTGAAATGGGGATTTCTTTCAGGTAATGAAAATAATGTTGTGTACTCTAAAAAAGGGTGACTGTCATTCCCAACCACCTATCTTTCTATAAGGAATTCACTTTCTCTTAACTTTTGACTCTTAAAAGAAAAGAAAAGAAATACAAATACTCCCTTGTAGAGATTTTTAAATTCTCTCCCTAAGATTACACAATTTCCATATAAGGATCTGGGATCACTTTGAACTACCAATATGACCTTAAGAAAAGTCATTCCTTCTTTCAAGGTTAAATCTGAACTCAGGCCTAAATCCTATGATTTTTTTAGATTCTACATTACAGAGTCATACAGAAAGCACTTTAAAAGCCTGTAAAATATATAAAAATGAGCTGTTCAAATAATTATCCAAATTTTAAGTTTCAAGAACCAAATGAGAAATATAGAATATGAACTCCAAGTGTAATCAACAAATTACATACCTATATAATGTTCTTCAATTTAAAAAAAATCATGCTATCTTCTGACTTCCACTTCAAGTTAGTAACCATAAAATATTTTCAATATTTATGCACTTATTCATCCAATAAAGTAGACCCTTATCCAATTATGTATTGTCAGATACCAACAGAGTAACATATAAATACCAAGTGTCTGATAAATGTTTACTGAATTAAGTAAAATTTTATTCTTTTTTAGGGTAGGTAGAAACTTGGTCTCAAGAACATAACACTAAATTAAAGAATCTTTATTATAGTCTTGTAGAAATAAAAAATAGGGGTAATATCTTCTATAAATTCCTATAATACTATATCTATATTCATAATACACTTTTTCCACATTTCCTTATATGCCTTTTTATACCATTCATGAAGCATATGCCCTAATTAAAACTCTACAAGAAAAAATTATTTTAGGTTCTTCTTTCTAAGAATGTAAAACTCAACATGTAAGCAATCTACTATGTGACTACTTTAAAAGAAAAAATTTTCCATATTAATTCCATCTAAATGTGGAAAACAGCTTCATACATACACATACACACACGTATATGGAGATATTTATTTTCAGTGCCTAAATTTTAATCCCCTTTCTCCCTGCATAAATAAAAAGATGCAATTCTATGGTTCTTACAGTTTTAATACAAGTACATGCATACACACAAATGCACAAAAAAGCACACAACTTACAGCTCCTTCTTGATCAACATCTGCTCCCATATGCAACAAATGCTTAACACATTCCAAATGACCCTTTCGTGCAGCCCAGACTAAGGGGGTAGTTCCATACTGTAAGACAAAGTTAAAATGTTATTAACATGTATATATTAAGTACATGTTCGCAAAAAAAAATCCACATTCAATTTGATTACATTCATACTTTGAAATGATTTATATAATTCATTATACTAGTTATTCATGTTGATCCTGGAATTTCATTCATCACTTTAATCACACAAATTCATGCTTCAACTAGGCCCTTTATAATATTTTGCAAATCTTTTGTTTGTTCTTTATGAATTCCATATCATTTTACTACTGTAATTCCAATTTTTTTCATATTCCTCAAATCTCCAACACCATCTTTGCTGTCCTTATTTTCAGCAGATAAACTTGCCTCCTACTCTACTGGGAAGATTGATTAGGGGTACGTAGTTCTTCCATCATCCCACTTACTTCATTTACAAAAACCTCAATATTTCCATCTTTTAATTCAATTCTTTTCGTGATTCCTGTCTCAGAGTATCATAGTGGTCTCCTTATTGTAGGAGTGCAGCATTAAATGGGTGCAACATAAGAGGAGAAAAAGAGCAGTAGAGGTGGGGAAAGGATTAATCTCCTCCAGAGGGAGAAGAGTAGCAATGACAAAAGCAGCATTCTTTTCCCTTGGGCACTGCTAGACCATGAAGACAGTCTACTTCTCTACAAGGTACCAGCTGCCCAGTTTCTCAGTCTGGTGCAAACCGACTAGTGCCTGTCTTTGTAGCTGGTTCAACTCCCAAGGACACACAGGGAATCCACATAAGAGTACAAGGATGCAAACAAGTTATGTCCGCTCAAGACTGGAGGCTTGGGAGTGGCTTTGTTCTTAACTTGTTTAGGGCCTTCTGCATACTCTGGGTACAGTGCTTCTAGAAAATATAGCAACTTAAGAAGACAAATTCAGAATGCTCCTTAACAAATTCAACTATCACTCCTATGTGATATATATATAGATATAGACATAAAGATATATAAATATATATCTTTATAAAAATATCCTAACATTTCTTCAAGCTTAATGAGTATTTATCGATTTTTTTCTCAAAACCAGCTTTCCTCTCAGATGTTCCGTAGGACTTTCAATGACATAGCTCTCTCAATCACCCAAATTCAAAAAATTCAGAATTATCTCTGAATTTTCACTCTCTCATACAACTGTCGAGGAGGTCAGATAATTCTAACCTGATTTCCTTCCTTTTGTTTCTACTGCCACCAATCTGGGGGAATAAAATATGGTGTGGGAGATAACAATACTGGTTTTGGAGTCAGAAAAGCAACAGTGGAAAACAGATTCTGACATTTACCCTCTTTTAACACAATAGGATCTTGAGGAAATTCTCCACCTTCCTTGAGCCTTATCTTTCTCATTTGTAGAACTGGTTGGATTAAATTATTTCAATGAATCCTGAAGACTCTAAATCTTACATGCTTGGTCATGAGTACATCATTTCACAGCTGATCTATTACAAAGACTTTCTAAACTGTTGTTTCAACCTCCATTTTCTACCCCTCCTATCCATCATATACCAAGCTACCAGATTAATTTTCTTAAAATATTTCAACAAAATTCACCTGGAAGAACAAAAGGTCAAGAATATGGGAATTAATGAAAAAAAATACAAAGGATGGTGGCCTAGCAGTACCAGACCTACAACTGTATTATAAAGAAGCAATAATCAAAACCATTTGGTACTGGCTAAGAAATAAGAGTGGTGGATCAGTGGAATAGATTAGATACACACATTACAATAATCAAGGTCTAAAGTTATCTAGTATTTGATAAATCCCAAACTCCAACTTCAGGAATAAGAACTCACTCTGACAAAAATTGCTGGGAAAACTGGAAAATAATATGTAAGAAATTCAGCATAGACCTATATCTCATATCCTATATGAAAATAAGGTCAAAATGGGGACATTAAGAACTGATATTCAAGGTATCTGAGAAAGTTTACTAAAGGCCTGAGAACATTGAAGAGTATTACCAAAAAGTAATGAAGAGTATTAGTAGCTTCCAACACATATATCTACTTGCTAATATGTCAAAGGTTTTTATAAGAATTACCTATATATATATAAGAATATACCTATATATTACATATACAATCCTTACTGAAGATATGAGAGAAACAATCTTTGGCAATATTTTAAACAATCAAACAACTGAATGAAAGACAATGACAATACAAGATCCCACCGTGTTCTGTAAGGTGCTATTGTGTTCTACCAATTTTTTTCATTAAGTGACTTCTTCAGAGCTGTCAACCAGAAATTTAGTAGCATTACAAGTGAAATTTCTCCAGTCAAAGCCTGTTCCTGTGCAGGGTATCCTCCCTGCATAAATCCAAAAATCCAAAAGAGGCATAATATCCAATCTAAATTGATTAGAAATAGCCTTTAAATAAACCTACCTTATCAGTGCAATTGACTTTAGCTCCATTTTTCAGTAACAGATATACAATATCTGCATGGCCTCGCCCAGCAGCCCAAATGATTGGATACACATTGTATTGCTGAAATATTGAAAACATAAAGAAAAACTTGGGCATAAGAAAGCATCTTCTCAGGTTACATATTTTTTATATTAATAGTCTTACATTTATATTTAGTAAATATTTATATAATTAGTTAGAAGTTATCAAAAATACTCAAATGCTGAAAAAACAAAAGTTAGATCTATATATTGTATATTCTCCCCCATAAACACACTTCTCTGTACTAAAGAATAATCTGAATTGTTAATACAAGTATTAAAGAACACAATTAGCCTTGAAGAATTTTGTATACCAAATATATTTCATTTAAGTAACTAGCTCAGCAGGTATGCCACAAAAATATAAAAGCTTTATCAGTCTTTTAAATAACATTTAACATTCACAGTATAAAAGTTCTAAATTCCATTAAAATCTGACATGGTGTCTAAAATTTATGAGTATTTCTAAATGCTTAAGACAGATGGAATTCATTTCTTATTATAATTAGTGGATTTAAAAATTAAAGGGGCAACTAGGTAGGGCAGTAGATGGAGTACCAGCCCTTAAGTCAGGAGGACCTGAGTTCAAATCTGGTCTTAGACACTTAACACTTCCTGGCTGTGTGACATTAGAATCTTAGATAACTGCTAAAAATAATCAGGAGTAAATATTTGGAAAAAAAGAAATTTTCATTGGTGTTCTCACTATTGTTCATAATAATTTTTTGCAGTCTAACAACTATGATGAAATTTTTTAAAATGAAAACTATTTCATCAACATTTATTTTTATGTAATAAATAGAAAATAAAACTTTAATTAATTTCTACAGAGGAAAATAACTTTATTTTTACAGATGATTTTTAATGAAAACTTACCAGTCCAGTGACATTTGGATTGGCACCTTTTGAAAGGAGCAAGTCTACTACTTCTGTATGGCCTTTGTAACATGCCCACATAAGAGCTGTCCATCCTCCCTAAAGAACACAAAGAAAATTATAAAAACCTCTATTTTTTCCAGTTGAGATATTTATCATAAGCCACTTAGCATATGACATAAAATTACTTACATATTTTAAACTACCACTAATCTTAACAAAAACATGGTGAGAAGGGATGGAAGAGTAAAAAGCAAATATAACACTGTAGAAATGAAATTATTTTTCTGAGGTCATCACAAAACCACAATAGTACAGGGAACAAGAATCAGGTCTCCTGACAGGATTATCATCATCCTGGGATTTTACAGATAATAGAATTTTGAGATATATCAGTTCAATAACCAATTCAATCATTTCTTTTTATAGATGAGAAAACTAAGTCCAGTGATTATCATAAAGAGTACAATTCTGATTTGAACCCAAGTATCTTGACTCAAAATCTAGCATTCTTTCCATTATATCCCACTGCCTCTCTTTTAGCTCCTCACAATACTGACATAAGCATTCTTCTATAGCTTTAAACTTGCAACAGAAAAAGAACGCTTTCTGGATTGATAGTTATTTCTTCTCCACAAGAACTCGCCAGCTGTCCAGATGCATTGCTGGTAGTGCTATAGACCCTTTTCTGAGAAGCTATACCATTTTAGGGGGCAGGGGAACTGCTCAATGCAACTGACGTTAAGTAATTTATCCAGTCAGTCATACAATTGCTAAGTTTCAAGTATCTGAGGTCTTGTATTTGAATTCAGATCATTCTGACTCCAGGGCCAGTGCTCCATCTACTGCACCACCCAGCTGTCCAGAAGCTATGTTATATTACATAAAACAATTTCCTCTGGAACCAAAGATATTCTGAAGATTACATGATATCACTATAGATCAGCTACTAGAACACAATAGCTTTAGAATCTCTTCTTCCATTCGGGGAAGGTTTTAATATGCAATATTATTTATCATATCTTTGGAATAATCTCTTTAAAATTTACATAGCCAAAAAATATTATATTAGCTAGGAGATTAAATTCATACATTTATTCATTAAGGGTCTATAAGGTCCTTGATGTCATGGATACAAAGACTCCTGTTATTCAGTATTACTGAATGACACTGATATTTAAAGACTGTGGAGAAAGAGCAGACTGTTATGAAAAAAAAGCCCTAGATCAAGAGACCTGGATTCAAATCATAACATAATATTTCTTAACCATATGATCCTGATCAAATCATTTCAATTCCCAGTTTCAGTTTCCTCATCTATAAAATAACAAAAAGCAAATCTTTATGATTTATATATACCAATGGTTAAGTGAACAGACTTATAAGCATTTCAATCATACATTTTACAAACATTTAAATACTTAATAACAGAGTAAGAATGCAATATAAAATCCAAAAATATGAACATTAATTATTAAACAGATCACAAGGAAAATTGATAGAATACTAGGTATAAATCAATAAGAAAACACAGTTACTTTTTACTATATTTGTCTCAACAATTCCTTCTGCATACTGCCTAACTCTGGTTATATGCCCTATGTATGTGGCCCTGCTCCATCTGGTAAGAGTTCCAAAACATCAACTTCCTCAGGATAGCATATCTCATATTGATCTTTAATTTGGAGAACATAATATGAATCTCAAACTCCCAAGGCCCTTTCACCATAAAACAGCAATATCTTGTAGCCTTCCTAGGTCAGAAGCTGGCAAACTATCTGATATTTCTCAATTCAGTTTGGCTGACTGAAAAACAGAGTATCTTTTTTCAAAGGATATGATAACATCTATGATAATTGTCTAAGATTAAGAAATCCAGGGTTAACTTCTCTCTCGGTCCTAGAAGTGCTGAATTTACCCAAATCTCAATTTGCATTATTTTTCCTGGCACTTTAATGGCATTTACTAGTCTGTTTAAAAAAGCCTTGTGTCATCACATAATAGCCCCCATCAGTGGAGGAGTACAGTGACAGAGGCAGTATGAAAGGGTTTCCTTTGATGCCCCATATAAACAAGTATCCTATTCCCATTTAAAGTGACACATCAGTTTTGCTCTGTGAATAAATAACCAGTCAGTGAATTAGTACAACATGGACAGACACTTGGTCTTTTTAATCCTGCCCAGGCGGTGCTGCAATCTCGGGTTATCCAGCCAAGCTATCCCAAACACTTTCTTTTTACTCTTGGCTTCATCCAGGACAGACTACAATAGGAGATTATGTTCCCTGTTGCTGTCAATAAGCATGAAGCCCTTGTGATTTCTATTGGTGTGGTTATTTCTCATACTTGACTGAGGAATCCTCTGAACAGTATGGAGGCCTAAACATTACCCAGGGATATAGGTCTACAGTTGGAGGACAGATTCCTATTATCTTTTTTTGTTATTTAGTTATTAATAACTACCACTCCTTTGGGACCCAGTAGGTGACACAGCAACAATAACGGTTAAAATGTGTCCCTCTGGCTCGGTCTTCTAGCATTTAATGCTATCTGGTACCAGAACTACACTACTGCAGCATTTCAAAGATCTCATAATTTGACTGAAGTAAATGGATCACACTATGTATGGGTTACCTAAGTCACCAAAGACTGAAGGAAGAGTGACATAGAAGAATCTATACCTCTAAAATATCTGTAATTAGCAAAACATTAGGACATATACATACCATATCTTTATGTTCCAAATTAACATTGCATTTCAGTAGCTCTTTCACAATAGCTAGGTGACCTTCTTTTGCTGCTGATATAAGGGCTGTCCAGTTATCCTTAAAAACACACACATTTTATCATTTCAAAAATAATAAACTTCATTCAAAATTTGAGAAAAATATTTAAACCACATACAAAATAAATTGGACACTGAAATGGTTATTAGCAATGAAATGCAATTTCCTGCCTATATAGATTTATCTGTATCTATATCCTAAAATTATTCAGCTAATAATAGCTTTTAAATGATTTCATAACTGCTTATTCTGCCATTTCACTAAATACCTAACAAAAATGTTAATTTAAATAATCATTTACTATAACTAAAAATTAAAGACTATGTAATTTTGCTTTAGAAAATGATTCACTCTCTACTAAAGAGAAACTCCAGAATGATTTATTTTAGACAGTGGACAAAAACAATTGTCAGACATTTTAAAACAAAGGAGATAAAAACTTTCTACTATAATTCCTCTTCATATGTGTAAATTCAAAAAATATTTGAATAAAAAACTGACATGGTAGACATTTAATTTGTATGAGTGAAAATAAAGTGTCAAACATTTAAATATCAAGTTGTTGGGGTTTTATTTAGCAAGAAATAATGGAGAGGATTTGAATGAATTGTTTTTCATGCATACCACATCTTCCAGATTGCAATTAGCTCCATTCTTAAGTAGTTCTTTTACTATCTCAAGATTGCCATTTTCAGCAGCTACCATCAATGGAGTCTGGCCACACTGGAATAAAAGAAAAATATATGGCTTGTCAAAAAACCCATGAGTTCATTAAAATGTCAGATCAAATACAACAGAAGTATAGGATTTTCATGAAAGCAAGATTAAAATTCCAGGTGTCTGGATATTAGAATTTGATTTAGAAATATTATTTGAAACTTTTAATATTTCAGTAACTTCGATTTCTTGATATACTACTGCTTCTATTAAGGTACACTGCAACCCTTCCATGACTTAAATAGCTGACCTTTCATAGCTGCTATAGTTGAAAAATATATCACCCTAATCTTTAGAAAATTCCTTACAACAAAATAAAACCTGTTTCAAAACTCAGACCTATTTCACATGAATTGTTACTTAGCCTTGCTTCCCCCATCCTGTATTCATTCAAGTGATATTCTGAGCCCAACAATTGTTTCCCATTTCATTTTATTTTATTAGATTTAGTTCATCATTCTAGCCATCATCTCACAAGCAATACATTAGTTTTATCTTTAAATTTTAAGTCTCCTGAAAACTTATAGGTACACCATCTGTGACTTAATCCAAGTCACTTGTGAAAATTTTGAATAAATGAGTGCTGAAGACAGGCCACTGTGGCACTCAAAAAAATCTCTGTCCAAGAAAATTATATTTTATTAATAACATCAATCCATTTTCTCTCCCTTCAATCCTCTACCCCATTAGGAGAAAAAAAAAAAAAAGAAAGAAAAAGAACTTCCTTGTAACAAAGACGTACAAAGAAAACAAGTTCCTTCAATGACTTTATCTAAAAAACGTCTCCTTCTGCACCCTGAGT
>JAJPUD010001123.1:183636-295284 GCA_023553655.1 Myrmecobius fasciatus | reverse complement strand
TGTTCTTTAAATGTTTGGTAGAATTCACATGTAAATCCATCTGGTCCTGGGGATTTTTTCTTAGGGAGTTGATTAATGATTTCTTCTATTTCTTTTTCTAAAATGGGACTATTTAAGTAATTTATTTCCTCTTCTGTTAATCTGGGCAATCTATATTTTTGTAGATATTCCTCCATTTCCCTTAGATTATCAAATTTATTGGCATATAGTTGGACAAAGTAACTCCTGATTATTGCTCTAATTTCCTCTTCATTGGTGGAAAGTTCTCCCTTTTCATTTTTGAGACTAACAATTTGATTTTCCTCTTTCCTTTTTCTAATTAAATTAACTAGAGGTTTATCTATTTTGTTGGTTTTTTCATTGCTGGGAGCATGCTGGGAGTTGGGGACCCTGCCTGGAATGACAAGGTCTCCACAGGGCCTGACTCCCACCTCCCCCCATGTATTCAAGGCAACATGAAGAAGTCCTTACAGAACTAAGCATTCAGGAATATATTTGGTTAATGATTATCTGCTTAATTTCTGCTCTAGGAATTCTTAGCATAGCTGTATGTATATATCCATCCATCACAATGAGGTGAGCATGAAGCCCTTCACCCCCAAAAAAGCCCCTTTGTACTTTCTGCCTAAACATGAAAGGTTTCTTTACTAGTGAAGCATTAAACAAACTTAGAGACTGGGAAACTTGGGAAATTGATAGCTTTCCCCAAAAACTCCAAAAGAAATCTCCAGTTACTCCCTCTTGTTTGAAACAATTCCAAATTCAATCAACCTGGTTCTTCACTCCCCTATGCAGAGCTTACATAAATAATGATATGATGAAAAGAACAGTAAACATCAGTGATAGATGGACACATTGGTAGCAAGTAATTCATGGGAAAAAAGTAAGAGAAGTAGGCCATTGCATGGTTTACTGACCCCTACACAAAACAAGCTATTGTATGAGTGATTAATAAATGGGCTAAGGGAAATAAGTTCTTGAGAAAAAAAATGTTTCTATTCTAAAAAATCTTATGACCATGTTAAAAAATTAAAAAGCATTGTATAAAACTTGGAATAAGTAAATGTGACATTTTTAGAGAAGCTCATGTTCTGCCAGATATGACGTGATGACCACAAGGTACATTTACCTTTAGTTAAAGTTTCACTATTGTTATATTGTTTGATGAATTTATTCTGTACATTCTTTTTTTCTAAGAAGCATTGCACCTGGGGTCCTGGGAATTTCTGGGCCCCAAGAAAATCTTGTAATCCTAGCCAAATAATTATCCTATCTCTAATCAACCCTAACTTTGTAAGACTATAAAAATCACAAGCTTTCTTGAATAATTTGAACAAGCTTTTGCCAATAAATCGAACTTGATGACCACGCCATAGTGTGTGCTGTCTCTTGTTCCACTTCGCCGACTACAACCCTCCATTCAAGAACCTAGTTCCCCGTGGAGGCTGGACCTCCGCATTTCATAAAACCAACTTTTAGTTTTATGTATTAATTCAAGAGTTTTTTTACTTTCAATTTTACTAATCTCTCCTTTTATTTTTAGGATTTCAAGTTTGGTATTTGATTGGGGGTTTTTAATTTGCTCTTTCTCTAGCTTTTTTAGTCGCAAGCCCAATTCATTGATTTTCTCTTTCTCTATTTTATGCAAATAAGCATCTAGATATATAAAATTTCCCCTTATTACCGCTTTGGCTGTATCCCACAAATTTTGGTATGTTGTCTCATTATTGTCATTCTCTTGGATGAAATTAGTAATTGTGTCTGTAATTTGCTGTTTCACCCATTCATTCTTTAGATAAAATTATTTAGTTTCCAATTGGTTTTTGTTCTATTTTCTCCTGGCCTTATATTGCATGTGATTTTTATTCCGTCATGATCTGAAAAAAATGCATTTATTATTTCTGTCTTCCTGCATTTCATTTTGAGGTTTTTGTGTCCTAACACATGGTCAATTTTTGTATAAGTTCCATGGACTGCTGAGAAAAAAGTAAACTCTTTTCTGTCTCCATTTAATTCCCTCCAAAGATCTATTATACCTAACTTTTCTAACATTTTGTTTACCTCCTTGAAACTCTTTCTGGTCACATGAAAAGGTGCTCCAAGTCACTATTGATCAGAGAAATGCAAATTAAGACAACTCTGAGATACCACTACACACCTGTCAGATTGGCTAAAATGACAGGAAATGATAATGATAACTGTTGGAGGGGATGTGGGAAAACTGGGACACTGATACATTGTTGGTGGAACTGTGAACGGATCCAACCATTCTGGAGAGCAATTTGGAGCTATGCTCAAAAAGTTGTCAAACTGTGCATACCCTTTGACCCAGCAGTGTTTCTACTGGGCCTATATCCCAAAGAGATTTTTAAGGAGGGAAAGGGACCCACATGTGCAAAAATGTTTGTGACAGCCCTTTTTGTAGTGGCAAGAAACTGGAAATTGAAAGGATGCCCATCAATTGGAGAATGGCTGAATAAATTATGGTATATGAATGTTATGGAATATTATTGCTCTGTAAGAAATGACCAACAGGAGGATTTCAGAGAGGATTGGAGAGACTTGCATGAACTGATGCTGAGTGAAATCAGCAGAACCAGGAGAACATTATACACAGCAACAAGACTATACGATGATCAATTCTGATGAACATGGTTCTCCTCAACAATGATGTGATTCAAACCAGTTCCTATTGTTCAGCGATGAAGATAGTCATATACATCTAGAGAGAGGCCTGTGGGAACTGAGTGCAGACCACAACACATCATTTTAACGCTTTCTGTGAATATCTCTATGCATTTTGTTTTCCTTCTTAGGTTGTTTTTTCTTCTTCTCTTTCTAGATCTGATGTTTCTTATGCAGTAAGATAACTGTATAGATATGAATACATGTATTGTATTTGTCATATAATTTATCCTATTTAGCATGTATTAGATTACCTGTCATCTAGGGGTGGGGGGTGGGGGGAAGGAGGGGAAAAGCTTGGGAAAAAAAAAGTTTTTGCAAAGGTCAATGTAGAAAAATCACTCATATGTTTTGTAAATAAAAAGCTTTATTAAAAAAATTAAATTAAATTTTAAAAAAAAAGAAGTAAGGGGAGAGGGATGGGCAGACAGAGAAGCAAAGGGTGAGGGAAGAAAACAAGAGAGGGATCCAAGGGGGGGAGGAGAGGAGGTTAATAAGAGCAAGGAGCAGAATTAAAGCAAAGGATTAGCAGGGATAGGAAAGACACACGTGTGTGTGTGTGTGTGTGTGTGTGTATCTCCATATGTATATATAAATATATCCTTTCTTAACTATAGCTTGCTTAGGGTAGGAGGGGAGGAGAGAGGAGGAGAGTGAAGATGAAAGAGGGAAAAAGAATAAAGTAAAAAAAATTGCCCAGCAGAGAACAAAAACACAATTTACAAGGAAGTAAAGAAAAGAAGAACACTCATGAATATAATTTCTTCTACTTATATATATATATACACACACACACTTTCTTGAACTGGTCATTTGTTGTTAGCTGGGCACATGACAATGTTTTCTTTTGGTTTGTTTCATTTTGTTTTGTATTCCTTTTCTGTTTTTTTTTTTTATTCTGTTTCTTTTAAATTTTTTTTTTTAAGATTTTCACCAAGAACTAAAACAAACAAACAAAAAAAATTTCTGGTAAACAGTCAGAAAAATCCCATTAACTAGAGCACTTAATGGCCTTCTAGCTTAACAATTTTACTGTGTTTCAATTCAATCATATATGTACTAGATGTTATAGAGGAGGGTATTTGTCTTCAGAAAGAGAAAACAAAACTGCCTAATTACTTTTAGAAAGAAAAAACCAAATTGCCTAAGTACTTTACTCAGGCTACTAAAAGGTGAAAAATAGAAGAAAAATTTAGACTTCTGTGAAAATAAAATAACACTTCAGCAGTTAAAGACTCAAAATATTTGACAGTATTTCCCTAAACTTCAGAGGAAGTAACCAAACAATCTGATAAAAGCAAGTTCTATTCTCTTTTCTTTTTTTTCCCCCTGAGGCAATTAGGGTTAAGTGATTTACTCAGGGTCACATAGCTAGGAAGTATATTAAGTGTCTGAGGCCATATTTGAACTCAGGTCCTCCTGACTTCAGGATTCTATTCTATTTTCATCAAATTTAATTATATGTACTCACTCACTGACTAGATTTGATATTTATTTATATTCATTAAGCAATATTTTGTGCATAATCCTATGTTACATATTATAATGAATAGACCATTTACCTTATGGCAATAAAACCAAAAAGCTTTTTTAAATTGTCTACTGATGTCATTTTTTTCTTTCCCAAATAAAGTGACCATTCTGACTATGAAAACAGCTATCAAATAGAATTTAATTCCTTTGTCTTCCAAAGAAGAAATCTATTTATACTTTGCTATTCTAAATAAGAATGTCTATAAAAGAATTTTATTTCAAGTTTCACAGTGGATCAGCAGGCACTCAGTAAATTTTTACTGAATTCAAGTGAAGATCAAAGGTTTCTAATAAAAGATTTTAAAAATTAGTCCTTTTTCTAAGATGCCTCACTAGAATACTTCATTTTAATGTTAAAAATGTGATAAGTATTAATTCATTCCATTTTTAATTCAGTATCGTCACTTAGTAAGAGATACTATATTAACATGATTTAAAAGAGCTGGAGGAAGGAATGCTAAACACCACCAACTCCTCTCAACCATAGTGAATTTGTGCAAATAAACAATAGCCACATAGGTCAAGGAATCAGCATGGATGTGAAATAATCCACATCACTGGATGGAATACCTATAAGGAAGAATACATATCCAGTCAGGTACTAGAGAATCACACAACTGACTAATTAATATTGACTACACTCCTCTAAAACCTCCCAATCTTTTGTGAGCATTTATTTATATTCCACTTTGTTCTCATGAAGCTAATTTTTTAACCCAAGTGTAAGACTTTTATATTCATCCCTATTCAATTTTGTCTTTTTAATTCAATCTAACATTCAATCTAGTTGATATCTTTTTGGATGTTGACTGTGATCTAATATATCAGCTATCATTCCTAGCTTTATGTCATCTGAAAATCTGATAAACCATCTATACTTTTATCAAAGTAACCAATAAAATTGTAATGATTACTATTTGGTTCTGGGCAATCAATGAATCAACAATCATTTGTTGCATTCCCATTATATAACAAATAGTTTGAAGATACAGAGGTTTAAAGAGGAAAAAAAAACTAAAATATCTCTGCTATCAAAGAGATTACATTTATCAGAGGAGCCAATATGTACCTATAAAAACAAAGAAACACAGATATTTAAAGAGAAGAGAATTAGGAACTGGGATGTTAAGGAAAGGCATTATGTAAAAACATGGTGCTTGAGCTGTATTTTAAAGGAAGTGAGGGATTCTGAGGCAAAGTTGACGAGGTACTGCATTTCCAGATGTGAGGAGATGGCCAATGAGGATCCTAATCTTAATTTCTATTAAACTGTTTTCCAGTGTTTCCATCAGTTCTCAAGAAGAAAGTCCTTCTCCCACTAGTATATTTTCAGGTTCATCAAACAGTTGCTATGTTCAAATGTTTCTGGGTCTTGCTTAACCTTTTCTATTTTTTTTTAACATGTATCAAATGATTCATGATTACTTGATATTGTTGTGTTCAGTTGTTTTCACTTGTGTCCAACCCTTTATGACTCTATTTCTCTGATCAATAGTGATTTGGAGCACCTTCTCATGTGACTAGAAATAGTTTCAATTTCTTCATCTGAAAATTGTCTGTTCATATCTTTTGACCATTTATCAATTGGAGAATGGCTTGAATTCTTATATATTTGAGTCAATTCTCTATGTATTTTAGAAATGAGGCCTTTATCAGAACCTTTGAATATAAAAATGTTTTCCCAGTTTATTGCTTCCTTTCTAATCTTGTCTGCATTCAATTTGTTTGTACAAAAACTTTTTGACTTGATATAGTCAAAATTATCTATTTTGTGATTAATGATGATCTCTACTTCTTCTTTGGTCACAAATTCCATCCTCCTCTACAGGTCTGAGAGGTAAACCACCCTACATTGTTCTAATTTGTTTACAGTATCATTCTTTATGTCTAGATCATGAATCCATTTCGACCTTATCTTGATATATGGTGTTAAGTGTGGGTCAATACTTAGTTTCTTCCATACTAGTTTCCAATTTTCCCAGCAGTTTTTGTCAAACAGTGAGTTTTTATCCCAAAAACTGGGGTCTTTGGGTTTATCAAACACTAGATTACTATTGTTATTGAGTATTTTGTCCTGTGAACCTAACCTATTCCACTGATCCACTACTCTGTTTCTTAGCCAGTACCAAATGGTTTTGATGACCACTGCTTTATAATAGTTTTAGATCTGGTACAGCTAGGCCACCCTCATTTGCTTTTTTTTTCATCAATTCCCTTGAAATTCTTGACCTTTTGTTTTTCCAGATGAATTTTGTTATTTTTTCTAGATCAGTTAAATAATTTCTTGGGAGTTTGATTGGTATAAGCACTAAATAAATCCTTAGTGACTCTATTTGAGGCCTTCTTGACAAAGATACTGGGGAGGTTTGCCATTTCCTTCTCCAGCTCATTTGGCCAGGCCACAGAGCTACTAAGTCTCTGAGGCCAGATATGAACTCAGGAAGATGAGTTTTCCTGACCTTCTTGACTCAGAAGATGAGTTTCTAACCACTGTACCACTTAGTTGCCCCTTTCAAGATTACTGTTTTATAACAAAATTTAAAATTAGGCAATTAACTTCCTCTAATTATCTTAATGCGACAATTAGATTTAAAACCTCGAACACACTCAACACTTTCCCAGATTCCTTAGCCTCTTCTTCCCACTGAACAGAGTGCTAGACGGGACACTAAAGTCTTCCCCAAAAGATTCCTTAAAGAGGGCAGAACCACCTGCAGCTCTGCATGGTCTCAACAAAGTGGTACAACATGCCCTCCCATCAGGGGTCTACGCACTTCCCCCATTAGACTGTGAGATCCTTGAGAGCAGGGGCTGTATTTTTTTTATTTGTATCCTTAGTGCTTAGCACAGAACCTACAACATAGGAGGGACTTAATAAATATTTACTAATTTTAATCAAGGTACCAATGGGATAGATGGCATCCATTTTCCTTTGTTCTTGTCAGATGACTGCCCACTTGCCAATCTCCTTTTCTAGTAACAGGACTCCCTGAGACCATTTTTTAAAACTGCTTCAATTATTAATACAAAAAAAAAGTCCTACTAATACAAAATTACTATTCTAATCCTCTCTTAGGAGATTTCAGTGACTGGGTTCTCGAAGGATTTATCAGTAAAGAATGAGTTCTAGCAGGTTTTACTAAACTAGAAAGGCTTTCATTTGACTCCACTTAGCTTCAGTTGTGTCTTACCAATAACCAGCCAGGTTAAGTATAGAGAAGGTTATCATAACAAGGCTAATGACCAATGGTACACTTTATTTTGTCCATGGCTATCAATAAAAAAGAAAAAAAAATACAAAATGTTCCTCAGTCTTCTGTGCTCCTCTTCTGCTTACATTTTTAAGTGAATAACTATGAAGGACACACAGAAAAACCAGGAAAAAGAATTGCACAGGATGATAAATTGTAAAAGGGCTTTGATCTGAACTAATGCTGAGAAAAAAAAAATTAGGAAAATATCATATACAGCAACAGCAAGATTGTGTGATGATCAAATATGACAGATTTGCTTCCTCTCAATGGTTTAGTGATCCAAGGCAATCCCAATGAACTGTGGATAGGAAACGCCATCCAAATCCAGAGAGGGAAGTATGGAGATTGAATGTAAATGAATACATGCTATGTTCACTTTTTTTTCTTGTTTTTTTTCTTTCATAGTTTTTCCCTTTTGTTCTGATTTTTCTCTCCCAACATGATTAATAAGAAAATATGTAAAAAAAAAAAAAAAAAACTAATGTTCATGTATAACAAAAAAAATGCTGTTTCTATATGAAACTGGAAAAAATAAATTTTTTAAAATAAAAGGTCCTTGATCTGCACTATAATAATGTGAATATAAAGATCCATACAAAATTAACTTTTGACTATCAAGATAATCAAACCCTTGAATAAAGTATAAAAGGAACATTTTAGAGTTTCCAAATGATAGATGGTTTTAAAGAAGAGTACAGACAACTATCTGTATTGAATATTGCAAATCTCTATGCATAGTTCTTCAGGCACTCCAACTAGCAGATCTAATCCCTTGAATCTATTTGTCACCTCTCCTTCATATTCATAAGGGAGGTTATTTAGCTCATACCTATATTATCTGACAGTTTTCTCTACTTTCTTCAATTTAGGTCTGAAATCTTGAAATAAGAATTCATGATCTGAGCCTTATCAGCTCTAGGTTTTATTTTGAATATTTTAATAGTTTTATAGATGAGGAAACTGAGGCAAAGAGTTAAGTGATCACAGAGTTAGTGTCTGAGATCACATCTGAACTCAGGAAGATAGGTCTTTATGACTCCAGGACCAGAGCCTATCCACTGCACTTAGCTGCCCTGATGGAATGATTTAATACTGCTAACACAATACTTAAAACTGCTGAGAAAATTGGACAGCAGTCAATAAATGGCACAAAGTTTAAAACAAAAACTCACATCATATACCACGATTAGCTCTAAATGGACATAATCTAGATATCAATGATCACATAATTGAAGAAGCAAGTTGAAGGAAAAAGAAAAAAATTAATTTCAACTCTATGGACAGGAGTTCATGAGTAAACAAGTGATGGATATCACAAAGATAAAATGGACAAATTTGATTATATAAAATTTAGATTTTGCACCAACAAATCTAATTTAGTTAAATTTTGAAGGGAAAAATTAAACTGGAAAAAATCCAGAAGTCATATAGGACAGAAGTCATTTCCCCAATGGAAAAATGGTCAAAGGATAGGAATGTGCAGTTTTTTTAAAAAAAGAAATTCAAGTTATCAAAAATCATGTGGGAAAAAAAGTTCTAAATTATGAACAATTGCAGAAATGCAAATTAAAGCAATTTTGAGATTCCATTTTACACCAATTAGAGTGACGACAAAGATAATAAAAGAGAACATGACAAATGTTGGAAAAGCTGTCAGAAAACAAGTACACTGTTGGAGGAGATATGAATTGAATTAATCATTTTGCAACACAATTTGGAACTATGCTCAGAAAATTACCAAACTGTGCCTTCCCTCTGACCCAGTTATGTCACTATTAGGCCTATATCCCAAAAGAAATCAATAAAAATAGAGGGTGTGTGTGTGGGTGTGGGTGTGGGTGTGGGTGTGGGTGTAAGAAAATTACAGCTCTTTTTGTGGTAGCCCAAAAATCAGAAAATAAGGTGGTATTCTCCTAATGAAAAATGACTATACAAATTGTGGTATATTAGAATAGTAGTAATAGAATAGAAGTGAATATGATGAAATGGATCATTTCAGGAAAAAACTAGAAATGCTTTTGCAAACTGATGAAGAAGGCAATAAACAGGGCCAAAAGGACAATTCATTATATTTTCAATTAAATGAACTATTTACAAGATTCTGTTTCCTTGTCTTACCTCATTTCTCTCATCCACATCCTTGCATTTTTCTAGAAATGCTTTTAGGCCAGGAATATTTTCCTCTTCTACATAAGTAAGTAGACTATCACTCAAAAAGTTTGCCATCTTCACAGAAAAGCTTCAGTTAGTTATCTTTCAGTACCTATTTAAAAAAAATAAAACATATTTAAAACCACTACTAGAACGCATAAACAAAAAGGGGTATTAAAAGCCATCTATAAATCTCTATCTTTTAAAGACAATATATCATTTTAGATCAGTTCTTTTTACTTAATGTTAACAAGCTACATGAAAAAAAATCTTTGATAGAAATCATACAATTAAGTCACTAAATTCATTTTTCTTTTTAGGTTTCCTAATCTATAGCTGTGTATTGAGTCCTTCACAGAGGCAGCCCATAGTTTCTAATCATATCATAAATCCTAAAAATGATCTTAAATTTATCAGCAGCAGCAAAGTATTTGGTTACTAGTTAATCAAAACTCTTTATGCTAAAAGAAAAGCCAAAAGCATATATACTCTTACAGATGAAATAAGAATCTATGTAAAGCACTTTAGAAACCTTAAAGCAATCATAATTATCACATGGCACAGGAACAAATGGAACATTTAGGGTTTTAACCATTAATCCTTAACACTCATGTTCACAGAATAGTGGCTTATACTTTAATAAATCTTTGTATTGCTCGTTTTAAAAAAAACTTTCCTTGCTAACCTCTGGAATTCTGCATTCAGTTAAATTTTTTTTTCCCTTTCTCCTTTGCCTTTCACACTCACATTCTCTCTCTCTCTCTCTCTCCCTCTTTTTTTTTTTTTTTTGCTGAGGCAATTGGGGTTAAGTGACTTGCCCAGGGTCACACAGCTAGGAAGTGTTAAGTTACTCTCCTTTTCACAGTTATTTGTAAAGATTCTATTAGCCTCCTTTTGTTTTCTTGCTCTTCTTTTCCTTCGGAATAAATTTTGTTGCTGCCTCCTGTACAATATACTGCAAACCTCTGTGCATAGTTTTTCAGGCACTCTACCAGATCTAATCCTCTGAATCTATTTGTCACCTCTACTTCATATTCATAAAGTATGCTCTTTAAGTCATATCTATATTTTCTGATGGTTTTCTCCATTTTCTTCAATTTCAGACTGAAATCTTGCACTAAGTAGTTATGATTTGAACCACATTAGCTCCAAGTCTTGTTTTAACTAATTGTATAGAGCTTCTCCACCTTTGGCTGCAAAGTATATCATGCACCTAAATTCTATATTGATCAACTGGCGATATCCATTATATAGAGTTGGCCTTTGGGATGTTGAAAAAGAGTAGTTACCTTGACAAAACTTTAATAGTCTCTGCCTTGCATCATTTTGTATGCTTGCCTATTACTTCAATTATCATTTTATTTCCTGCAATAGCATTCCCAACACTTTATGATGAATGTGATATCTTTTTATGGTATTATTTCTCAGTGTTGTAGGTTTTCAGAGAATTGATCAACTTTGGCATTGATGTTTAGAAGATAAGATTGGTATCCTGATATGCTGAAGTTTGCCTTAGAATCAAACAACATTCAGTCATCTTTTTAAAACCATATTGTTTTATTGACCCTCAAAGGCTACTCCACTTCTTCTAAGGGATTCTTGCCCATAGCAGTATATGCAGAGATCACCTGGATTAAATTCACCCATTCATATCCATCACAGTTCACTGACAACCCAGGATATTTCCTGTTTGACCACATTCAGCTTACCTGAGTTCACAGATTTACATTCCATGTTCCTAAGCAATCATGATCTTTCCTTTTATCACCAGATAAATCTGTGGCTAATTTCCCTTTGGATTTAGCCACTTCATTAGTACTCAAACTAATAGTTTTCCTCCACTCTTCCCCAGTAATGTACTGGGCCCCTTCCAACCTGATGGACTCACCTTTTGATGTTATCGCTTTCATCATTTTAGTATTGTCCAAAGGATTTTCTTGACAAAGATACTAGAGTGGTTTGCCATTTCCTTCTCCAGTGGATCACTAGTAGGGCTCAAATGGTAAGGACTTAACAAAAACAGAGATTAGGAAGTGGCAAAGAACTATGCAAGATCTTAACATCACTGATATTCACAATGGTGTAGTTCCTGAGCTAGAGCCAGACATTTTGACAAATGAAGTTAATTAAGCCTTAGGAAGCATTGCTAACAATAAAGCTAGTGAAGGTGATGGAATTCCAGCTGAGCTATTTAAAATCCTAAAAGATGATGCTATTAAAAGGTTATACTTAAGATGCCAGTAAGATTATGTTTAAGATTTCTCAAATAAGGCAACATGTGATCTGCGAACTACCAGAAGAGCAGACTGGTTCTTGAAAAGGCAGAGGAACTAGACATCAAATTGCCAATACTCACTGTATTTTGGAAAAGAGCAGGATGTTTCAGAAAAACAACTACTTTTGCTTCATTGACAACACCAAAGCTTTTGACTGTGTGGATCATAAAATATGACAAGTCCTCAAAGAAACTGTCTCCTAAAGAACCTATACACAGGCTAAGAAGCAACAATTAGAATCTAACATGGAATAACTGGTTGGTTTAAAATTGAAAAAGGAGGACAATAATGCTGTATACTGTCACCTTATATAACTCACATGCAGAGTACATCAAGTGAAATTCTAGGCTGAATGAGTCAAAAGTTAGAATTAAGGTTGCTGGGATAAATATCAATTAATATCAGATATGCAGAGGATATCACCCTGATGTCAGAAAGTGAAGCTTTTTGATGCAGGTAAAAGAGAAAAGCATAAAAGCTAGTTTGAAGCTTAACATCCAAAAACCTACAATCTTGGCAACTGATCACGAGTGGCAAATAGAGGGGAAATGAAAAGGAAAACTGTTAGATTTCCTATTCCTGAGCTCAAAATTCATTGCAGACAGCAACTAAAGTCCTGAAATTAAAAGTTGCTTGCTCCTTAGAAGGAAACTATGACAAATCTGGTCAGAATGCTAAAAAGCAGAGAATTTTGCCAGCAAAAGTCCAGAATTTCCAGAATGATAGAATCTACTGGAATTTATGTTCTATTGACTTAGTCTTTGATAACTAGGTCTCACCTGGATGATATAATACATTATTACATGATATATTGTTATGTTTTATACATATAAAAAAGCTTATTCTAATGCTTCATTGTGTCAGGATGACGACACTGGTTTTTTGAAGGCTAAGTTCAGTGGAAACTAAGTTCTGGAAGGTTCTTCCAAGCAGGAAAGGCTTTGAATATGACACAAGTGAACAAATAAGTCTGTTCTCTGCTGACCAACCTCCTTACAAGCAGAAAGGTTCACTACTAGTAGAACTGGCATCTTGGTGATAAATTCTTTGGCCATGGCAAACCAAGAAACAAACAAAGTTATAAAATAGTCTTAGATCCTTCTGCACCTACGAATATGGTGACAAAAGAACAAATGGTGATAAGAAGCGCACATTTTTTAGATGGTATATAAACTTTAATTTGACTGTAAGTTCTTTAAGAGGCAGTATTTAGAGTGGTGGGCCTGGAGTCAAGAAGACTCATCATCCTGAGTTCAAATCTAGTCTCTAGCTTTGTGACTCTAGATAAATCACAATACTTATCTCAGTTTCCTTATCTGTAAAATGAGCTGGAAAAGAAAATGGCTAACCAATCCAGTATGTTTAAAAAGAAAACCCCAAATTGAGTCACAAAGAGTTGGACATGACTGAAAATGAAAGAAAAACAACTAACTCAAAATGTGAGGTCCTTGTCCAAAGACAAACAGCTATAATAAATGGAGGAAGTGAATCATATTAATCTTGGCATTCTTGCTATATACAAAAAAGAAGAAAACTGAAATTAAAGGAAAAGAGAACTCATGGATTACCTTGAAGAAGCAAAGGGAAGAATTATTATTAGTTTTAATGTACATACAAAAAGCAGCAAATAGTGGTTTTTGGTGGTAGCTGTTTGCCTTTCCTTCTTGAAGAGGACCATGATATCAGGGAGGTGATGCTATGACATGCAAGTGAATTGGATTTAAGTGAGGGAGGGCTGGGCAAGGTCACCAGTCTCACTTTCCCCTCCAAAGTCATCTGGTCCAGTGGCCAGGTATAGATCAGAGTGACAGAAGATGACCCCAGATTCAGTGGGAAATCTTGGCCTGTTTAAGATAAAGTCTTAAGGCAATGTCCAATCAGAGATTAAAGCTAGGGAAGAAAATAAAGCTTTTGGGTATCTCATACTTAAGTATTTATGATTAATATTTGAAGAAAAAAATAAGACCGTTAAGAATGATTTCAGCTTACACACTAACAGTTGCAGAGGATGAAAAGGGAGAGAAGTTGTAGGAAAAACTTAACAAGATCCCTCCCCCGCTCAAGGTGAGGGAAAACAAAAAATGGTAAGAAATAAATCACAATATAAGCAAGCTTTAGGAAGAAGGGATGAAAAGCACTAAGGACTTGTAGAGTACCCAGAGGTTTCACATCTTTAAATCAAGATTGCTTTGAGAAAAGAATTTATAGCTTCCTGACACTGAATAAATAACACCATAAAAAAATGAAACACCATATTTCAATAGTCAGAAAAGATTCATTATCAACTCAAATTTGTACAATAAGCACCAATTTGTTGGAAAATTGGTAAAACATTAGAAGAATTAATGCAAAACAGATATGGTTTATATCAAACTCAATCTTGAACCTTTTTTTTTTTTTTGCTGAGGCAATTGGGGTTAAGTGACTTGCCCAGGGTCACACAGCTATGAAGTGTTAAGTGTCTGAGGCCAAATTTGAACTCAGGTCCTCCTGACTTCAGGTTTGGTGCTCTACCCACTGCACCACCTAGCTGCCCCAATGTTGAACTATTTAAACAATTAATTTGAAATAGGAAATGGATATAAATACTGCTCATTTTATGAGGAAATTTAACCAATAAAAATTAACTGCCACAAAAAGACTAAAGAGCTGAAAAAGCTTCTAATCAATTAACACTTGCCTGAATTGCTAAACACAGCAAGGCCAAAACCAACTTGGTCTACTGAATAAGAACAGATGATCATGAACACTATCATCTCGTAAAGAAGAGAGAAAGAATAGAAGATGAAGCCAATTTAAAGAAAGATTGCCAAGAGATCCAACTAAGCAAAAGCATGCCAAGAATAATTAAAAATGAGAATGGAATTAGGGACAAAACAGAAAAAAAAATGGAAAATCTAACTATAACAAACCATTTCCACTATCAAGAGGCATCACCTTTGGTGCCTTTCTAACTCACTTGTAGTTAGAAAGGAAGTAGAAATGTCACTAAAATATAAAGAGAGGAGAATAGTAACTGGATGAGAACACATTCATAACTACAGAAGGAAGCACAAACAGGCAGTGAGACAGGGGTAGAGTGGACCAGGGTCAGAGTATGCTGGACTGCCTTCACTGTAGTTGTTCAGTCTTTCTGTCATGTGGTGATCCTGTAGACTATAGCACTCCAACACTGTCCCAGAGTTTTTCTTGGTAAGGATACCAGACTGGTTTGCCATTTTCTTTTGCAGCACATTTTACAGATGAGGAATTGAGGCAAATGGAGTTAAGCTACTTGCCCAGGGTCACACAGTTAGTGTCAGGGGCCATATTTGAACTCAGGTCATTCTGAAACCAGAGCAGGTGATCTACCCACTGAGCCTCTGCATTGCCTTTAGGAAACCACAAGGCTCCTTTAATGACCCAAATCTCTTCCCAGGCAAAAGGACACATTTTTTAAATACCAGCTTTCTACCAGGGATACTGTATGGCAGCAAATATGACATACAACATTCTCCAAAGAAATGAAAGTGAATCTCACTGAAAAGGCAATGGAGGAACACTGTTGAAGTACAGTAAGCAGAACATATAACCACTGGAGAACTTTTAAGAATAAGGTAAGAGTCAACAAGGAGGTACGTGGAGAGAGTACTGTATGATCTTGGGCAAGTCAACTAACTTCTGTCTGCCTACGTTTCCTGTAACGTGAGAAAAATAATATCAATCTCCCAAGGTTGCTGTGAAAGTACTTTACAAATCTTAAAAGTGATAGATACTATCTATTACCATCATCTTCAAAAATATGTCTGTAAGGAAATATGTGATAGGAAGATAAGAGATGATCATGTTGCATCAAGAGAAAGTAAGACTGACCCTCTTGAAGAAATTATGGGAGAACAGTTTCATAGGATGGACAAATATATGGACTATGATCTGCACCAGTCAAATCGAGATCACAGATCCATTTGAATACTGAGTATTTACATAGACCATTCTTACAAAGACAGAGGTAAGAAAGTAGTCCTATGGGTCACTTGTAATAAAAGCTTTATATATTTTCTTGACTTATGGAAATAAAAAAGGAAAGTTTTTCACACAGGCCGCAAGATCTCTTCTGTTACCATGGAGAGTAATGAGGTCAGGGACAACAAGGTTCAAGCTTAAGATGTTTTAGAAAAAACTGGGAAGCAAATACAGTCAAACTAAGTGCAATTGAGATCTCTGTCTAATCCAATTCCCTTATTTAGCTTTTAATGAGAACCTCATAATTTTACAGGGAAGGGACCACAAAGGCCAATTAACTCAACTCATGCTCAAAAAAAAGGAATCATCATTCCAACATATCCAACAAGTCTCCAAACATTTTTAGGATTCCCAATTTTGATTCTACATCTTTAGCTACCACAGCTCGTCTGCAGACCTTGTAGAAAGGAAAATAGATTTAGCCTTCCCTTCCCTCCCCCACACACCTCACTAAATGTGCTTATTAGATATAACTACTCAACACTGAAGCTTCAAGTAACAAGCTTGAAGCTTCCTCTTTTTTCAAATAAATTCGTTACAAAATTTAAATCCTATACTTTGCTACTCATTCCCTTCCCAAACCATCATATTCAAAAAAAAAAAAAAAAAAAACCTTTTTTTTGCAATAAGTTTGTGCTTTTCAAATGAAACATCAAATCTAACATTTTCCTTCCCCTTGAAACTTATTGAGAAATGTCATTATGCTGCAAGACTGAATTTGCCTGGTCCTCACATTTCATTTAGTACCCTCTTCCTCTCTAACTAGATGACAGGAATATAGGCCCATGTAATTAGAAAAATACTAATAAAATTTCTTTAAAAGAATAGGTCACATTAATTACGTTAACTACAAAAGACTTATGAAGAAAGAGAAAGAACTAATAATGATTCTACATATGTATATACATATATACACACATATACATACACAGACATATACATATTTGTGTCTAATGATAGCTATCTCTAGGACATGAAAGGAAGGGAGAAAAAAAGAAAAAAACAATTTTATATAACTTTATTATAAATATTAAAATGAACAGCAAGTTGTACATAATAATTTTACAGTTTCATGTACAATCATTTTTGATATATTATGTTATAGAAATTCTTATATCGCATAAATTGAGATTTAAATAAATTTTTAACTTAAAGAGGGGGCTCAGCACAGTTTTTCTCTCCATTTCTTACCAACCTCACTACTTTTGGACTTCTCTGAAATTCTCCAACACAACCCTGTATCAGGGACCTTTTCTGCCAACCTCCATTTAAGCTTTTGTGTGTGTTGTTTTCTCCTATTATCTCTGTAGGCAGGCCCTGTCTTTGCTTTTATTTAGATTTGTATCCTCAACACTTAGCACAATGCCTGGCACAAAGTATGAGTTTAATTAATGTTTACTAACTGATTAAAATAAAAATTAACTAAGTTACAAGGCTGAAGCAAAAATCTTTGGGAAGAAAATAAATAAGGGCTCAAGCCCTTATTGTTCAAGTCTATCAAGCACTGTCCTTTGCCATAGTTTTGTGAATATGTACAAATATCATTATCTTCATTTTATTGAAGAAGTAACTAAAGTCACACAGCTAAAAAGTCTCAGAGCTTGAACTGAACTCCTAATTCTAGGTTCAACATACTTAAACTGATGATTTTGTGAAGTTCTGTCTCATTTAAATCCAATTCACTTACAAGTTAAGAAAACACTTTCATTAGGATAGGATCACAGGACAAACCAGGCAATAACTATAGCAGTCTAGTGTTTGATAAACCCAAAGACCCCAGCTTTTGGGATAAGAACACACTATTCAACAAAAACTGCTGAGAAAATTAGAAACTAGTATGGAAGAAATTAGGGCTTGACCCACACTTAACACCACATACAAAGATAAGATCTAAATGAGTTCATGATTTAGATATAAAGAGTGATGTTATAAACAAATTAGAGGAACATAGGATACGTCTCAGACCTGTGAAGGAAGGAATTTGTGTCCAAAGAAGAACTGAAACTCTTAATTGAACACCAGATAGATAATTCTGACTGTATTAAGTTAAAAAGTTTCTGTACAAACAAACCTAATACTGACGAGATTAGGAGGGAAGCAATAAGTTTGGAAATCATCTTTACATTTAAGGGTTCTGATAAAGGCCTCCTTTCTAAAATATATAGAGAACTGGCTCATATTTATAAGAATTCAAGCTACTCTCCAATTGATAAATGGTCAAAGGATATGAACAATTTTCAGAGGATGAAATTAAAACTATTTGTAGTCATATGAAAAGATGCTCCAAATCACTATTGATTAGAAAAATGAAAATTAAGACAACCCTGAGGTACCACTACACACCTGTCAGATTGGCTAAAATGACAGGAAAAGATAACAACGAATGTTGGAGGGGATGTGGGAAAACTGGGACACTGATACATTGTTGGTGGATGTGAACGGATCCAGCCATTCTGGAGAGCAATTTGGAACTATGCTCAAAAAGTTATCAAACTGTGCATACCCTTTGACCCAGCAGCATTTCTATTGGGCTTATATCCTAAAGAAATCATAAAGGAAGGAAAGGGCCCCACATGTGCAAGAATGTTTGTGGCAGCCCTTTTTGTAGTGGCTAGAAACTGGAAACTGAATGGATGCCCATCAATTGGAGAATGGCTGAACAAATTATGGTATATGAATGTTATGGAATATTATTGTTCTGTAAGAAACAACCAGCAGGATGATTTCAGAGAGGCCTGGAGAGACTTGCATGAACTGATGTTGGAATGAGCAGAACCAGGAGATCATTATACACGGCAACAACAATACTGTTTGATGATCAATTCTGATGGACATGATTCTCTTCAACAACGAAATGTTTCAAACCAGTTCCAATTGTTCACTGAAGAAAGCCATATGCACCCAGAGAGAGGGATGTGAAATGTGGACCACAACATAACATTTTCATGCTCTCGATTGATATTTCCTTGCATTGTGTTTCCTTTATTTGATTTTTCTTCCTTGTAGATACAATTTTTCTTGCACAACAACGATAAGTGTGGAAATATGTATATATATATATATATATATATATATATATATATATATATATATATTCAATTTGTCATTTATTTTAACATAATTAACTTGTTGTAGATATCCTGCCATCTAGGGGGGGGGTGGGGAGTGGGGGGGGGAATTTGTAACAGAAAGCTTTGTAAGGGTTAATGTTGAAGAATTACCCATACATATGTTTTGCAAATAATAAAACGATATAATATTTCAAGAGAAATATTATATGAGTATTAAAAAATTCGAAAAAAAGAAAAAAAAACAAAAAACAAAGTACTTCAATAGTTGTTTATCTCTTTCTGGCTTTCTTAAAAGGGAATTGAGAAAGAAGGGAGAAAATTCAGAATTGAAACTAAAATAAAATAGAATTTGAAAAAAAGATTGAATTTTTAAAATACATAAAATGATTATAATATTGGTGCCTGATCAAAAAAAAAAAGAAAAGGAAAGAAAGAAGGAAGGAAGGTAAGAAATTTAGAGATTCGACAAGAAAGAGAGGAGAGTGTTCATTATAGATATGGGGAAGAAGGATAAGAGGGAGGGATCTACCCAAAGGTACAGAAGAGGGAAATGAAGTAGCAGTAGCAAGTATCAGAAAAAGTCAGCAGTGAGTTTTTCTAGTAAGGAAATTATGTGAAGGAAATTTAATTTAAAATAAAACAGAATAGGAAGAGGAAATGCTTTGACATTATAGCTTCCAGAGCATTTTCATACACATTATCTCCCTGATACAATAAACCTGTAGAAAGGACAGACATTATAATATCCTAATTTTTAAAGTGAAGAAACTAGTTTGAGAGACATTAAGTGTTGTCCAAAATTCCACAATAGTAGATAAGAAAGAAGAAACTGAGTCTTTTGGCTCCTACTTTAAGGGTTTTCCCACATTCTCTCTCCAAATACTGATCTTTGCTGAACCAAGAAGGCATTTTCTGTAAATTATAAACTACTTATCTGAATGGACCTGAGACCAAAAGAATTAACTAGTGAGTCTTTAGAGTATACTGCTTACCACTCTTGTTAGTCCATTTACTGTTCCTATAAAGTGAGTAGAACAAAATCTCTAAGACAGTGTCATTAAATCTCTATTTTAAGAGCTAAGTGCTGTAACAAAGACATAATTTAGTTAAAAACCAAATGCATATGGGGGAAAAAAAACCCAGGAGCAATAATGTATTACTCACCTACCAAGGTGGCTGTGAGAATCGGAGGTAATGAATGAAAACATCCTTTGTGACCCTTATGGATTTATATTAATGTTATTAACATCTTTTTTTTTTCAAAGATGCCCTTGCAAGTCTGATTTTATGACACTTCACTGTTTATAAATTTGTGTCACAAAGCTGAAAAGGGTCTGAGATATCATCTAGTCCTAATGTTCTTAATCTGAGGTCCATGAAGTTGTTTTCAAATACTTTAATATGTATTTCCATATAAATGGTTCCCTTTCTAATCTTTTGTAGTTTATTTTATATACTTAAAAAATCTCAGAATAGCCTAAGTGCCAAAGAGGTGCAAGATACACATAAAAAAAAAAAAAAAAAAACTAATCCTGAAATAGTGGACCTTCATTTTACAATTTACATTTTACATTCTTTTCACTTTAGGAGGCTGAAGCCCTCTAAGAGAGAAATTTTTTTTTCTTAAAATTCACCACACAAAGAAATCCAAGAAAATTAACTCTTATTGTCTGGCTTGGAAGACATTAAAGATGACTGCCACTAAGGGGCAGTCTGGAGTAGCAGAAAGAATTTAGGATTCAGAGTCAAAAAATCTATGGTTTAAATTATGAATTTGAGAAATGCTAAATAAACTACATTAATCTGACTGTCACTTAAAACAGATGAAGATCCATGGGTGTATTGAAACCAGCTTGCACCAGTTCAAATTGATTGTTAAATTTTCAGTGTGAGCATTTACATCTCAGAAATCAATTGCTACAAATCAGGGCTTCATCTATTGTTAGATTATAGGTACTTTTTTTTTTTCTTGAGAGCCAGATGTTAAACATTGACTAGAATGCCTTTGACTTTATTTTTCTGAGCCTTAGTGAAAGGAGGCAGATGGATTATAGCAATCCTTTTTTTTTAGTTCTAAATTCTATGATTTGAGCTTCCAAATTTTAAAATTAGTTAAATGTCATCAAGTTCAACTTTCTCTGCATATGTACATATATGTATATATATTGACCAGAATGCCTGTGACTTTATTTTTCTGAGCCTTAGTGAAAGGAGGCAGATGGATTATATCAATCCTTTTTCTAATTCTAAAATTTATGATTTGAGCTTCCAGATTTTAAAATTAGTTAAATGTCATCAAGTTCAATTTTCTCTGCATATATACATGTATGTATGTATGTATATATAAATACATTAACACAAACTATTTAGCCAACATTTAAAAATCTGTGCTTAAAAACTGTAAAGAATAAGATTATCTAGTACAGGAGCTCTTAAACTGAAAGTCACTGGGTCCTGAGAAGTGGGGGGGAGGGGGTGAAGAGAGAACTTTAGTGCTTTTAAAATTATAAAGTATTTTGTATCCACAATCACTTTGTTACTGTTTGACTCTTCATACCTCCATTTGGGGTTTTCTTGGCAAGGATGATGAGGTGGCTTGCTGTTTCCTTCTCCAGCTCAGACAAGGAAACAGATAAAAAGCTAAGTGACTTGTCCAGGGTCACATAGCTAGTAGTGTTTGAGGCCATATTGACCTCATGAAGATGAATCTCCTGGATTCCAAGTCCAGTGCTCTATCCACTGTGCCACCCAGCTGACCCTATGCATTATCATACAATCCCAAACTGAGTATGTGGTAGCCTGTATAATGAAAAGGACAAAAGACTTGAGAACACAAGACCAGAGTTAGATTCAGTCTCTGACATTTGTTGGCCCTGGTTTTAATTTAATTTAATTTGCCTCAGCCTCAGAACAAACAGGATACATTTGCACTGTCTACCTCACAAAGTTGTGCTTCATAGAATTTTAGATTTACTGTCTATGCACATGTTTTGAAAATAAGATTTAATAATAATTTTTAAAAATTTTTAGATTTAGAGAGAGAAGTTACTGTAGAAGCCACGAAATCTAACGCCCTCATTTTACAACTGAGGAAACTAAGATTTAGATTAAATAACTTGCTCAAGGTCGCACAGAACAATAAGTGGCAGAGGCTGGATCTTAAAATGAAGGGAAAAAAGCCTAAAGGAAAAGGCCTCAGAAACAAGCAAAATTATCAGGAGTGAAAGAATCCGGAAGAGATCTGCCCTTCCTTTAATCACCAAAGCTCTCAGTAATCAAAAGTAAGCATCCTCCACCAGGCAGGATCTGAAATCCAGAAAAATGCCTGCAGCTGCCGCAGCCCCACCCTGACATTCATAGCCACCTTTTGTTTATTAAGCTCGCCAGAGCAAAGGGAAAGAAGACTCAGGCCACCTAGGTCCAGGATCCTGAGGAAGGTATGAAATTATACAAAACTTGGTTTGGGGGACGGACCAAGTACATACACCCATACATACATCCTATTTTCTTATTGGTGGATGCATAAATGCAGCCTTCTACACATATGAACCGATACATTTCTTCCGTCTCTCACACATTTTCGTAGGTTCAGAATATTCATCTGGAAAGAACTCTTGGAGCTCATTCGGGTTCAATTTCCTCATTTCACAGAGGAGGAAAATGTAACACTATCTATACTCGCTCCCTCTGTGAACACACATCCGCTAGCTCACCATACACCGCTCTCTCCTTGAACTTAGACACACACACCCCCATCGCTCCCTCCTCTATGCACGCACACACACACCCACACCGAGCTAGCTCACTCCTCTGTGAAAACACACACAAGATTACTCCGATGAACACACCTACACACCGTTCTCTCCTTTATGAGCATCTGCACACACCCCATTAGCTCCTTTCTCTGTGAACACACACACACACACACCCTCGCTCCCACCCTGTACTCACACACACTGCTTGCTCTTTCCTCCGTGAAAACACAAACACACACAGAGCTTGCTCTTTCCTCAGTGAAAACACACACACAGAGCTTGCTCTTTCCTCAGTGAAAATACACCCACACACCTGGCTAGATTACTCCAGTGAACACACCCACACACCGTTCTCTCCGCCCTGAACATACACATTTCAGCAGCTCCCTCTGTGAACACACACACACACCGCCTCGGTCCATCTTGTGAACATAAATACACACACGCCCCGTTTACTCCCTCCTCTGTGAACACACACACGAAACGTCGTCCCATCCGGGATCCACACTCACGCACACATACACACCCCTCCCAGACAGCCCCTGAGACAGCCTCGGCCGCCCTTCCCCGCTCTCCACAAAGCCGCTGCCACCGCCCTACAGGGCGAACTTCCAGCTCCCCATCCCCGGCGCCTAACGCTCACCGTCTAGAAGCCCGTCTGGGCCCTCTTTCGGGCCCCCGCGGAGGAGCCCTCTTTAGCGTTGGCGCTGTCAGACAAAAAAGAAGGGGACTCCGAGCCGCTGTCTACCGCCCAGACAGAGCGGCCATTTTCCTCCTTCTCCCTCAAACTGACAAATCACGTGGCCGCCTCTGGTGGAAAGAGGTGGAGCCTCGGAGGAGGGAGAGGGAAAGGGGAGGGGGCATTGAGAGGAGGGAGAAGGGAGAAGGAGGGGAAGGTGAAAGGGAAGGGAAGCAAAAAAAAAAAAAATGGAAGGGAAAGGGAGAGGAAAGAAAGGGGGAGGAGAAGCAAGGGTGTACAAGTCACCAAATCAGAGCTCTTCCCAGATGTGAGGGGAAGTGGCTTTGGAGGCCCGAGCAGAGGCTGAAGGCCTAACTCTTGACACTGATCTCTTGTGACCTGACCTAATCGTTTGACTCATCTGCAAAATTATGGAGTCCACAATGCCCCAAATTGGACTGCCCGAGGCTGCAGTAAATCACCTAACCTTTACATTCTTCAAGTAGATATTGGGTGACCCCTTGTAAGAGTTGCTAGAGAAGAAATGGCTGACCAGATGTGTTTTAAATTATATGACCTTTAAGATTCTTTGCAATTAAAGGCAATAAACATTATTAAGGGCCTACTAGGAGTGGGGCACTGATGATAGAAGAATAAAAACTATATGCTTCCTCTAGGGAGTTTACAATCTGAAGGAAGGAAAGAAAGTAGTTTAAAAGTAAATATAATACAAAACAGGGTATACCTTTCCATAAATACATCATAAGTGGAAAGAGTAGGAATACATAGTGATCAAACATAAGGAAAATACCCATAGGGAATATATGGGATACATATGGGGAATACAACTATGCAGAAGTGCAGTTCACACCCTTGCAACAAGGTCTTGCATTTGTTGAGGTTTTTGCACTGCTTTCTCTGGGCCTACTCCCCCTGGGCAGATGGGTACCTTTCATATAGCATCCTGCCTCCCTCTTTCTCCAGGGCTCCTTTGAAATCCAAAGATCATATCACTCTTCTGGTCTCATATGATCTCACCCTATTAGGTAATGCTACTCCAATACTCTGGACTCCATCCCTTCAGGGTGGCCTTGCTAGTGTTCAGTCTTCTAGGAACATAACATAATAGAAAAATTACTTACTCTCTCTATGCTAATAAATCTTAAATCTATTTTTCCTGTTCCTTTCTCTCCTATGACTTCCAATCTCACATCTCCTCTCCGACATCTTGAACTAGATGTCCAAAAATACCTTAAACTCAATATGTCCCAAACAGAACTCATTATCTTTCCCATTATGGAGAGCAATGCCATCCCTCAGCACTCCAAACTTGCAATCTAGGAGACATCTAGGATTCCTCACTCTCTCTCAAACCCCTACATCCAACCTATTGCCAAGGTCTGTTTCACCTTTGCAGCATCTTCCAAATATTCTCACTTCTCTTTTCTGACACTGCCCCCACTCTAATTCAGACCCTCATCACCTCACACCTTAATTACAGTCATAGCCTGTTGGTGGATCTTTCTATCTTAATTCTCTCCCCCTCTCCAATCCATCCCTCATTCAGTCACTAAAGTGATTTTCCTAAAGCACAGGTCCAATTGCCCCTACACAATAAACTCCACTGGCTACTTTTTGCCTCCAGGAGCAAATACACGTGTTGTTTGATATTCAAAGTCCTTCATAATCTAGGCCTCTCCTACTTTTCTGGTCTTATATTTTAGTCCCCAATTTGCACTCTTATTTCCTGTGACATTTGCCCTGATCGCTGCACAGACATTCCATCTTTTAGTTCAGGGTATTCTCCCTGGATAGCCCCTCTTCCTAGAATGTTTTCCCTTTTCCTGTCAGACTGCTGACCTCTCTGGCTTCCCTTAAGTCCCAATTAAAATCCCACTTTCTACAGGAAGCAGTCCTCAAACCCTTTAATTCCAGTGCTACCCCTCTAATTTATTCCTGTTTACCTATGTGTAGTTTCTTTTCTATATATTTGCTTGAATATTGTCTCCTGAATTAGATTGTAAGCTCTTTAAGGGCAGAGACTGGGGTTTTTTTGGCCTCTTTTTGTATCCCCAACACTTAGTACAGTGCCTGGAACATAGTAGCCATTAATAAAATATTTAATTGATTGAAAACACAGATAATAAAAAGATAGGGTGTCTAACCTTTCCTCACAATCCCTCAAAATTAAGTCTTTTCTTCTTGATCTTTATGTGTAGGGGACGTGTAACTAACAACTAAATGGATCAGGAAAAGTTTCTTGTGGCACGTGAGCTGTGTTTTGAAAGAAGCCAGCAATTCTAAGAGGTAGGAACAGAAGGGAATAAGCATTTTTATAGTATCTACTATGTGCCAGGTATTTTTCTAAGTGCTTTACAAAAATCTCATTTGATCCTCACAACAGCTCTGTGAAGTAGGTTTCAATTTAACAACTGAGGAAAATGAGGCAAACAAGTGATTTGTGCAGGGTCAGAAAGCTAGTTAAGTGTCTAAGGTTGCATTTGAACTCAGGACTTTGACTATAGACCCAGCTCTATTTGCATTGTACTATTTAGCTACATGATGGAGATGCATCAGAACTATATTCCACATATGTGAGATCTCCTTTTGCAAAAATATAGAAGAGGAAGATGGGATGTCCTTGATGGAAAACAGTTAACAGGACAGTTTGACTAGAAATAAGAGTACATGAAGGAAAGAAATAAAAAATAAGTCAGCAAAGATTGATTTTGTGGAGGATTTTAAATACCAGGCTGAGGATTTTGCATTTTATCCCAGTTGTCTTAAGAAATTACTAAAGATTTTTTGCTGTTCAACAGTTTTATCAATGACTTGGATAAAAACATAGATAATATATTAAGTTTCCAGATGACACCATGCTGGGAGAAATAACTTTATGAGATGTTGTTCTGTCGTGTCCAATTTTTTTGTGATTTCCTTTGGGGTTTTCCTGGCAAAGATACTAGAGTGTTTTGTCATTTCCTACTCCAGATTATTTTACAGATGAGTAAACTGGGGCAAATGGGGTTAAGGGATTTGTCCAGGGACCCACAGCTAAGTGTGTGTCTGAAGCTGAATTTGAATTTATATGAAGATGAGTCTTCCTGGAGTAGTTGCCTCATAAGGTTGTAAATAGTCCTCAAGAGAGATAACATATACAAAGTACTTTGTCAAACTTAAACTGATAGGTTTTGTTTAGATATAGATATAGATCTCCAGTTACTATTACTATACTGAGTATAGGGTGTTATTCATTCTACTTCCCAAGCACCTAGCAAAGATAGCTACTCCCTACTTCTGTTCTCCAAGGATTCTTGGTTTCAATGCCATGGACGTTCCCCTAACTTCCCCTGATTTGGCAGACTGTCTTTTAGCACTTCTTTAGCAAAAAATATCATTATTATGCAGACAATCTAGTAACCCATCCCCTGAACTTAGCTAGATGAGCCCTCAGCCAACATACATCTTATCATTTGGCCCATAATCAGCTTTTCAAATTTGTTAGTTCCTGACAGAGCTTGTGCCCTAGTAATTTAGTCCTTATGAACCTAAAGTCACAAGATCTGAGTTCAAGTCCTCACTCTGATACATAGTTCCTTCCTGATCAAAAGCAAGTCACTTAATCTCAGCGCTCAACACAAATTCTTTTGGAGGGGAAATTGCAGGTAATTTGCTCATTGTCTTGGTGAAGAGAATTGTCCCACCATAAATTCTCCACATTGATAAAGTCATAAATTCAGGAAAACAAGAATAAGAAACCAGTGACTTGATAACCCCAAATCACAGTGCATCAGAGGAAGACTTCAGAAGATGCTTAATAGATGTTTATTTAATTAAATGGAATGACTATCACAGAGTTTTATTTGCCCTGTGCTTCTTTTCAGTAAAAAACCAAGAGTATAAACCAATTCTTTCAGGTGAAGACCTGTAAGCTTACCCATTTTCTAGACTTCTCAAAGGTCCCTTTACAAGTACTTAGTCATTAAATTCAATTATCAAGCACCTGTTGTGTGTTTGGTGATTTCAGATCCCATAATCATCTTCTGCAGATGATTTTCAGACCTCCTTGTCCAGTACTAACCTCTCTCTCTCTCATCCTCCAGTCACACATCTCTGGATGCTTTTTTGACATCTTGACTTGGATATCCCAAAACATCTTAAACTCAACATCTCCAAAACTCCACTTATTATCTTTTCCCCTAAAATATGCCCCTTTCCTAATATCTCTGTTACTATCAAGAGCACTACCATTCTCATCCAGGCTCACAACCTGAATGTCATCTTCAACATGCATTCTCTCTCACCCCTATATCCAATTAATTTGTTGTTTCTACTTCTGTTAACATCTCTCTTATGTACACTCTCCTCTCCCCTGACACTGCCACCATCCTGGTATGGATGCTCAAAACCTCATGCCTGGACCAGTGCAATAAGCAACTACTGGTCAAAATTTTCCCATTCCAACCCATCTTCCACTGAGCAGTCAAAATGATTTTTTCTAAAGTATAGGTCTAACCTTGTCAAACTCATAAATAAATGTCATTCAATAAACTCCAGTGAGTTTATTCTTTCTTAATCATTAAATATAAAATCTGTAGGGATTTCAAAGCCTTTCGTAATCTTCCTACCATTCCAATCTTCTCATATCTTCATCTCTTCACATATTCTGTAGTTCAGAGTCATTGGTCTCCTTGTTTTGCCTTATATAAAACTTCCTATCTCTGGACTCCCAGAATTTTTGACTGTCCCCTATGCTTAGACTTCTCTCCTTCCTCATTTGTACCTCCCAGTTTCCCTGACTTTCAAGTCTTAACTAAAGTCTTATTTTCTGAAAAAAAAAAAAAAAACCTTTCTCGGTACATTCCCTCTGAAACACTCTTCCATTTATCTTGTATATATCTTAATTGTACAAAGTGGTTTGCATGCACCATCGAGGACAGGGACTGTTTTGGACCTTTTTGTGTATTCTGAGTGCTCAGTACAATGCCTAGCACGCAGTAGGTGCTTACCAAATTTTTGTTGACTGACCAACTAAGGTACCATGTGGGATGCTGGAAGGCCAAAGTAAACAAAACACTAATTTCCCTCAAAAAGCTTATATTTGATTGGGGAATAAGGCATGCTAACAGGTAAACACAAAATTATTTGAGGAAAAAGAGGACACTAAGAACCAGGGAGATGTCAAGGAAGATTTCCTAAGAGAGATGCTTCTTTTATTGAACCTAAAAAGAATTAGAAATGGATTCTGTGAGCTGGAGGAGAGGAGTTAGTACATTTGTGAACCATAAATTCTAAGCATTTCCAGTTTGCTAATTAAATCCCAAAAACAGGAACCAAGGACAAGCTATATAGGATGATCTGGGATCCTCCCTTCTCCAGTGAAATTTCCACTTTGGTGGGAAGTAGGATTAGGGCTTTGGTTGGAGTCTCACTTTTTTGTTATCCCATCTTCAAGAGTGGTCCTAGGTCTAGAATTAGGCCCTATTATACATGTGTGGGATAAGCAACCTAACTTAAAAATCAGAGACTCTCAAGTTAAAAAACAACAAAGATCTCAAGAAGAAAGGGTAATTCCCAACAGACAAGATCTCTATAGAGCAATGTGAAGTGCAAGCTGCAAACATAAGATTATATAGACCCTAATCAGAAGCCTCCATCCCCCCTTCTGACCTTTTCTTCTTCTGGCTAGCAAGTTCTAATTTACCCAGAGGCTAAATATTGACCCCAGAACACACTTTACCTATTAGTTACTTAAATGCTAATGAAAAGGCTGGGGGTGTTGAAGGTGAGGAGAGACAGGAGGGAAATAGTTGTTTATCTAAGATAATCGAAAACCTACTGATTTTTAGCTATAGGTCAACTTACTGCAAAGTCTCAAGGCACAATTAGGGCATAGGTAGAGGCTTTTGAGGGACTCAGTTTATCCCATTTGTATATCAGGCTCTATTATACATCAGATATTTTCATTCTAGGATAAGATGCTTTTTAGGGATGGGATGGGTGGCTAGAATAATGGCAACAAGGTAAAAAAGCACTTATTAAGCACTTAGTATGTGCCAAGAATCATGCTAAAAAAAAAAAAAAAAAGATAGCCCTTGTCCTCGAGGACCTTGCTACATTCTAGTAATGGAAGATAATACCTAAAACAGAGTTGCGTTAGAATTCCAGAAAAGGTTTCTAGTCCTTGCGGTCTCAATATTTATGAATTGTCTTGCCACATGTATAACCTAGACTATCATATTCCAAATTTGAGCCCTCTAATGCCATTTGATTTTATGTGTATTGGTAGTAGCATATACTTGAAGTTTATGGGGGTGAGCATAAGAATGTTTTGTAACTAATGTTCTTTAATAGCATTTAAGTTAATGGCTTTGCTAAGAGCCATTCATATCTACTGGCTGATTGTTAATGAGCAGCACCGTGGATTTATGAGCTACAGCTGTAGGAATACAGACTGTAGTTTCCAAACTATGAATGCAAGAAAGAGATATTACATATATGTGTGAATATTTGTGTGATCATCTGTACTTGGTCACTGTCTCACAGAGAAAAAGAATATATGAGCAATATTGTAATGTCTTGGTCACACCTTTTGTAGGTGGATGTCACCAGCGATCAGTAGTACAAGATGGGTACCTACAGATTCAGGCAATGTTTTCTGAGGATCTTTGACAACCACTCAAAGTATTGCAGAAAGGACTGGTGGGTTTAATTATGCAGAAGACAGAAGGGTAAGTCAAGGAGAAGAGGGGCACCACTACAAGATAAGTGAAAATGTAAGACTTAGCAAAGCTTGAGAGATTGAGCAAGAGTCACAGCTCACACCTACTGGATTTAGGAGCCTAATGTATGGCAGAGGCACTTTGGACAGCTTAGAAACCCTAACATTGGTCTTGAGCCAATAGTTTTCTTTCTTTTTTTCCCTTTTTATTTTTTTTTATTAAAGCTTTTTATTTACAGAACATATAAGTAATTTTTCTAAGTTGACTTTGCAAAACTTTCTGTTCCAAATTTTTCCCTCCTTCCCTCCACCCCCTCCCCTAGATGGCATGTAGTCTAATACATGTTAAATACGTTAAAATATATGAAAAATCCAATATGTATATACATATTTATAGTTATCTTGCAGCACAAGAAAAATCAGATCTAGAAAGAGAAAAAAAAAAAAAAACCTAAGGAGGAAAACAAAATGCAAGCAAACATCCACAGAAAGCATTAAACTGCTATGTTGTGGTCCACACTCAGTTCCTACACACCTCCCTCTCGATGTATGGAGCCAATAGTTTTCAATGCCCGTTGGCAAACCTGGCTTTAAAGAGTTTCTTTGGTGCATTGTAGTAGAGAGTACTTTTTCCCTCAATTCTTTTTGCCCTCATCCATTCTCACAGAGCTAGATGGAGGGAAATGGCCAGCCACAGCCTTCTTTTCTACTCTGAAGTCCTTGCTGAAGCTTATGGAATCTCTGTGTGAAGGCTGGAGGTTTTGTCCAGAGTCTCATGTTCAAAACAACCCATAGAGCTACAGAAAATCAGCTTGACTTTAATCTTGAAACAAGTCTTCAGATTCATGTGGATTCCTTTCTTGGTTAATGTTAGCAAGCTCATGAGTTAATAAAATCATAACATAATTCTTGAGTCCCAAAGTCAAAATGAAAATTCTGGCTATATGAAGAACAATTCCTTTATGTGTATTTAAGCTAGCAACTAACATCTTGTATTCCTTTCCTTTGTACATAACAAAAAACAGCCCCAAAAGGTAATCATGTTGGTCAGTAATGAATTTTTATGCAGAAGCAGAATAAGGAACAAAAACAATCATATGAAGCATATATTAGCATACACAAGGATGCAAAGGAGATATAAAAATCTTTTCCTCAGTTGTCCAAGGGAGCAGCTACTCAGTAGGTTCTTCTCTTTGTTCCGTAAAACAGAGACTTCTCTGTAGCTAGACAGCCATGCTTAGTCCTCAATCTTGATACATATGTAAAATGTCTTCAGGGATGGGGTTGCCATAGCAATGCCACGGTTTTCTTCTTAGCTGTAACTCAGCTCCTCTTTTCTCTCTAATCTCCTGCTGCACAGAAACAAATTCCACCCTCCCACTCAAAACTGGTCATAATCCAGACAAAAGCTGTTCCATTTTAAGAAGATAACACTCTCTTGGAGACTACAAATCCCAATATGCATAAGCCCTGGACTCTTTTACATTTGGTTAGAGATAATGGACACAGAATCTGTTGCCCTGTCCGTATTATGCAGCCTGCCAAAATTTGCTGTCCACTGCCATAGCTTACAATAGAATAGTGTCACCTTCACACTGTCATGAAGTCTGGAGGGCCTTCGTGATGTAGAAGAGAATAATTCCCTTTAAATTTATGGGCATTAACGTTACATCATTCCAATATGAGTAATTGCCAACTGCTTTTCTTTTGATAGGCAAGATGGATTTTAGCACTTCTAGCTCGGAGCAAGAGGATTTTTAGTAATCAAGTTTTATTGGATTAATTTCTACTTACCCTCTTTTCTCTTCAACTCTGCTATTATCACACAGAAAAAAGTTTAAAACAAAGCATCATGTAAAATAGTTTCTGATTAAGTTCAATTGAAATTGAAATAAGAGAAACATCAACAATAAAAGAAATATCACACAGACCTAAGGAATTTGGTTTAATTTTATTTATAAGCCTATAAACACATTTTTAGAATTTTTGATTTTAAAAAGAAAAAATATCTCAAGAGGGTACCTGACATTTCAAAATCTAATTTATATATAACTGCAATAAAATAATACCTGAGGCATTTGAGTATTTCTACCACCTCAGTTTATGTGGTTCCTAGACAATATGGACCTGGGAATCTCCATTCTTTAGGTCTGCAGTCACTTGGGCATGGCTCATTCTGCTGTGCTGGTAGATGATTAGGTAGGATTTTCTGGGTCATTCCTTTCTTAAACAAAGATAAATTGGAAAACACCTACCCCAGAAGTCAAGGAATATTGTGTGTTCTCATCCAGTTAAAAGCCACCATAAGTCTGTAGATTTTTTTTATTTTTTTTACTTAGCCAGAGGACACAATCATTTCAAAGAAAGGTATTTAATGAAATAGTACAATAAAAAGATTTGTATTTGAATATTCTTCCCATAAATCTGGGGAATATTCTTTCACAAATATATACATTCTGGTGTGATTACATATAGTGATCATACATACAGTATGTATAGATTGAGAATATACATGGAGAGGAAATACACTTATGATGCTATGGGGTATCAAGTCCAGTGGTACTATCATCATGCTGTTCTCATTGGTTTTACTCCTAGCTGGGTATAACATCTCTTCTTCACACATAATCTCCCCTAGTTTTAGGATGACAGCTATACAAATAGTCCCTGCTAGTCTAAGTCTCAGACTAATATTTCTCAGCTTCTGGACATATAGTTTTTATGTGAGATATGCACAGAAATGATACTTAAATCCATGGGATTGATGAATTCACCAATTAAGGAAGTACATAGAAAGAAAAGTGATTGAGAGAGCCTGTGTAATACTTAAGAGTTAGGAGTGAGATATGGATAATAGATCAGGGACCAGAAAGGATACTGAGGAGATGTCAGGTAGGGAAAAGAAGAAACAAGCAAGAACAGCGTCAAATGCTACTGAGAAGTCAAGAAGTAAGGATAAAAGTCATCAGATTGGACAATTATGAAGTCAGTGATAATTTTGAAATAAAAGAGCAATCAGAAGTAACAAGGAGGGTTTTGACTGGGAGACCAGAACAATGGTGGGGCATTACATGGAAACAGGAAAGATTAGAAATGGAATGAATTTGGGATGAAGCTGGGGTTAGAAGAATGATCCAACATATGGACAGATAATTAGGGTAGTCAGAGAAAGCTAAAATTACTACTACTACTTCTACTACTACTCTTACTTCTACTTATTACTACTAATGATAATTGCCACACACCTTACAGAAGACATTTTGTTTTGGACACATGGAATCTGAGACATCAAAGGGATCTTCAGGAGGTCATGTCCATCAGAGATATATGACTGGAGTTCTAGAGAGCAAGGATATTTGAACCCAGGACAATCAAAGAGTGGCAGAGAATCAAAATAGAGCATCAGAGAGCTCACAGATCAGAGCCTTGGGGGCAATCGTGCTTAGAGAATGAGATGAATCCAAAAAAGTCGATTTAGAAGTAGCAGTCAGGTAGTCAGGATGAGAACCAGACACAACTAATGTCAAAGAAGCTAATAAAGGAGACAATACCTAATCAGGAAACATGGCCCACTTGCAAAGAATTCAAAGAAGTTAAAAATTAAGAAACAGCAAAAAAAAAAAAAAAAAAAAGCTAAGTACTATTGGTGACCTTTGAGAGAGCAATTCTTGTATCATGGTAAGGTCAGAAGTCAGATTATAAGGAATTAGAAGACAATTAGGTGGTGAAGAAATAAAAATACGGAGTGGAAACTACCCCTTTCTACAAGTTTGACAAATGAAAGACAGGATAAATAAAGATGACAGTTTGGAAGAATGACAGTCAAATAAAAGGTTGCTTTTTTGTTTTTTGGTAAGTTTTTTTTTAAAGATAGAGAAATCCTGGGCATTGAGAAGCATCAATAAGGAACCAGTGGATTAATGAGAAATTTAATATGAAAAAGAATGATCGATGGGGTAGCATCACAGAGAAGGCAATAGAGATGGCCTCAGGAGCACAAATTAACCCCAGCACAGAGAAGGGCAACTTCTTCCAACAGACTGACATAAAGAAGCAGAAGATGAGTAAAAATGTAGAAGATTTTTAAGATATGAATAAGTGGAAATGAAAGGAGCTTAGGACAGATGGACTCAATCTATTCAATGAAGTTAACAAGGCCATCTGCAGACAGTGCTTTGGAAGTAGCATTGGGTACTTCTAAAGTGTCAGAGTCAGGAAGATGTGAGCACAAATGCTGTCTGAGAACACTTGTGATTTTTGGCAACTCACTTAGCTTCTGTTTGCCTTAATTTCCTTTAATTGTAAAATGAGAATAATAATAGTACCTACCTCACAGGTTTGTTGTGAAAATCAAATGTGACATTTGAAAAAAGTGTTTGGCACATGGTAGAAATTAAGTATAAATATTAGTTGCTATTAATGTTATTGAGGAATAATTGTTTCATGGAATATGAGAAAGTCAATCAGGAAAGAATAAAAAGATCATTTTTCAGGAGCAACGACTCAATTGTCAGAAAATACAGGAGACATATACATTAAGAGACAGCGTTAAATATAAAGATTTCAATTGTCAGTATCTTAGCATGTGAATGAGTTCAAACATAGTCATACACACTGAATCACATGCCATTAGTAACCTCATATAACTAGCAATGCAACTATTCACATTATAGCTTATGACTAATTTTTAGGAAAACAGCAAGCTCATGATCTCTGATATAAAATTCTCCCTAGAAACCCACAACCAGTGGGTAATTTTCTTGCCCCAATTTATCCAAAAAATCAGATGACAGAAAACACGACTTTGAGTCATCTGGGCTGTTTTCCTGTACTGTATATATCACATGATTTTCTCTTGATGAATCTGACACCTCAAATTGGCACAACTGACCACAATTTCTGACCACAATTGATTCCATTGCCTAATTTATTGCTACCAATGGTAGAAAGTTTCTATCTACCTTAAAGTGTTAAGCCTTGACTTTTAAATCCCTTTTCCCATACATTTTTGTTTAAGATAAGGTATCATAAAAGGTTTCAGAAAGAAGGTGGGATTTGAACTATCATGAAGAAGTTAGGGGAAAACTAAAAGCTGGAAGACAGGAAGTATATTCTAGGTATAGAGACATGGAGGAAAGAGATGGAAGCAAGGAAGCTAATATAGATGAATTATATAATTCATGAAAGGGAGGAAGGTCTAAACATGATAAAAGTACCTACCTTTTTTTTTTTCCAAGGTAGGAGGGGATAAAGAGCCAGAGAACAAGTTAATTAGTGGGGAGGGAGGAAAGGATAACATGGTGAGCCCTATACTTGGTAGCTAAGAGAAGGATGAATTAGAGTGGCTTTCTTTGACAGGGAAACTAATTAGAAGAATTATGGCCTAGACAAAAGATAAGGGCCTGAACTAGGGCAGGGGCTATGTGAGTAAAAGGAAGGATACATATATGAGAAGTATTAGGAAGATGGAATCAATTTGACTTGGGAACAGATTGGATATGTGGGTGAGTAGAAGTGAGAAATCCACACAACAAATTGGGAGCCTGTGTGACTGGAAGAATGGTGGTCCCTAAAGAAGTTCAGAAGAGGGAAGGGATGGTTTGAAGATGACGACAATATGATGAGTTCTGTTTTAGTTATGTTGAATTTATATGGGACATTCATGTCCAAAGGATAGTTGTGATTCCAGACTGGAGTAAAGAACAGTTAGGGCTAAATACAAAAGTGTGGGAATCATCTGCATAGAAATAAGTGAATCCACAGAAACTGATGAGATCATTTAGGCAGGGTTTTTTTTTTTGTTTGTTTGTTTTGTTTTGTTTTTTTTGTCAAGAGCTGTTTGGATATTTATAACGTCATTCACAGGCCATACAAAATTATCAACTTAAAAATTCAAGCAGTAGGAGCCTGTTATATCTAAATTTCAGCTGGTCAATGCCTGCAGTTGCCTTGGCAGGGCCAGACCAAATGATTTTACAGACCTCATAGGTGCACTGTCCGGTTGTTCCCTGCCCCTAATAGAGGGGAGGAAGGGACCCAGGATATAATCCTGGGGGACACTCAAGGTCATGAGGAGTTCTGAATGGTGTTTTGGACCAAAAGAAACTAAAGAATTGATCCCTGGAAGGGACCCACATGTACAAAAATGTTTGCAGCAGCCCTTTTCGTAGTGGCAAGAAACTGGAAACTGAATGGATGTCCATCAATTGGAGAGTGACTGAATAAATTATGGTATATGGATGTTATGGAATATTATTGTTCTGTAAGAAACGACCAGCAGGACGATTTCAGAGAGGCCTGGAGAGACTTGCATGGACTGATGCTGAGTGAAATGAGCAGAACCAGATCATCATACACAGCAACAACAAGACTATACAATGATCAATTTTGAAGGACATGGTTCTCTTCAACAATGAGATATTTCAAACCAGTTCCAGCTGTTCAGCAATGAAGACAGCCATCTACACCCAGGTAGAGGCCTATGGGATCTGAGTGTGGACCACAACATAGTATTTTTATGCTTTCTGTTGATGTTTCCTGCATTTTGTTTTCCTTCTCAGACTTTTGTCTTGTAGATTTTATTATTCTTGTACAGCAAGATAACTGTATAAATATGTATACATATATTTGATTTGTCATATATTTTAACATAATTAACACATATTAGACTACCTGCCATCTAGAGGAGGGGGGAGGGAGGAGGAGAGAAAAATTTGGAACAGAAAGCTTTGCAAGGGTCAGTGTTGAAAAATTACCCATGCATGTTTTGCAAATAAAAAAAAAAAAAGAAAAAAGAATTGATCCCTGGGGTAGGCAGGAAGAAGGCTCTGATAATCTGAGCTCAGTTTAGTTCTATGGTCCCATTCACTGGAAGTAATCCAGTCAGAAATCCAATTTATGTCAATTCCCTGAAGCTAAATTTTCCCTATAAAACAATTTATGGCCCTTGGCTTTGCTATTTCTTGAAAAGAGCATAGTTATTTAATTGTCTTACCCTTCTTGTTAACTAGCTTTTGACATTCTAGATTATCTGTCTAAAATAGTGGACTTAAATAGGGTTAAAAATTGTAAATCCAGGGAAAGTTAGAATGATAAAAGTTAATGATCAGATTAAGAAATTTAGGAGTTCATAAACATTGAGTCCATCAAGTAATCAAAAAACATTAAACACCAACTATGCCAGAACAATGCATGAAACAATGGAGAAAGAAAAGCAACAACCCCCCCCCCAAAAAAACCACAAAAAAACCAACGACCCTCTGTCCTCAAGGAGCTCACAAATTGATGGGAGAGACAAAAATGCAAAGAACAAAAATGCAACCAACTATTTGCAGGATAAATAAGAAATGAGCAACAAACAGAAAACACTAGTATTTTTTTTTTAATTTGCAAAACATATGTATGGATAATTCTTCAACATTAACCCTTACAAAGCTTTCTGTTACAAATTTTTCCTCCCTACTCCGCACCCCTCCCCTAGATGGCAGGATATCCACTACATGTTAATTATGTTAAAATCGAATATACGTATACTTATTTCCATACTTTGTTGAGAAAACACTAGAATTAAGGACTGGGAAAGGCTTCTTGCAGAAGGTGGGATTTTAGCTGGGACTTGAAATCCAGGGAAGTCAGGAGGTAGAGATAAAGGAGAACATTCCAGGCATGAGGAACAGTGCTGGAAGCCAAGGACCCTGCGTGCAATGACACGGTCTCCACAGGGGCCTGACCCTCAAGCGTGCAAGGCACCATGAAGCCCCCACAGAACTAAGCATTCAGGGATACATTTGGTTAATATTTATCTGCTTAATTTCCGTCCTAGGAGTTCTTAGCATAGCTGTATGTATATACCCATCCATCACAATGCGGCTGAGCACATAGCCCTTCACCCCCAAAAAGCCCCTTTGTACTTTCTGCCCAAACGTGAAAGGTTTCTCTACTAGTGAAGCATTAAACAAACTTAGAGACTGCGAAACTTGGGAAACTGATAGCTTTCCCCAAAAACTCCAAAAGAAATCTCCAGTTACTCCTTGTTTGAAATAATTCCAGATCCAATCAACCTGGTTCTTCACTCCCCTATGCAGAGCTTACATAAATAATGATATGATGAAAAGAACAGTAAACATCAGTGATAGATGGACACATTGGTAGCAAGTAAGTCATGGCAAAAAGTAAGAGAAGTAGGTTTACTGATCCCTGCACAAAAACAAGCTATTGTACAAGTGATTAATAAATGGGCTGAGGGAAATAAGTTCTTGAGAAAATTAAATGTCTCTATTCTAAAAAAATCTTATGACCATGTTAAAAATTGAAAAGCATTATGTAAGTCTTGGAATAAGTAAATGTGACATTTTCAGAGAAGCTCATGTCCTGCCAGACATGACATGATGACCACAAGGTACATTTACCTTTAGTTAAAGTTTCACTTTTGTTATATTGTTTGATGAATTTACTCTGTACATTCTTTTTTTTTCTAAGAAGCATTGCACCTGGGGTCCTGGGAATTTCTGGGCCCCAAGAAAATTTTGTAATCCTAGCCAAATAATTGTCCTATCTCTAATGAACCCTAACTTTATAAGACTATAGAAATCACAAGCTTTCTTGAATAATTTGAACAAGCTTTAGCTAATAAATCAAACTTGATGACTGCGCCATAGAGTGTGCTGTCTCTTGTTCCACTTTGCCGACTCCAACCTTCCATTCAAGAACCTAGTTCCCCACAGAGGCTGGCCTGCGCAGAACAGCTAGAAAAAAATGCACGGACCCAAGAGATGGGATGTCTTTCTTCTTAGAGGAATGGCAAAAAAGCCAGTGTCACTCAAATACTCAAAAGAGTATGGAGGGGCTATAAAGTATCAGACTGAAAAGGTAAGGGCTCTGAACACCAAACAGGATTTTGTATTTGATTCTGGACATGATAGGGAGCCACTGGAATTTACTAGGGGAAAGGAAAACACAATCGACCTGAAATTTAAGAAAATCACTTTGGCAATTTACTTATGCAATTTAGTAAGAAGAAATTTGTGGCAAACATGAATCAGCAGGCTACTGCAATAGTCCAGATGTGAGGAGATGGGGGCTTGAAACTGGCAATATCAGAGGAGAGAAGGGAGCATGTTTAAGAGCTGTTAAAAATATGAAATCATCAAGTCTTGGCAAAAACAAAAAATGGATGGAGGGGGGTGGTGAGCAATCTTGAGAAGTTGAGGATGTGAGTCTGGGGCGTTGATGCCCTCAACAGTAATGGGAAGTTTGGAAAGAGAAAGTGTTTGGGAGAAAAGATAATGGGTTCAGTTTTAGAAATGTTGAGTTTTAGACATCTAATAGACATCCAGTCCAAGATATCTGATAGACAGTTGGAAATGTAAGACAGCTCTTAATGTTTAAGATCAGCAAAGATATTAGGGTTGGTAAAAAATATTTCATTAGCATGTTAATAACTCATGAGATCCAACTGAAGATGTATAGAGGGAGAAGAGGGTCCAGAAAAAAAAAAAACCCTGTGGAACACTTGTTTGTTAGCATGATCCAGATGAAGATCCAGCAAAGCAAACTCAGGAGGGATCATATGGGTAGGTGAAGGACCAGGACACTGAAAACCTGAGAGGAAAGTACTAAGGAGAAGATAATTAGCCAGTACTGAAGGCTGTGGAAAAGATGAAGATTGAGAAAAGGCTACTGCATTTGGCAATGAAGAGGATATGGGTTGGGGGGGGGGAAGAAAAGGGGGGGGGGAGGGGGGAGAGAGAGAGAGAGAGAGAGAGAGAGAGAGAGAGAGAGAGAGAGAGAGAGAGAGAGAGAGAGAGAGAGAGAGAGAGAGAGAGAGAGAGAGAGAGAGAGAAAGGACTTATAGCTGAGTGATGAAGCTGGAAACCTAACTGAAGAATTAAGAAGACATTGTAAGAAATAGAAGAATATATTGTAGATGTCTCTTAAGGAGTTTAGTCACAGAAAGCAGGAGATAATGGGATGATAATGGTGATAGAAGAATGAAATTGGGAGATTTGTAGCAAGGAGGGAAGCAGCCAGTTAACAGGAAGAGACTGAAACACTTGAGAGGAATAATAAAAAAGGGGACAATCTGAAACAGGATAAAATGGGATTATTTCAGCAGATAGAGGAGTTTGCCTACAAGGCTCATATATATGGCATTCTGACAAAAATGTGGGAAAACTTAACTACAGTTCTTTTCTGCCCTACATATGTGCTCAGTAACACAGGGGCAGTATTATTTATGATAATAGAATGCATGCTATCTACTAGTATTCAGGAAACTGAAGTTCAGGGTTTTACTTGTTTGATTATTGTCTGTGGTGTGACTTTTTCAACTAGTTACCACACCATTTGGGGTTGGATCAAATAGCAAAAAAAAATTATATCCTGTTTGGGTCTTTTCATTCTCTGGTTTTAAATAAAGACAAACAAAAAGGAACTTCATCTTGTATTGGCAAAACTTAGAATTGTACTTAGGCAGGCCAGTTAGTCCATTTTTCAGATGGGGAAATCGAGGCCCAGAAAATTTACCTAATTTGCCCAAGGTTGAAGTAATAAGAGAGCATCAGAGGCAAGATGTGAACCCAGGTTCTTTTGACTTCAGAGCCTGTATTCTTTATATTATATCACATAGTCTCTATCTTCTGATACATAAGCTTTACTGAGAGGCATGACAGTTCTGCATTTATCATTGTTCACATCTTAAGATATTACTGATGAAATCTTTCCTTAAGGAAAAGCGTTGTTATATATGTATATATACACACACACACATATATACATATATACACTTATTTAAGGGTTGAATGTAAACCACTACAGTATCTTGAGAAGTCATTAATAATCACCTCATTTTGTTAACTTTGAATCCTTGAAAAATGTTCTTGTTTCTAGCAATCCCATTTTATTTTATTTTTTTTTTGCTTTTTGCTGAGGCAATTGGGGTTAAGTGACTTGCCCAGGGTCACACAGCTAGGGAATGTTAAGTGACTGAGACCAGATTTGAACTCAGGTCTTCCTGACTTCAGGGCTCTATCCACTGCGCCACCTAGCTGCCCCGCAATCCCATTTTATTAAAACAAATACATCCAGTTATACTTGTGAATATATGAATTTACATATCAGAAGATCATCCAGTCCATGGATCATTTATGATAACCTTAGGTAAAGTTTTTAGACCTAGTAATAAGTTGTAGAGAAAATTTTACTAAAGGACTTTACCTTGCTGTTGTTTCAGAAGGAATTAGTACACACATTCAAACATTTTTAAACTATTGTTTAATCAATTTTAAAGACACACAAATTAGAAAAACATTTATATGGAAGTTAAAAACACCTTTAAAACATTGTAGTATGCTACCAGTGCAGCTCTGACAGACTAGAAATGGACAATTATTAAAATGACATCACAGTGTGGCTAACAGTGGTATTTTCAGTTTACCAATCACTAATACCTAGGTTTGTGGATCTGTTGAAAAATAACACTTTTTTAAAAAATATATTTTAGAATAAGAAAAATTAAAATCACAGACACTCTATTCTAATATCCACAAGGAAAGGTAAGTAAAGGAATACTGTAAATATTGACTGCTAGAATTGTTTCTTTCCCCCTAGTGAAAGGCTCTCTGCTGCAAAGACGTAAAACTCTTTAAAGTAGAACCAAAGCAGGAATTAAATTACACATTTTAATTTTTTAAATGGAGCAATTTATTATAACATCCTCAGTTCCCTGAATGAGTTTTTGCTTTCATTCCTTCTGCTTTCTGTTAGGCCCTTTTGAAGACAGAGATCATTCTTTTCTAGCTGATCTAATATAAATTTTGTGTGCTGGACTGGAACAAATGACTATTTGATGGTTAACTTTCTATTCAAAATGAAAAAAAAATAGAAACAAGTTTATTCTTACAGACAAACCAGATTAAAGATTTAAAATATGCTCAAAATGAAGAATCTTATGCAGATCAACAAAAATCTATGTTAGACATTTTGAATGATGAATAATTGTTCCACTAAAGAGACAACACAGAAGACTGTAACCAACTAACTTCTCAAAGAGGGATAAATCTAGAGTAGACATTGTGCAGGAGGCAGATACTGGCCAGAAGGTAGTACTTTATAACCTCCTCTTCCTCCATTAGAACTTGGACAAATCATTTATTTCCAATGCTTTATATTCTGTTTGACCATTCTAATTTTTAGTAGTAAACATGGACAGATGTCTTCAGTTGTGGCAAATGTGGTTTGACCTGGGCCTTTACACAATAATTTCTACATGATATAGCTTGTTTTTTCCTTTTAAAATGTAGTGTTAAAACACAAAATAAAAATTAGTTTTAAAGACATGACAAGTTCGCTTTGAAATAAAAAATACGCATTGAGGCTATATTCTAGAAAACTGTTTTCTTCCTCAAGTCCTACCCTGGGATTCACATAATGTTAAAAATGATTAAAATTATTAACAACATTATTTTAAAATCATTAGCCAATGTGTCAATTAAAAATTGAACTGGCTATTTCTATTACACAATAATAGTCTAGATAAAAACAGCTAAATCACTATGAGGGCATGGTTACAAAATACAACATGACAAATCTTTTTTTTTTAAAAGAATATGTTACACAATTATAAATATATACTTTTATCACACTGTATATGCAAACATAAATAGGAGGTGTGGGACTTAAAATTTGTGACATTCTAGGCTCCATATACTCAAGATTATTGAGAGAAATTTTTATTTTTGAAAGTAATTGTTTTTCTTGCACATCAGGAACAACTACTAATTTACTTGTACAAGAAACAGGCAAAATGAAATACATATCCAGTTAAGGTTTACTTAATCTAAAATGATTATAAAGTAGGAAAGGGCCATAAGGAATAATTTCACAATGTTCCCTAAAATTCTACATTAAATCTGATATTTTACTTTTCAGCTTGGATGGAATTTTAATGAGTGAGAAACTTCCTTAAAATATAAGTTTATAGTTAAAAACTCTGAACAAACCCTTAGCTGAAACCATAATAACACTATTCAAACTACTTCTCTTTTATGCCATTTTTATCCTTCAATGATAATGCAATACTTTGGAAAACTTATGAATGAATAATTACAAACAATTGGTAGCAAGAAGAAAATTAAATAAATATACATTAGAATTGTATGAACTCTCCAGCTTTTCCATTTATGTTTAAAATAAGTGTATATAAATTATAAATATTGAAAATTAAATATTTAACCTTGCAAATACCCTAACAAATGAATTCTCTGATTTAAATTAATGGTAAATATTTTGTTTTATTCAAGTAAAGAACTTCTTGCAATCTGAAATATGATAAAAATAATCTTAAAATGAAATATGTCTTAAAATAATTATTTCTTAAATTATTTCATTATAAATTAACAAGTACTATTTCTTGGGTAATAAAAACAGTAAATGGGGAGAGGGAGAGAAGGGATATATAGTGTTACTTTTTTTTTCTTTCTGGTTCAAAATCATACAAGTAGGGGGAAAAAAAGAAGAGAAAGTAAGAGGAAAATCTGCCATGTTCTGATGTATACAAATTGGTATATTATTAGTGAATTATTTTAAGAGATCTATTCAGCAGAAATGTTACAATGACAGGCTTTTTGATTCACTGCACTCAAGAATTTTCCTATGTTACCATGACAACCTTTTGCACAGTTACATGTTTTAATTATATGACAGCAGTTTATGTTCTTATACATATCTATATAACTTGCCTGCTGATTCTACCCATGACATTCCAACCTCTCTATGTACATTATGTCAGGATTTTGGAACTGAAAAGAACTAGCTAATAGCTAATCAAAATCATAGTTTTGCATGAGGAAAAATGAGACTCAAATAATTTAAGTGCCTTGACCAAGGCCACACTGGTCATTAAACAAATAACCAGGGATAAGAACATAGATCTCTGACCTATAGTTCTACTAATACTAAGGGACAACAGTAATATAAATAAGCTGTATTTCCTTAAGTGTTCCCTTGATCATGTACTTTCACAGGTTCAGAATATTCAGGGCTAGAAGGGATCTTAGAACTCACCCAATTTAATCTCCTCATTTTACAGAGATTTGTGTATACACACACACACACACACACACACACGATCCTAAGAGAGTAAAAACCTAAATGCTGATGGCATGAGACGAAGGGACATGTTCTTTGTCAAGATATCTATTTTTTCTATTATCCTTCATTCCAAAGAAAATGTTTATTTTAAAATTAGAGAACTGAACTGTGTAAAACAATGATGGATTTTTAGTGATTTAATAGAAATTAACTATGATAAAAAATAAAAACAAGGAGAGAACAGTAAGATCTAATATCCTCAAATCTAAACTATGCATTTTACATATTTTGTATATAAACATCACAAAGTAAAAATTGTGTGTATAATTCACTAATACCAGTTTAAGATATGAAAAGATAAAATATAGCTGCATTATTATTAAAATGATTTTTAAGCAAGTGCCTACTAGAGTATAATCCTGCAAAAGAAATAGTCAACACATTAATCTTTGTAACATTTCACAAATAATTAATCACCAAATATTTAGTAAGATTTGCTTATCAAGAGCCAGGCCCTGTGTTGGGGATACATATGGCATTAGTGCTCCTCTATTTTGACAAGAAATGAAATACTCTGTTCAGCTAGAAACCTAGATAGAAGCTAGAAACCAACGTAAGTCCAATGATCTTTCTGAAGCAAAGGCCTATGCTATAATCTGTCCTGGACCAGAGGAAAAAAAAAAACTTATTTAATTTGGCAGAAACTGAGTGAATGAAAAAGATTTTCACTTTAATAATGTAGACAGATGACCACTGAACCTCATAAAATAGCAGCCTACTAAAGTGAGGGAGGAAACATGATGGGATGGAAAGAGGACTCAATTGGAAATATAGTTGTGGTTCTATCATTCACCAGCTGTGTGATTTTGGGCAAATCATGTTACAATTCTTGGTCTCAGTTTGCACGCCTGTAAAATGAGCAGCTTGGTTAGATAATCTTACAGGGTCCCATCCAATTCTGCAAAGAAATTATGTCAAACTAAAATGGATGCTGATTATTTATTATTTCCTCAAGGGCAAGGCAGGCAAATAAAAAGAAGAGTATCTGAGCTTCCTTCTGCTCCCTAGTTAGGTACAAGGCTGCAATCCAGTGCTTGAGCTTTCCACTAGCCAGAAAGATCTAAATAAAACCAATACTCTTATAATTCTTCTTAAAGAGTGCTTAGGTTTTCTGCCACACTCATCAATGAGGAAAACTCTTCTACCAACACATTTAACTGATTTTTCTGAGTACATTCATTTCTGTTCTCTCATATTATTTGTGTATCTTAATTTCAATATGCTTTCATTTTCCATTCCTTCCTGGGAAGTTCTTAGAATAGGGCCAGCCCCACCACATCTCCAGACAGGTGTGAAACAAGAAGCTTCAACGAAGACTGAGCCAAGGCAGTCTGTGATATTTTTCTAAGGCTCAAAAAAGAAAAGAAAAGAAAAAAAACACCACAAAATCCAGCACTACTTCATAATTCCCACATTATTAGGCTGTTTTGCCTGTAACTCAATTTGTTAATCATAATTTGTAAATGATAATCAAAAAGAAATTGGAGAATGTACATAGTTTACATTTAATAAAAAGTAAGGCAAAATAAAATATCAGGAAAAAAATGAAAACAAATCTTTCTTCCTTTTTTCCAGCAGCTCCAGATACTAGGAGCCCTGTTATCACAAGATTTAGGGAGCCTAAATGGATTTGTAATGGTTCCTGCCAAATGTCCTTATACAAAATTGATAATTCTGTGCTATTTTTTAGTCACAACCAAGATGAAATTAATGCAAATGTAGCTCTTGGGAATAATGACAATGTTTTAGAAATTAAGGGAAGCACATGAAAATGGTCCAAAAAAAAAAATAAAAAGATACTTCTGTACTTAGAGAATTTAAAAATCCAATTAAAAGGTGCTAAATAACAACACTTTATACAATATCTAATAGTTCTAAATATTACTTTGTATAAGTTTTTCTAAAGATGTGGTTTATCTTTTCTACCAACAGTCTTATACAAATCCCCTTAAATTTTTCAAAATATGAATTAGACTTATGTTTCAGAGGCTAAATAGTTCACTGATTAGCCTAAGGTAACCTGCTTTTATATTTAACCAAGTGAAAATGTTTTACTTACTTCCATGATCCCGTTTTAGTTATATCATTTAATAAGCTATTCCTAATTCTATAGGTTTTTATGCCTGATAAATTTTAGTTTAAAAATTCTAAAGAAATTCAGTTATTAAATCTGTGAATATTCTAAACACAATATTAACATAAATTCAGACATGTTAGGGGGTAAGTAGCACTTCTGCTGAGCACCTGGTACTTACTTGCAATTTATTGATCTGGGTCCTATGATTGCTAACTTGTCTCTAATTTCAAGGTCCACTTACTGTTGTCTTCTTTTTTTAAAAAAAAAAAGTTAAAAAAACTTAAAATATCAGATTTTCCATATTTAAATTATATGTTTAAGAAAAATCTTCTAAGAAGGGTTCAATTTGACTGATATAATATAATTAAAATCAGCAAATCTAGACTACCTATATTTTGGCATTGGTAATGTTTACAATTCTGAAATTTATGTAAGTTGTTTTGAGATAATTGTAAGAAAACCCTCAAAATACTGAGATGTTTATTGCATTTTACAAACCATTTACAACATTCTGATTAAAATTCTTCTAATTTCCTTTACTGAATTTAACATTAAGTATCTGAAAGCATCTTTTTACACAAATATTAAACATGAAAATACCATTTAGAAACAATTATTTCAGTAAATAGAGGGTTTTAAGGCAAAGCATTCATCTGGAAAAGTTAAATTTCCCTCTCTTCATCTAGATTGACACAATTGTTTCTACCCCCCTAAGTGCCTTAGGATACACAACGTACATTCATCAAAGGGCACCCATATGACCCTATGGACATACGTTGAAGTCCTGAGTGCCCATTGAAATAATAGAAATATTTTCATATAAGGCATGATCCAGAGGGACATGGCACAAGAGGGGTTAATTCACTCTATTTGCAGTCTATTTATTATACAAGATATTCCCTATATATATATATGTATATATTTATATTTATGTGTCCATTTTGTCACTTAATTTTGTTTTAGTTGAATACAAACCTCTGTAAAAGGTGCTAAAACTGTTTTCTGAAAACATGAAAAATAGCCAGCTTAATATTCTCTCCATCATTGTTTTAGTGTTGAATATCTAGCAGTTACTTTTTTCTGCTGATTGCGGATGTTATTTGTTGCTAAATAACTGTTCTGTCCCAAAAGACTTTCTTCTTCCTCTAACTTTTTGGGTTGTGAGAGGTGGTCTTCTTGCTGTATTTTCTTTCCTCTGTTAGTTTTTTTTCCTGGCAACAAGATCACTACCAAGATGCCAGTAATGTGAAGGCAATAATACCAGGAGCTAAATGAAAAAAAAAACCACTTCATCAAATTGTGAATTATTAATCATGTACAAATACATACTATGTAGATGTCATATCCACTGTAGGATGTTCTATCATATGGTTTACTATTTTTTTCTCACATTATTATATTTGGTAAGCTATTGCTACTAAAATCACTCTATATAAACTTGGACTGTATATAAGCATGCTATTAAGCATCACATTCTAGTTCCCAGTAAAAGACATAGTGCTGTGACTAAATATAGTTTTAAAAAAAGGTACTTATGGTAACTACATCCTCTTAAAAGTACTTCCAAGAATCCTTGTTACTCTAGGAAACACTGAAATAATAACTCAAAGACAGTACAGTGAGAGCAGGCTGTCAAAAAGTTTAACCTGGACCGTTCTTAAATATCTAAGCTGACTTCTAACAAAATGGAATGTAGTTTTACGAGGGCTATGAAAACTCAACAAAAAATGAGAATGTAATATTTTGATGAATTAGACAAATGGAAAAATATATTAAAGAAAAAAATCCCTTAAAATACTGCTATGATTTGAATCAAATGCCATTAGGCACAAGCAACATCATTAAAAGGACTTTAGAAACAAAATCCAGTCCACATTGCTTGAGCAAAGCTATTAAAATTTAACAATTTAGCTAAATAATTTTTCAGAGTAAGTTTTTTGATGTCTCACACCTTATGATGATGGCTAGGAAAATGGGAAACATACATCTGATAAATAACATTACTCATTCTTAGGCTGAAAGGGATAGAAAAGATAAACATTCCATAGAGGAAACTATTTTATTTTTAATAAAATTGATTTTATTACTTGATTAGTCGGTAAACCAACTGGCATCTCTTAAGTGCCTGCTATGTTCCAAGAATCACATGTGCTAAGCTCCAATTTTTCAAGATCTTGCATACAAAGGTTACACAGCTTTTTTTCCCTTTCCCCATGACCAGATGTTCATTTCCAATGTTTGGTGAAAATCTCTCCACTCAGAAAATTGACTCCTACCTTTACTTAAAAGTCCTATCATATGTAAAATACATAATGATAATGAATACAGATGTAAATGACGTGACCAAAAATATGATTATCTATCCTACCTCATTTCCAAGGAATTTCTTATAAGTTTTCTTTTTTTAAGCCAACTCCACTGAGAAATTCTAAAAAAATAAACTTACCTGAAAAACAAAATTGAGGGTTTTATAGAGAGAAGTACAAATGGTACAACTGTGTAACTTATTGCTACTTGAGTTGTCATCCATGTTATGACATCATAAAATAATTTAACCTCTGGAGGTTCAATAAAGTAATGTCTAAAATTATTTCTCATCTGAAAGACAAAAAAATTGCAAAAGTATTAGTTTTCTTCTGTAAATTACATGGATCATATCTAAGATGCTTTCCTATTGCAGCTAATAAGGCCTTTATAAATTTTGAACTTGTTAAAGAGGATATGCTTTCTAAGGCAGTCAAGTAATATTTATTGAATTATATGTCAGTATTATAATTTTTTTTTTTTTTTTTTGCTTTTTGCTGAGGCAATTGGGGTTAAGTGACTTGCCCAGGGTCACACGGCTAGGAAGTGTCTGAGATCAGATTTGAACTCAGGCCCTCCTGACTTCAGGGCTGGTGCTCTAACCACTGCGCCACCTAGCTGCCCCCCAGTATTATAATTTTAATCAAGAAATGAAAAGCAGTTAACTATCTCTAAAGAAATTGTGAAAAATATTTCAAGGGCACAAAAACTCAGAAGTCCCTCTTTTTTCAATTTCAAGGTGATTATATATCTAAAAATAATAAATTCTTAAATTAAGAAAATTAAATGTTTTTATGTTTCACTTACAGTAGTCACATTTTATTTATATGAATAATGTATATCTATCTTTCAAATAGGTTCTCTAATTTATCCAATGTGAATTAGGGATTGTCAGAGTAGTCTATGTTCTTTTAAACATAAGTTTGACCGTGTTACTCTACTGCTCTTCTATTATTACTTCTCCATAGTCCTTCTTCCCCACAAAGTGGTCATGATTTCTTCCCTTCTCTGATCTTAATGAACCTTATACTTATGCTGATTTTATGAATTTATTCTAATTTTATTAAATTAGTATAAACTTGCAGAAGGCAGGACCTATGTGTTACTTATTTTTTAATCTCTCTAACACCTAGTTAGTTCAATGCACTGAATGCATCAACTTCTCAACCAATATTTGTTAAATGAGTGGAATTTTACTATTCACATTTTTCCTTTCCTTCAAAATAAAAATTAAGGCCTTTTGTCTTCAAGAGAATATTTATTAACTCCATTCCACTGTGACTATTCTTAGCATAGAATACTATAAGGCAGAAGCAGGGCTCCTTGTTTCAACTCTATTTTGCACTGGATCCTTTTCTGCAGCTCTTCAGATTGTCTTTAATTTAAAAAAAAAAAAAAAAAAACTGTATGCAGCTCCCAGTAGATTTAAACGTCTTTGTAAGACAGAAGCAATTCCTCTGTCCCATTTGATGTGAAGGAATCAGTGTTAATTGAAAATATACCATCCCATCAACTAGTAAGGTCAAAACAGTGATATTTCTAGTTGGCAGTGTCATGAAGTGATCACTTGAAACATATTTTTAAAGATGAAACTGAACTGTCCTTTCAAACATCTTACAGGTAAAAATACTGTGATTTTGAAACATACAATATCTAAGTACTCACAGTTCGTGCTGCTAATGTCATTACCATTCCTGTTAAAAATGTTAAGTAATATCCTGGATATACACCATGCCAAATGGCTGAAAGGATGAAAGTCTGAATGGTTGGGCTAAAGGAAGCTCTTTCATAACAGACCCTAGGAGCACAAGGGGAAAGATATATACATATATAAGAAGAATGATGATGATGACAATAATACCAAATAAATGTTATGTAATCATGTCATTCCTTATAATTAATCTGAATTTTTTTTTTAGAGAATCCTAAGATCAAGCACATCTTTCTTCTACCAATAACTTGCTGTTATCTCGGAAAGGGGACAACTTCAGGAAGGTCTAAATTTGGAAAAATAATTTTCATATATTTAATTAATATACTATTATAACACTAAATGCAGGATTCAGTGAATTGATGATGCATACTTTTTATGTAATTTTATTTATATTTTACAAAACACTTAAATTTTAAATATAAAAATTATAAATGGTAGGTATAACTGTTTTTTCTATATTAATTATTTGTTATTGCTAAGTTTTCTTAAAAAGAAAGAAATGCTTCTATTGGTCCTCAAAACTCAATGTGGTATTAAAGATCACCCCCATTTCATACAAATCATAAAATCAGAATAAACACTAATACTATTTTAAAACATAGAAGACACTACTAATTTAGACAAAGAGTAGAAATCAGCAGTTCTCAATGAATAAAAATGCAATGTTAACAAAGATTGGGTTGATAGGAATCACATATCTAAAAGCACATACCTTTTAAGCCAAAGAGCTGTCTGAATATTCCAATTATCAAGAAACATTTTAAAACTTGTTGAAAACTGTAAGGAAAATGTTATTATTTTGGACCAAAAAAAAAATAAATTCCAAAGATAGATTACATTTATTCATTTAAAGTAACTTATGCATTTAATTAAAACATACTTTTACAACTATTTATAATTGAAAGTGAATTTCCATACAAATTATATCTGTAAGTGCTATACAACACTCCCTTCAAAATACTGTAGCAAGTTAATAATAGATTACTTTATAAACTGGGTTCATAGAAAGCAACAATTCAATCAATAAGCTGCAACTCCCCTGGACATTTCTATCATACTCCAGATATATTCTCTCCATCCCATTCCACCACTGTATTATACTCTTACTTTTCAGCTTGCTTTTTTTTTTTTTTTTTTTTTTTATGTTGTCTCTTCCCTTAAGATTCCCTTGAGAACAAGAACAGATTTTTTAATATTTGTATCCCTAGTGCTTAGTACCACTGCCTGGGAAATAGTAGGCACTTAATAAATATTCAATGATTTACTAATGGGATAATAATCTCAAACTCAGGTGATACACTTTTCTTGATTTCGTTATATATTAACTGTTGTCACACATAGTGGTTGTAGTTCACAAAACAACAACAACAACAACAACAAAAACAAAAAACCAACAACCAAACTAAGGTCCTTTTCAGATGAATTCTACCCATTCCCTGTTTATATTTGTAAAGCTGATTCTTTGAACCTGAGTAAGATTTTATATTTATTTCTATTAAGCGAATATCATATATCTACATATATATATGTATAAATATGCACATATCTAATCTTATTGATCTGGCCTAATGTTTCATTTGGCTAGGAGTTTTTATATATTTCTCTGTCATCTAGCATGTTAGCTATCTCCCCAGCCTATCATATGAAAATTTGGATAAGTATGGTTTTTATGCCCTTATCACAGGCATTGTTAAGAAATATGTAAAGTAATACTGATGCAAACATGCATCCTTGGAGCATATTAATTGGGAATTTCTTTTCAAGCTGACATCAAACTATTAATGACTTTTCTTTGGGTCAATTATTCCCCTGGTTTCAAATTCATTTAATTATTTTTAAAAAATTTATTTTATTCTGATCTTAAGAAATAAAACAAATATTTCCATAACAAAGGAACAGAAAAACAGGATTGCAAGTGAAATTGCAGGTCCATTATGAACAATTTGCTATTCCTTTCAAATATACCACAAAGTTATACATAATGATTTGGTTACTCAAAGGTGTTCTTAAAACAATATTGCTGTTATTTTATAATGTGTTCTTTTAATTTTGCTAATTTTGTTTTTCACGGTTTCGTGGAGTTCTCTCCCTGCTTTTCTAAAATCATTGAACTCATTATTTCTTATATCAGAATAATACTCCATCGTGAATATATATGGATTTGTTTAGATATTCCCCACTTGGTGGGCATTCCTGCAATTTCTACCACAAAGACAGCTGTTATAAATATTTTAGAACATGTAAGTTCTTTTCTTTTTTCTCTAATAATCTTGGGAAACAGACCTAACAATGGTATTGCTGGTCAAATGGGTATGGGCAGTTTAATAACTCTTTGGGAATAATCCCCTAATTCTCTCCAAAATAGATGAATCAGCTCAGAGATTCACTGACAACAAATTAAGGTCTCAATTTTTCCACATTCTCTCCAACATTTGCAATTTCTCCTTGTACTATTTTAGCCAGTCTGATAGGTGGTAGAATATATCTTTAGGTTGTTTTAATTTTCATTTCTCTAATCAATAATAATCGAGTATAATAATAGAGTATTTTTCATATGTCTATAGATTATTTTGATTTATTTATTAGAATACTGCCAATTCATATTCTTTGACATTTGTCAATTGAGGGATGACTTGCATTCTTACTTGAAAAAGTTCTTTTTTATTTATTTGAGATATGAGAACTTTATTATCTGAAGAACTGTTTGTAAAATTTTTTCCCAGTTTTCTGCTTTCCTTCTGATCTTAGCTATATTTGTTTTTATTTGTACAAAACCTTTAAATTTAATGTAATCAAATCCATTCTATATCTCATAACATTCTCAATCTCTTATTCATAAATTGTTTACCTATCCATATGTCTGATAGATATGTTCCATGTTCTTCAAATTTCCTTGTAATATCTCCCTTTATAACTAGATCATGTATCCATTTTTATCTTATCTTGTTAAGTGGTATAAGACTGGTCAAATTAATTTAATTATAAACAGTATTTAGTTCAACTATTTTTCCCCAAAATAAAACCATGAAATACATTATCAATTACTTTACTAAAATCTAGTTGAACTATAGTTACAGAATTTTACTAGCTTAGTAACCTGGTCAAAAAATGAAATAAGGCTGGTCTGGTATATATGGCCTGTTTTTGATGATTCCATGCCAATTTTTCTTTTTCATAGCTTCTTTGCAAGACATTCAATAATTAGTCCTTTAATAATATGTTCCAAAATTTTGCCAAAAATGAAAATCAAGCTAATAGAGACTATTTTATCACCTGATAATTGAAGAATGGCTCACCTCAGATGCAAGACACCTAAATATATAAATATATTCAACAAAAAACCCCAACTGAATGTTAACTTTCTTATACTTTTACCATGGTTTTAAGATTTGTTAGAAATCCAGGCTCTTAACAAAACAAACTTCAATTGATGATAAACTGCTCAAATATCTGTCAACAGGCAATCACTGATTACCAGTTCTCCTCACATTTTCCTCCGACTCTTATGGAATAAGTTTTCACCAGAATACTTCTATCTGGCTTTTAAAGCCCATCATAACTTAGCCCCTTATTACCTTTTCAGTCTTTGTAGATCTAACCCCTTTTCATTTGTCCTGTGATTCACTGAACTTCCTGGTTGTTTCTTGCACATTTTCACTAGCTATCTACCCCATGTCTAGGATTCTTCACTTCTCAGCTCAATTTGCTAATTTTCTTGGTTTCCTTCAAGTCTAAGCTAAAACTCCCATCATCTACAAAAAGACTTTCCCAATTTCCTTAATGCTAATGATTTCCATTTGAGATTATTTTCATCTTCCTGTCCATATCTTGTACATACAGTTGTTTTCATATTATCTCCTCAATTAGATTGCAAACTTCTTCAGTTCAGGGACTGTTTTTGCCTTTTTTTTTTTTTTAATTTCTAGTGCTTAGCATTAGTGCCTGGCACATAGGTGGCACTTAACAAATGCTTGTTGATTTGTTTGGAGAGCGGATTTACTTTATTATTCTTTACAGAACAAGTGGTGGCTTCCTCCTCTATGGTTAGAACCTCAAATAGTTTCAAATGTCTTTCTCTGTTACACTGTTCATGTCCTCAAGTTTTCTGTTTTGCTTTTTCTTTGTATTCACCCAAGATATATGCTTAATCAATTTCTGATGCCTGATTGACAAAGGATAGGATTCCCTTCTGTTCTTTAAGATTCTTTCCTCCCCTTTGGTTTTCACATTGAAGCCCTTCTTTTTTGTATTTAAGGGATACTTTTGTTAATCCTGAAAGGCAGCAGGGAAGGAAGCAATATATATAAATAAACTGAATATCAAAGAAAGTTGAATTTCAACCTAGAGCTTAAAAATAATTTCTACTACAGCCACTAATGACCACTCTAGGAGCCTGAACATTCAAATAGTTCTATATCTATCATTTTAAATATTGCCTAGCCCAGTATTCTCAAAATTTTCCAAAGTTGTAGAGCCTTCAGTTTAACTCTTTGTGATTATTACTTCCTTTTTCAGATGTTTACTATCCCCTCGTTTTTATTGATCTATTCTAGAATTGTGCCAGGAATAGAAGTCAGTCAGTATTTTATAGTTTTGATATTCCACTTTTTGGGGGAAGAGAGGAGAACTGGACATTTGCCTTTCTCCAGTCTTGACATATAGCTCTTCCATTCTCCCTGATCTTCTGAATATCACTCAGTAATCACTCAGGTCTTATGACTGTAGATCCCCTGGGCCAGGTGACCAGAGTTCAATAAAGACACATAATTGTTGTTTTACTATCTCCTTACTTAGTCTATCAGGCACTTTTGTTCTGTCCTTTCCAGATCAAGAGTCATTCTCCTTAGTGGAGAAAAGAGAATCAAATTATAAGTAAAACAGATTTGTTTTCTTTCTGTTATCAGTTATCATTGTCCTATCCATTCTGAGCAGTGGTCCTATCTTTTCTATGATCTTCTTTTCTCCGATATAGCTTAAAAAAATACAAAACCTCTTCTGTACCCTTGGCTTTTCTTGCTTAAACTTACTCTGATCTTGAGCATTTCTGGTGCTACCCTTAAAGGATAGTGCTATGCTTTTATATTGATTGTAATCTCTGATCTTACTTCCATTCTCAGTATAGATCCTGTAAGAGTCCTCTGTACAACTCCAACTCTTATTATTCCTCTGTACTGGATTTCTTCTCTTTGTGGTCAGCCAGTCTATTAGTTTGCCAAGCACCTATTATTTGTAAGGCACTGTGCTGAGTGTTGAAGTTACAAAAAAAGCACAAAGGTCAGTCCTTGCCTTCCCATGCTTTTTGGGTTGTTTTTCTTTGTAGAATTTTAGTCTATAGGATCCCTCCTATCTATTGAACTCTGTTATTTACTCTTTCAAAACCAAGGGAGAGGCCTGAGGAAATAAAAGAAAGTTTGTAATGGCTGCTATGGAGAGGATGACAGTAAATCAAGGAAAAATAAAAGGATGTCTGTGAAACCTTGAGAGGCCAGGTGAGTGTAATTAAGCAGCATATGAGTAGAAACCAGGAAGGGAGATGATGGAGGTAAGCTAGGTCTGAGGTTCAGCAAAGCATGAGCAGAGGAAGACAGGTGATAAACAGATTAAAGGGGAAAGGACAATGTAGATGAAGTGTTGTGGAATGGAAGGAACAATGAATGGAGAGTAAAAAGACCGGAGTTCTAATCCTACTAGTGTAGCAAGTCCTTCCACATCGGAGTCTTATTTTTCTCAGATGTAAAATAAGGAAGCCAAAGTTCCTGTTAAGCTTTAAGCTGCACACCCCCAAGTGCGCATGCACGCACGCACACACACACTGACACACACACACACACTGACACACACAGATTAGCATTATCCTAGTTTTATTACATTATAATTCTCTTTACATTTTACTACTAAAGTGACATGCTGTTAGGCAATAACCATGGAAATGAATTATGTGTTCTTTTCCCCTCAGAGAAGATAAATTAAAATTCATGGATGAAAATGAATTTTATTAATGACTCAAACTAAATATTTTTAATCATGTTATTAAAAACTTCTACTCCACCCTTAGAATATTAGAACTGAAGCTATAGGACTGGTTATATTAAGTACTATGTAACAGCCTACTACTTAATAAATCATTCACCTACCTCTATTTGTTGGATTCTCAAATTGGAAATTAAATCCCAACATTCTTGTCCATTTTTATCATAACCCTTAAAACCAAATCCAGCTGCATTATTAATAGCATCAGCTGTATTGAAACAGAGTTTAAGAAAAACAGTTATTGTTACTAGTGGCCCTATTATCCCAAGAAGGATTTACCATTATATACCATTCCACAATTAACACAATTTCACAAATACCACAGTTTTACAGATATACACTCTTACATTTTTCTGTTGAAATGACATGTTGATAAGCAATGCTCTTGGAAATGAAATTCATTCAAAATATTTTTTAGAAACAGGAAAGCACATAAATAAGATATTAGAACATAATTATTTTCATTTTGTACCTCAACCAATATAGTCTATGTGTGAACTATACTTAATATTTAGCTTTATCTTTCCCCAAATAATTTTAGTCATATATTTACTTAAAAAACACTGTTGCCTCCAAAGGTCCATTTCCCAACATGTCACGCAAGAGAAAAAATTCAGAGAATGTGTCACTCAGCATTTGTCTGAGGCATGTGACTCTAGTGTTCATTAAATAGTAACAAAATAACAGAATATGCATATATATGTGCACATATATGATACTATCAAGATAAGCAAAATAATAAAATATTGATAATAATGTATATTTAATGTTTTATTTACCTGATAGCTATTATCCACCCTACTGGTCTTAGTAAAATTCAAAATGCCTTAGAAAAATGTCTTAGTAAAATTTAATGCTTTAGAAATAAAATGCCTTAAAAATAAAATGCCTTAGGAAAAGCATTTTAAAAAGAAGTCTTAGAAATAAGAGAAAGTAACAAATAGAACAAATAGAAAACATTTTTTTCAGATTCGACAATAATTTCATACTATGTTATTTGTATCATCTTGAACAAATCACTTTGCCCCTGGGATTCATAAATAGATAAAGGATGGAACCTTAAAAGGCATCTAGTACTTTTTTTTTTCCCCAGAAGAAGCTGAAGTCTGGATAAGTTAAATCACTTTCTCAAGGTTGCAGTAAATAGTAGAAGTAGGACTGGAATATTGACCAAAGGATTATAAATTTAGAAATGTAGGGGACCCCTAAAGGCCATTTCAATCTCTTCATTCTGCAGTTGAGGAAACAGGCCCAATGAGGACATGGAACTAAATGATATTTGAGATCCTTTCTAGATGTAAACCTATGATCCCATGAGCATGCATTTAATAGCAAGAGCATGTCAACCCTTCTGGGTTTCAATTTCTCATTTATAATAGGGATTGGACTAGTTAAAACAGAAGCATCATACTAAGTATTCATTAATTGGGGCTGCATTTCTAATCACAATTACTCTTGAAATCTTAAATGTTTTTTCTTGAGGAAAAAATGGAGTCAATTCATTGCAAATAGGTTTTTATTTATTAATCATTTCCTGAAAGTCACTAATTTAAAAATAAGTTTTGTGAACGATTCTGCAAAATTTTTTATCATTAGCACTACAATAATTTAGAAAATATGATATAATAGAAACTCATTTTACAAACTATAATGACTCCAATGAGAGTCATTGTCAAAATACTTTATGAGAACAGATGCTTTCAACAGTTCCATAAGTTTAGCTGTATTACTGACATATTACTGACACTGAGAGGTTTGAAAATGTTGAGAACAGCCTCAAGGAATTATCATATATAACCAACAGATTGCTTATCTCCTTAAAAATCTCGTGTTCGGACAAATGGGCTAAACTTCTTATAGGAGTCTTAACAGCATTGTAGGGTATAGGTAAATGCTCATTCCTAAATCAAAGTCAGTATTTACTTTACATTACAGGCCAGAATTGCAATAATATGCTTATTGCAAAGATGGCAGTTGGAAAAAGTTTTCAACTTTAGATATTTTTAGGAATTATTGCTGTTGAAAAACATGCTAATAACATTAAATTCTACAAGAACCAAAAAGAACCTTTAAAAATACTTTAAGATCCATGTGAGAAAAGAGAGTATTTCTGATTAACTTGCAAAAATTAAAATAATAAGTAAATTCATTTGTTTGATAAAAATAAAAAAAATTGACCTCTAAAGACAAATCATGCTTTTTTTTCACAGATTAAGAATAGACCAGCTACTGAGCAAATCCAAAATGGCCTACAAATTACCTTAATCCTCTATTGGGTTAAAATACTGATTTATTTATTTATCCAAGTAGTCTTTATTAAGGACCAATCCTATGTGAGGTTAATAATAGTTTCTCTAAAGACATTAATGAACTGGATGTTAGTAACAAATTTCTCAGACTTCAGGGAAAGATTCTAAAGGCATGGACTTTTGGGAACCATAGTTCTGACATACAATGTGAGTTTTTCTCCCTTCAGTTTCTCAAGCCTTCAAAGAGGTTTTAAAGAAAGGATGGGTAAGGAAATTCAATGTTCATTTCCCAGAAGTTCAAAATGCCAGGTCCCAGAGTGTTTATTTGCCTGTAAGGAAATCAATCTGAATACTAGATATATAAAAATTAAAAAAAAAACATATTACCCTCTGTGAATTTATAAACTAAATAGGGAAATAAAGCACAAAAGAAAATTATTATAATGAAAAGTAGTTAAAATTTGCCCAATTCAAACACAGGATCAATATCTTATACCTTGTGACCCAAGACAAAACTATTACAAATAGAGAACTTCACTTGAAAATTGCAAAGGAAAAGACTTTTTCCTAAAATTTACTATATTCCTTAGTAACATCTCTTTTATGGAGAGATAGTAAGTGAAAGAAGAATGTCATTCATCATTTCACTCTCCACTCAATTTTAAGGAATTGTTAGTTGATAAATAATTCAATTTAGCTATAAATTATGACAACTAGCACTTATGTAGCACTTTAATATTTACAGAATACTTTGCAAATATTATCTCATTTGATCCTCACAATAACACTAGAAGGAATGTACTATTATTTTCCCCATTTTACAAATGAGGACACTGAAGCAGATGGTGTTACTAAGTGATTCAACCAGTACCACAAAGCTAGTAAATGTCTGAAGCCAGATTTGAAATGAGGTCCTCCTGACTCTTGGTCCAAAAAAAATCCCCCAAAACTATACCTTTCTAGCTGCAAAAGCCATTAAGTATTTACTGTGGTTAAAATATGGCCTATTAATACACAAGTAAATCTAATATCCTTGGTGAAACACTTTTAAACAAAAACAAAAGTGTTGTATTTTTTTATATAACTAGGTACAAATAGAAGGATAACATCCTCAATGAAGAAAAACTTTATAGACATCAAATAATAAATGGCATTTGAAAAAAATGAGACTTATAAGAGCATAGCTTGAAAGGACCTTAATTCATAATTCAGCCTTTGAATTTTACACATGAGCAAATTGAGACCCAGAGAAGGCAAGTGACTTGTCAAAGAATACAATGGTTTCAAGTGCAAAAGTCAGACATGCTTACGGGGAAAATACAATTTTATTTATTAAGCAACCTAGTGACTATTAAGGTCTTCCATTAGTAATGAAAGTAGAAGACAGAAAAGAGAATATGATCAAACGGTACACATACATTTTATCACAAAAATTTTTGGTACCAAATCAAGGGAAAGTTACTAATTTATTTGACAACAGTATGGTCAACCCATATTGAATATTTAAGCACCAAATTATAGTAAATTCAATTTAATAAATCAGAATAATTAATTTAAATATCTAAACTCCCTTTACTGTGTTGTAAAAATAAATCCAAACTCATACAAAATAATGTTCTGACTAGAAATCTGGATAAAATTAATTTTTTAAAAAATAGTTGTCCATGGGTTTTAAAATTAATTCAAAACAACTGTGAAAACTCATTTTTACAACATAAGATTTTACAAGATACTATAAGAACCTCTCTGGCTCTAATTTAAAAAGTAACTGACATTATCCTCAAGATGGCACTCTCAACCACAAAATAAACTTACATAAGTAGCTTTAAATGTAACTTACCTAAAGTCCATGCAAAATAATATTTGGGTCTGGCAGCCATAAGTGAGACATACAAGTAGATAACCTTTGTTGGAAGTGAAGCTGTGGCTTGAAAATGATCATCAATGTTGTATTCTACAGGTAATGTTTTAGATACAGTTAAATGAAATAATAAGGAAAGCCCACAGACTAAGAGCTTCTGCATTACTGCAACCTAAAAAGTACAAAGCAAAATAAAAGATTTAGTGAGTTACTTCAACTCCTTGGAATGGGAAGAATAAAAAATTCTTCTAAAATGTATAGGAAGGGAATATTGTAGGGTAGCAACCAATGGTACATAAAAGAAAAAAAAACCCTCAGTTTTTCACATACATATAATTAATTAGTCCATAGGGAAAAGTTTGAGACTACCTAGAAATCAAATTCTTATTCTTTCCTTCTCCAATATACTCTTCAGGAGTTAGAGTTGTGACTCCTTTGGTAGAACTTTTTAAAAGTTTTTCTTTTGAAAATAATAAATATTGGATGGAATGTAGAAAAAGTGGAGAACACCAATGCACAATTGGTGAAACTGTGAAAAGATACAACTACTCTAGAGAACAATTTGGAATTATGACCAAAAGGCTATCAAACAGTGCATACTCTTTTTAATCTAGCCATACCACTACTGTCTGTATCTCAAAGAAATTTTTAAGAAGGGGAGAAGAAGATCTAGTTGTACAAAAAAGAATTATGATGAGAAATATTATCTGGGGTCAAATTGCCATCAGTTGTTTCTGTGTAAACCTGAACAAGTTAATTAACTTCACTGGATTCCTGAATTAAGCAATTTACTTGGGTTTCCCCCTAGCTTTAACAATCTATGAAAAAGATTTATCACAGGTTGCTTACTTCTTAAGAATTTCTATACCAACATCTCTATTATTCCAAATAAAAAGATGCTATGTCCCATGCATATGTTAAGGTTATTCAAAATTCCTTGATAAATGCAGCCATGGAGACTGATTTATTGATCTAATCAAGGTTAAGAATAAATCAAGAGTACACCAAAAATGCTCATCACTGAAATGTCAGATGTCCTCTATAGAGTTTAAAAGTAACCCAACCCAATCCAGTTTTCAACAAGCATGTGTGAGACATTACTTAGGTGCTCAAAGGAGAAATGGTCTCTGAACTCAAGGAGTTACATTGTTCTTGTTCTATACATAGATATGTATATGTACATATTTATATACTGATTGTATATATGTGTATATGTATATATATGTATACATATATATTGAAAATTATTTGAGGAGATTGGGAGCATTGACAACCAATCAGGACAGGTTTCTTGCAGGAGATAAGCACAGGAATGCCTTCGAGAAGGCCAGGAATTCTATAAGGGATTTAGAAGACAGAGTGAATTTCATGCAAAAGTAATGACTTGTGAAAAGGTAGGGAGACAGAAGGCGGGAAAGCAATATTAGGCCCAGACTGACTGACACATAATACATGAATGGAAATAACATAAAATATGGCTAGAACAGTAGGCCTGCTTTGTGAAGAGTTTTCAGACTTTGGTTTTAAGAAAATTACTTTGGCAACTATGTAAAGGAAGAAACTAGAAGTTTCTAGATTTTCTTTCTTTCTTTTTTTTTTTGCTGTTTGCTGAGGCAATTGGGGTTAAGTGACTTGCCCAGGATCACACAGCTAGGAAGTGTCTGAGACCAGATTTGAACTCAGGTCCTCCTGACTTCAGGGCTGGTGCTTTAACCACTGCACCACCTAGATTTTCTTAAAAGAAACAAGAAGTTCAAATAGGAGGCTGTTGGAATAGTCCAGGAAGAGGTGATTATAAAATCTAGGGTGGTAGCTGAGGACAAAACTGTAATTAACATTAACAAGCAAGGAACTGGAAATGGAGGGAGGAAAGGAAAGACTACAGCCAAGGAAGAGATATCAAACGTGGGTGATGAAGAATGATGGCACCCTTACCAGAAATAGGGAATTTTGGAGAAATGCTAAGTTTGGAGAAAAAATAACAATTTCTGTTTAAGATGTGTTTTATTTGTAATGCCTACAGGATAGCCAAATGGTGATGTCCAACAAATGAGTTAATACTCTCAGGAAAGAGATTAGAGTTCCATATATAGACCTGGAAATTGTTTGCATAGAAATAACTGAACACATAGGAGCTAATAAGACCACCAAGAGACAAGGTATGGAAAGATCAGAGAAGAATGAGCAATCTAGAGCTTTGCTGGACATCCACATTAGGAGATGGAACATAGATAATGATCTGAATAAAGTTAAAATAAGTAGTTCCATTGATAAGAGGAGAACATAAAGAAATAAGCATTATGAAAGCAAAGGAGAGAATATTCAAAATGAGAATTCCAACAATGTTAGATTCACAGAGAGAGTTAAAAAAAAATGAGAACTGAGAAAAAGAACAAACAAATATTCCTCCACAGAGTAGCATGATGGGGAAAATATGTCTCCAGGCAGTAAGGGGAGGGGAAATATTTGTATATTCCTGCTATATACCTTTATGGTAAATATTCCTTTGTAAAAACATTTTTTAAAAAGTTCATTAGGGGCAGCTAGATGGCACAGTAGATAGAGCACCGGTCTTGAAATCAGGAGGAGCTGAGTTGAAATCCAGCCTCAGACACTTAATACTTTCTAGGTGTGTGACCCTGCGCAAGTTACTTAACCATAATTGCCTCAAAAAAAAAAATTATATCAGGCAGGCAAAAAAAAGTTCATTAGTAATCTTTAAAAAAGCAGTTTTAATGGAATAGTGAAGTCAGAAGCTAGATTAGAATGGTTTGAGAAATGAAGGAATATAAATATAGATTTTTTTGGGGGGGGGAGAGTTTTGTTGTGAGAAGAATAACCAAGTCTCTTGTGATCACAGGATTAATCAGATCTAGAGCAGGAAGGCACTTCAAAGGCCATCCATTCTAACTCTGTCATTTGACAGTTAAGTAAATGGAGGCCCAGAGAGGTTAAATGTCTTGCTCAGGGTCACACGGGTAATAATATTAAAGAGAACAAAATTCAGCTTTGAACTCAGGCTCTCTGACTTTGAATTCTGCATACTTTTTACTGTACAATATTGTCCAATAACTTTATTAAGCATTAACTGGGTGATAAGCATCAACTGTATTATTGGCACCATACTAGGTACCAATAATACAAAGACAAAGAAGAAACAGTCTTTGCCCTAAGGGATCCATGGAGATGGGAAATGAAATGTCATATGTGAGGGACACCAAGCAGCACAGTTTGGGTAAACCAAAGAGAGGGTAGAGGGGAATAATTTGTACTGAGTGTGGAAAAGCAGGCTGAAGCCATATTGTGAATGAACTGGTAATGTGGAACTGGAGTTCATTATTAAGAGTAAGGTTAGATATACAGAGTTATCTCCAGAGAGATGTTAGCTGAACTCCTGAGAGCTAATGAAGTATAAGTGAGACTGCCCAGCAAAAAAAGAAGGCTCAGAGAATAGAAGTAATCAAATTAAACTAATTTGTACATTATTCCTCTGACTCAAAGTGAACTTTTAACATTTTCTGCAAGAGAAATATACAATATTTGTCCACAATAATTATCTACAAGTAAGAGTTCATACATAGATCACAGAGGGTCACAGGCTTAGAGCACTCAGGAGGCATAGAGATCAACAATTCTCTTTTTTTACAGAGAAGGAAATGAATTCAATGAAGTAAAGTGATTTTCCCAATGTAAAACAGGTAAGTAGCAGAGGTGGGCTGCAATCCTAAATCTTCTGATTCTAAATTCAGTGATCTTTCAACTAAAACAGCTATGCCATGGAATTTCAAAATGCTTTTTCCCTCAAAAAAAAAAAGGAAAAACAAAACAAAACAAAAACCTTAAGAACCTCATCAATGAATTTAATTACTCAATCATGCAATAAGCATTTATTAAGCAGCTACTATAGTCAAGCACCTTGGTGCTGAAGGAAAAATGAAGTAAACTCCTCAAGGAACTTAGTTCAATTAGAATTTATTAGAAAACCAACAAGTGACTATATCTATATATCTATATATATATATATATCCTTTTCTCCTAAATTTTATTCATTACAGAAATATATACCACTTCAAGAAAAAGCAAGAAATGTAGCTTTTCCATAGAACTGGAAAGAATATAAAACATTTTCCATAGAACTGGAAAGAATATAAAACATTTTAGTTTTTATCAAAATTAAATTTCTACAAAGTTTTTGGGGCAGGTCTTCTGGCTTAATTGGCAGTGAGGAAATTCCCCTATCAATGCATATGCTACTTTGTTTTTTTTAATTTTGTTTGCATAACATATGTGTGGGTAATTCTTCAACAATAACCCTTACATAGCTTTCTGTTACAAATTTTTCCCCCCAACTCCCCACCCCTCCCCTAGATGGCAGGATATCCACTACATGTTAATTATGTTAAAATATTGGCAAATCGAATAGCATATGCTACTTCTTAACAACATCTAGTCTTCAAGAGTTTCCTGAGAGCAGTAAGAAATCAAGGGACTTGCTCAGTCACACACCCAGGTATTTCTGATTCTAAGGCCAAGCTTTACTCTGTCTCAATCAAAATTAAGTGCTGTAATAATTAAGTCAATTCTATCAAAGGCTAACATCAGTTTTTCACCAGAAAAAAATCACATTTATGTACTAACACATAAAATAAGGAAAAAGAAATGTACAGCCAGTCAGCTTATGTTGATGCTTGGCAAATTAGATACTGTTTTAAATAATTTTAAAAGTGAAAAAAATGCTCAATTAGCAACTCCAAAGGAAGTTTGTTATCCTTGATCAGCCATCAAAATACAACTGACATTGAAATCAGTTCACATTATTTTCTCAGATTAACAAATTCTTCTTTATATAAAATAAGACTAAAGAACACATCATCTATTGAACATAATCAGGGAATGAGGCAATTAACTCACATAATTTAACTTTCCAGAAAACTGAAGATTTTCATCAAGTCTTTACTTGGAAAGGAAATCTTTCCAAAAATTATTTCTCCTTGTCTTAAACACACTAATGATGAATAATCTTAATCTTAACTGTCTTGATGATAGGGTCATCAATAATGATCTTTATTATACTGTGTTCTACCTAATGAAGATGCATCCCCTCAGGGGCTCCTGAGGTAAGTGGAGCATACTGTTACTTGCCTCTATACTAAATAGCCCTATGTTATAAGCTTTCTGAGTTGCTATATCATGGTTTTGTTGTTGTTTTGGGTTTTTTAATAATTTGTCTCTCTTTCATCCATCTCTTTCCTGTTTGCTGTAACATGATGAAATCTAACAGCAATCTTCACCACCTTTTCTTACATTTTAAAATTATATCAGGCAGGGGCAGCTAGATGGCACAGTGGATAGAGCACCAGCCCTGAAGTCAGGAGGACCTGAGTTCAAATCTGGTCTCAGACACTTAACATTCCCTAGGTGTGTGACCCTGGGCAATTCACTTAACCCCATTTGCCCAGCCCATTTTACCTGCCTAAAGAAAAATTTTATATCAGGCAGGCAAAATTGTTTTGTTTTGTTTTGTTTTGTTTTTGCTGAGGCAATTGGGGTTAAGTGACTTGCCCAGGACCACACAGCTGTTACGTGTCTGAGACCACATTTGAAAACTCAGGTCCTCCTGACTTCAGGGCTGGTGCTCTATCCACTGCGCCACCTAGCTGCCCCTTCTATGTTTTTTTTTTTTGTTTGTTTGTTTGTTTAGGCAGGCAAAATTGGACAAATACTTTGTTTAAATTGTGTTTTAATATGAAGTTAGAGAGGAACCTGAAGAGCTTCCCTATAGGTCAAGTACATGAATTTTAACTTCTCAAGATTTCAGAATCATTTCTTTTGTGAAATGAAGGAAGGAGGATTCTGATCTCTAAGGTCCCTTTCAGAACTCTGGCATTCAATAGACAATAACACACTTATGTTCCCAGAAGCTTTGGGGGATAGGGGAGCAGCAGACTTACTTTTCTTTGGACCTCTTTTTTCTACAAAAAAAAAAAAAGGGAATTGGACTAGATGTCTTAGAGGTTCCTTCAGACTCTAAAATGGATATTATGATACTGTGGGACTGTTTCAAATAAAGTAAATAAATGCAAATAGGTACAGAGTAGTTAACAATAAAGTAGTTTGAAAGGCATTAGCAGTTGGAGGGGGAAAATCAAGAAAAGTTTCACGCAGAAAAGATGGCATTTGAATTGTATCTTAAAGAATGATAGGGACTCTGAGGAAGAGGTAAGGAGAAAGTACATGCATTCTAGGTTTATGGGAGTCTACTTATCCAGGCCCAGAGATGGGAGGGGGATGGAAAATTAAACTTCAGAGTCAGAAGTCCTGACTTCAGACACGAGTAATGTTGTGAGAATAAATGAACTAACACAAAGTGCTTTGCATACTTTAAAGCTCTATATAAGTGCTGGTTATCATCATCAACATCATCAGCATCATGTGTGAGGAACAGAGAGGACATATTCAGTTTATATATATACTGTTATATACTATATAGATATGTATACATATATTGCATTTGTCATATAATTTAACATATTTAGCATGTATTAGATTACCTCTCATCTAGGGGTGGGGGTGGGGGAAAGGAGCGGAAAAGCTTGGAACAAAAAAAAAAGTTTTGCAAAGGTCAATGTAGAAAAATCACTCATATGTTCTGTAAATAAAAAGCTTTTAATTAAAAAAAACTACATATGAAGTTATGTAAAACATTTCCATAAATGTCAGGTTGTAAGAGAAAATGTAGATCTCCCACCCTAATGAAAATAAAATCTCTCAGAAAAATTAAGTTAAAAATAAATACCTACATATAGAGACAGAAAATGCTTCCATCTGTATTAAGATGCAATCAGTTCTGCATTGTTACCTTAAAGAATGATAGGGACTCTGAGGAAGAGGTAAGGAGAAAGTACATGCATTCTAGGTTTATGGGACTCAACTTATCCAGGCCTAGAGATGGGAGGGGGATGGAAAATTAAACTTCAGAGTCAGAAGTCCTGACTTTAAATTATATGACAAATACAATATATGTATACATATCTATACAGTTATCTTACTGCACAAGAAACATCAGATCTAGAAAGAGAAAAAAAAAAAAAACAACCTAAGAAGGAAAACAAAATGCAAGGAAATATTCACAGAAAGCATTAAAATGCTGTGTTGTGGTCCACACTCAGTTCCCACAGGCCTCTCTCTGGATGTCATATGTAGTTTCTTAATTATGGGTAGGGATAAGAGAGAAAACCTAGAATTCAAAAATCTTAAAAACTAATGTAAAAAATTGTTCTGAATGTAATTGGAGAAAATATTAAATAAATTGAGAGATGCCTTTTTTTAGTCCTGATTGTTCAAAAATTTTCAATAGTTAAGCAATCTTATTAAGCTTATCTAAAGTTGTATAGTAAAAACCAAATACTTTGAATAATATTATTTTTTTATTTTCCTGATTTATATTACATTACATATATAATTTAGAAATAAAATATGAGAAGCTCTCAAAAAGTTTCTGAATAGTTATCCTATTCCTTTAAATTACAAATAGCTGTAAGTACCTATGTATAAGTATCTCTATGCCTAGATGAAACTTGGATCCATTCATAACCCCTACATCTAAAAATCATCTTTTTTCAGAAGCAAGATCTGATAAGAATTTGGGTATATGTTTAAATATGTATCTCTCTTATGTCTGATTTTCCTTCTCTGGCTAGAACTTGACTCCTAATTTCTGTTTTTTTGTGATCACTCATTTTCCTATCATTGTTTTCTCTTTTTCTTATAGTGTAATGAATTTCTTATTAATTTTTATCTCTAAAAGAGAAACATACTGAACTTAAACATGTTCAAAATGGAACTCATTATCTTTCTCCCCCAAATGATTCTTTTACAAACTTGCTAATTTTTATCTAAGTTACCAATCTCCTAGGTTCACTGACACCTTTGTGCCATCTCGGATTCCTTATGTTCCCTTACCATACATTAAATCAGACACCAAACTTTGCTATTCTTGCCTTCTATAATATCTTCCATCCAAACCTTTTACTCCACCCAAAGGGCTATCATTTTAAATCAGGTCCATATCACCTCTCACCTAGACTGCAGACATAGCTTCTTAATCTTAATTGGTCTTTGCCTTAAGTCTGTTATTTTTACACAACTCTCCTCCATCATATATCTACTGTCAAAATAATTTTCCTAAAGTACAGATCTGTCCACTTTAACTGTCCTAAATTCCAATGGCTTCCAAATACCTCTAGGATAAACTATAAACTTCTGATTTTAGCTTTTAAAGCCCTACAACAAATCCTGAATTCCAACCTCTTTTTCCAACCTCATCAGACATTACCTCCTTCTACCATACTGTGAAATGCATCAAAACATGTCCTCTCTGTTCCTCACACATGACACTGATGATGTTGATGATGATAACCAGCATTTATATAGAGCTTTAAAGTATGCAAAGCACTTTGTGTTAGTTCATTTATTCTCTCAACATTACTCGTGTCTGAAGTCAGGACTTCTGACTCTGAAGTTTAATTTTCCATCCCCCTCCCATCTCTGGGCCTGGATAAGTAGACTCCCATAAACCTAGAATGCATGTACTTTCTCCTTACCTCTTCCTCAGAGTCCCTATCGTTCTTTAAGGTACAATTCAAACACCATCTTTTCTGCGTGAAACCTTTCTTGATTTTCCCCCTCCAACTGCTAATGCCTTTCAAACTACTTTATTGTTAACTACTCTGTACCTATTTGCATTTATTTACTTTATTTGAAACAGTCCCACAGTATCATAATATCCATTTTAGAGTCTGAAGGAACCTCTGAGACATCTAGTCCAATTCTCTCATTTTTTTTTAATTAGAAAAAAGAGGTCCAAAGAAAAGTAACATACCTCAAGTTATACAGGTAACATGACTTTAAATGTAGCATTTGTACCCAGATCCTATGACTCTAGAGTCCATACTTTTTCCACCGTCACAAAGTATATAATACAAAGAAAATGCTTTGTAAAATCTCAGTACTTAGATTTGCAATCTCACCGACTGTACCTTTTCCTCCACTGATGGTAATTTTCAATGGCTAAGCCAGTGGAACACAAGTTGTGGAAAATTCTATACCTGCTAGAAAGGCTTCAGTTATGGTTCCAGCAAAAATACTGAGCCTAGCTAAATGTGAAGTCTAATCTCCTGTAGGCTGGTCATTTGGCAATGAAATCCTTACTCATATCAACCTATAAAGAAAAGAAAAATATAAAATGCCCTTTGTCTTGTGAAATACCCACTGTACCAATCTTGTATTGCATTGGTAAAGTGGCAAAAAGGAGCAGGAATTGAGTACACTAAGAATCACCTTGTTTTTCAACATCCATAAACTAAATTGTTGACATTTTGTATGTGAGATTCTCATCCAATGATCAATGAGTAAACATACTATGAGAAGAATTTAATTGTCTGACAATCCCAGATATATATAAAAAAAAGAAATAGAAGAAATTTTTATATTGTAAAGTAGAAGGATGGCTATCACATCTCCCTAGAAGGTATATGGAAGAAGTGGTAGAAAAGGCTTTCTCATATGTCCACAAGTAGGAGAAACATTATCTAATTGGAGAGTTGGTAATCTCCCAAGCAATGCTTAGAGACACCCAACATTTGCAGAGAAAGAAAAGATAAAGGAATTTTATGAAGAATTCAGTAGGACCTCCCAATTAAAACAATATATACTTTCTAGGGCAACTAGGTGGCACAGTGGATAGAATACCAGCTCTGAAGTCAGGAGTACCCGAGTTCAAATTTAGTCTCAGACACTTAACACTTACTAGCTGTGTGACCCTGGGCAAGTCATTTAACTCCAATTGCTTCAGCCAAAAAAAAAAAAAAACAGAAAAAAGAAAAACCAATATATACTTTGTAATAAGGTATATCTTAAAGCCCCATACAATTATAAGCTATTATTAATTTTTTTTTTAGAAGCCACTTTTCACAGATCTTCTTGGTTAACTTCTATCACTTCTATTTACTTTTTTGCAGTTTCATGAAGGTGATCAGGGACAGGAATCAATCATTATCTATATTTGTAAACTGACAGATAGTTTAACAGATAAACAATTATCCTTTCTCCTAACAATTCTATGAGTCAAATATGAAAGCTATATTACAGTTAGAGAAGCTAAAGACCAGAGAAGCTAAGTTATTGACCAAATTCTCATATCTATTTAATGGTAGAAGTATTGTTCAAACACAAAGAATTAAGGTTCTACCCATTAATACCCTGGTGCCCCCTGGATCCCAACATGAAGGCAATCAAATCAAAGTACCTTCTGAAGAACCTTTTAATAATATTAGTCATAGTAGTAACCATGAAGTAACAAATTGCTTTTCTTCTGGAAGATGTAGATAACTTAAAACTCATATACTGAGTCATAGCTCATCACTGAGCAACTTTTCATCTTGGATTTGTACTATATCTAATGCATATTAATATTTACTATACTATAGTCCTTCAAAGACAAATAATACCAATTCTGTGAATATGTTACATAATTTTTAGGCCAAAGAAGACAGCAATATTACAAATAAAGGATATTTCTCTTGGTTTCTAAATGTTCTACTAGGTGTTATGAATTACCCCATTAAAATATAACAAAAAACATGCAATAATAATTAAAATATTTGTTCTTAAGCATTTCTTACTAGTTTTCAATGAATATCTCAAATATATTTTCCCTTAATAGTCAATGTTTTGTTTTATTTAACATAAAATACTGAAGGCATTCATTATTTGTGTGATCAATGGCATTTCACAAGTTCTAGAGGCCTATTTTCTCAGCTACAGAGAGAGAAGGTTATATTGCATAATCTCAAAGGCCCCTTTCAACTCTAAATCCATAAACCTGTGAGCATCAATTATGTCATTTGAGGTAGAATTTAACAGTTTCTGAGGCTTGTTTTTGTGAAATCAACCACAGATACAGGCATTTATCTAAGTATCCTAAAATATTTTAAAGAACAATTTTTGTTTAGATAAAACAAATCACAAATATACTTGAAAATGTTAATGTCTATAAATAAATAATTCAAAGAAAGTTTTTCAGGCAATATTCTGGTATATAATAGCGCCAAAAAATTTAGAGATCTTACATTTGGAGATGGTTCTGTTCTCTCATATTGTATCTCATCTTTTCCATTTGCTTCAGACTGTGTCAGTTGGTATGATCTGCCTTCAATGAAAGTAATATAGTCTTTGTAAGAGCATAATGGGCCTGCCAGGATTCCCATGAAATTACAGTTGTAACTTAAATATTCCAGTAGACTTGGCATGCGTCTGGAATTCAAAGACAAGCATTTCGTAAGATGTAGCATAATATTTTAAGCAGTTTACTACAGGACCAGCCATTCTTCCTACTGCTTTTTTTCCTATTTCAAAAATAAATGAATTTTTTTCTTGAATTCTTGTAATAAGGATATATAATAAAAGAGTACATCAACATTAAAAGACAAGTTTTTGGATCATAAATCTGTAGAAGTATTCATTCTTAAATTTCCACTAAGCAGCATAACTTAAGAATTATATGTGATGATGTGTAAATTTATGTATATTATTAGCAGATAGAGAATTTTTATCCTATGATCTGTTCATTATTCTATGTGAACACTGTGAATCCAAACATGCTGCTGCTCAATATGGAAAAAAATTTAAAATTTTTGATAAATCTTAAGTTGCAAATGAATGAAGAGAATTTCTTTTGTCTTGTAGACTAGTTCTAAGATTGGGGCTACAAACTTCTTAAAAATGGGAAGTTGTTAATGACAAAAGTAATACCTTGCAATACTTGAACATTTCAACAACTTTTGATTTCACTAGAGTGAATTTATGCAGATTACAACTCTTTATTTGATTTAGAGGGTCTTTAAAAGACCTGAGTTCAAATCTGGTCTCAGACACTTAACATTCCCTAGCTGTGTGACCCTGGGCAAGTCACTTAATCCCAAAAGCAAAAAAAAAAAAAAAAAAAGTTACTATGGCTGAAAAATCTCATCACCTGGCAACAAATATGGGTATGTACTCCTCCAAATTTTGCTAGGCTGATTCCTGGATAACATAAATACACTCTATTATAGGGTCTGTCCTTGAAGCCCGTGCAATGTGGAAAGGTTTGTTAGAGCTTGCACAGAGAACTTCAGGGTCATTTCCATGCCATAAAGAAGCACCAGAGTGGGATTTGAGTGGAGGATCTTAAAACATGTATTCCCTTAATCTGAATTTTTTTCACCCTAAAAAATTAGCAAGGAAGTCCTATAAGAAAGTAGATACATTTCATGTCCAGTAAATGGAATTAAAATATTTCCTATGTTACAAAAACATACTATCAAACACAATCATGTAACAATATTGGAACACTGGCATTTTCTATCTCATTTAAAATCATACCTTGTCTCTTCTCCCCCATGAGGTTTAAAGACTATCATGAAAAATTATTTTTAATAACTTTTTAAAAAGATGAACTGGAGTCAAATACTTTTGCTTTAACCTTCAACATCACAGAAATAAGAACGTGGCTTTAAGATTTATTAATTTGAAGTTTTTAGTCTTTGTTTTGAAATTCTGAAAGTGTATTCTCCTTCCCTCCCTTCTACCACTCTCTCCCCAACTCCAGCTCTGCCACCTTCCTCCACTGTCGCATATCAGGAAATTTTTGATGATCAAGAAAAAGTGATTCAGAGGCTACAATAAACCTGCTAAATATATGTGAATCTGAATCACAAAACTTTTTATACTTAAGCACCTAAGTTCCACTTTCATCATCAGTCACTTCAATAACAAAACCCAGTTAATTAAAGCATCTCTAGATTTTAACATGGTCAAACAAAGTGTAACAATCTGTAGGGACAACATAAGATTAGTATTCCTAAAACTTCAACAAAAGTAAATTTTGTTATAAATGTTGAACCAAAATTTATTTTGGTAATCAGGAAAATCAATGAAGCATTTGGGCTCTTTTTTTCCCCCCCTTAAGTAACTTGATATTTGTTAGATTTACATTTCATTGCTATAATAACGATGACAGCCAGGTGGCACAGGAGAGAGAGTACTGGGCTTGGAAGGAGAATGAGTTCAAATATGACCTCAGATATTTAGTAGTTGAGTGACTGCAAATCACCTTATCTTGCTTGCCTCAGTTTCCTTATCTATAAAATGAGCTGGAGTAAGAAATATCAAACCACTCTAGTATCTTTGAGAAGCAAACTCTAAATGAGGTCATGAAGGGTCAGACACAACTGAAAAATTACTGAACAAGAATACTATAATAACTAATATTTATATAGAGCTTAAAGTTCATCATGTACTTTACATGTATGATTCTCATACTGATGCTTACAATAACTTTATAGAGTAGGACACCAATGGCACTCTTGACTCTAAGTTCATCATTTTTTATACTACAGAACTTTGATTCTTAAACACATTATCCCATTCATGTAATTTAATAGAGCAAATACAATTAAATTTTCAATAATTTTATTAACTATTTTTGGGTATTCATTCATGTATACTGTGACTTATTTTTCTAACAGCTTCCTATTGGCTCTAGTTTTATACATAGCAAAATATTTTTTAATTAAACTATTTTTATGTGACAATAGAGAATCAGAAAGTTTAACAGTTTTAGTTCATTAAAACTGATAGCTACTACAGGATTAAGTCACCCCTGTATAAATATAAAATGCATTTACTGTTAGGTACTATTAACAGTTAGCAGAGAATAATTTTCTAGTCAGAAATAATGATTCAAAAGTTCATTTACTAAGGCAGAAGATCTAGTCTATTGTTTCAGAAGCCATCTCTAAATATGCCCATCAGTCGAAATCAATTAAACGAGTTATCTATTTGTAAAAATCAGAGCTGTTCAAATTTTAGAAATTTTCTGACTCTGTTAACATGATATTAACCAAAAAACTCACAGCAATTCATTTATTATCTGCTTCAAGCCTTGAGTCTCAGTAATAGAAATGATATCCAGCTCATAGATTTCCTCTCCCTCTTCATGCTTGGCCATCATTGTAATATGTACTTTAATATTCGTGTTTAAAAACTTTTAACAGCTGACCTCATAATTTCTCTACTTCTTCTACAAAAAACAATCTCCTCTTTATCCATCCTATTTCCACCAACCATCATATCTTGGATTTCAACATCTTTTTTTTTTAAATTTTATTTTATTTGCATAACATATGTGTGGGTAATTCTTCAACAATAACCCTTACATAGCTTTCCGTTACAAATTTTTCCCCCCAACTTCCCCACCCCTCCCCTAGATGGCAGGATATCCACTACATGTTAATTATGTTAAAATATTGGCAAATCTTATATATGTATACATATTTCCAAACTTATTGTTGTGCAAGAAAAATCTTATCTACACAAACGATATATCAGATAAAGGAAACACAATGTAAGCAAACATCAATCAAGGAGTATGAGAATGTTATGTTGTGGTCCACATTTCGCATCCCTCTCTCTGGGTGTATATGGCTTTCTTCAGTGAACAATTGGAGGTGGTTTGAAACATATCATTGTTGAAGAGAGCCATGTCCATCAGAATTAATCGTCATGTTGCCGTGTATAATGATCTCCTGGTTCTGCTCATTTCACTCAGCATCAGTTCATGTAAGTCTCTCCAGGCCTCTCTGAAATCATCTTGCTGGTCATTTCTTACAGAACAATAATATTCCATAATATTCATATACCATAATTTATTCAGCCATTCTCCAATTGAAGGGCATCTATCCAATTTCCAGTTTCTAGCCACTACAAAAAGGGCTGCCACAAACATTCTTGCACATGTGGGGCCTTTTCCTTTCTTTATGATTTCTTTGGGATATAAGCCCAATAGAAATGCTACTGGGTCAAAGGGTATGCACAGTTTGAGGACTTCAACATCTTTCAGAAATAGGCCATCTCTAAGGTCTGGAGCCATGACTGTGATATAAATATACCATTTCTAAGATCTCTATTTCACTGCTCACAATGACTGCTTCAGACCATTTTTTGACATTCTAGTTTCCATCTGCATTCCTAACTTCTAGTTCTGGCAGGACGTCCCAGTCTTCAACTCTGCTGAGATGATTAAGGGCATGTGGCATGCTCCCTCCACTCTGCTTCTGTTCCTTAAAACTTAATTGGTTTCATCAAATATTTTTTCTTCTTGCTTCTAGGCACAGAGAAAGAAAAATCTTTAATTTAGTTAATAGCTTCTATTTGTTCCCTTTATCTTCTTCTTTCCTATGTCCACCAGGAATATGAATAGAGAATCATACCTTCTCATGCATCTTCATCTGCTTACAAAGATTCTTAGGTTTGTTTGTTTGTTTTTTTTTTTTCCAGTTTTAAAGGAGTCTTTTCTTAACCCTTAACATCAAGACCATCACCTTTTACAGTTCAGGTGTCATCTTCAATTCTGCACTCTCTCAAACTGCTCTCCAAGTTCTGTAAAGAGATTCTAGTTTCCCTACATTTCTAGTATATGCTTCCTTCTCTCCTCTGACACTGCAACAACTCTGATGCAGGCTCTCATCACCTCATACCTGGGTTACTGCACTAGCCTGATGGTTGGTCTCTCCCTACTCTAGCGGATTCTTCAATTAGCTGTCAAATTACTTCCTCTAATGATCACCAATGAGCTAACAGCAAAATCTAATTTTTTGGCATTCATTCTGTTTTACTTATCCATAGTACACACTGTTGATCTCTTCACTAATTAACAATAAATTACACCTTTATAGTATATTAAGATTTAAAAATCATTTCCATAAAACACAACTGGTGAGTTACATTTTTATCCCATTTATAGATTTTAAAAATGAAGTTCAGAGAAATGATTTGCCTGTTATCACAAGTCTAATAAGGCCTTGTACTAGAAAAGGATTTGAATCCAGGTATTCTGAATCCATCTCTTATGTTTTCTACTATACCATGCTTCTTCCTTTCCTGGGAGTTGTCTTCCATTCCTCAGCTTTCAGGATAACTCATTCTCCTTTATTCTCCTACTGTGGTTTCTCTTTTCCTATGTTGGCTTGTGATCTTTCTAATCCCATATATTAGTCTTCTCAAGTCCTATCCTTGTTCTTCTCTCTTGGTATACTGTCCCTAACATTCTCTTTCACTCTGAGAGCTCCAGGTCCTAGATAGATGACTATCTAATCTTTCTACACTTGTTTTCCCTATCTAAAATATGCAATTGTCTTTCTTGTTTTGTTCTCCCTTATCTCTGGTATTCAATCAATTTGAGCATTTGTGGATTTCTCTTCTTCAAAATCTCTCATTTATCCCCTCTTCTTTATTCCCATTGATATCACTATCATACAAGTCTTCATTAGCAGCTATCTAGTCTACTAAAATAACCTCCTCAAAAAGTTTTTCTACCTCTATTCTCTTTTTAGGTTCAATTGAGCTTTTATACTACTAGAAAAAAATCACACAGATATGCTTGTCACACTTCAGAGATAAAAATTTCCAGAACATACTGACTGCATAGGTGTAAAGTTCAAAGTCTTTTCCAAATATTCACAGCCCTTCACGATCTGATGTCACCCTGCTTATCCTGGTTCTTTACCTTATATTACTCCCTTTGCTTTCCTCCTCAACCCAATCCTACTACTCAAAACATCTTGCACATTCTGGCCTCTTTGTCTTTATTCATATTGTTCCCTCTCCTGGGAATATTCTCTTCACCTACTGAATTCCTTTCTTTCAAAACCAATTCATGTACCTACTTCCCTCACTCAACAAAACTTTCCCTGCTTCCCACCCTAAACAACTGGAAATGACCCTCTTTCTTCAATCTTCACATAACATGCTTTGTTTTACAATCCTTGAATGGGCTAATGCAATTAATACTGCATTTTATTAGTAAGGAAACTTTGTGTTTTACTCTTCACTGTAAGACCCATGATGGCAGGATTACATTTCATCTAAATCTAGAATCTAGCCCAATGTCCTGCAGACATTTAATATTAGTTAATTGAATACTAAATGAATGAAAATAGGGAGAAATATGTTTTTGCTTATGAGAAGGATGGACTTTTTTATTTATCATATATAATACACTATAACAACCTTTTTCTTCTCCCACAGTATATAATGAACATGTCAAGAAAGAGATTAAATTTATCAATGTCTTGTAAAACATATTAGCTTTGGAATATTACTGAACACAAAAGACCAGGAAACTAAGAATTAAGTACTATAAAGAACATACTTTACAGCCAAACCTCTCTGTGATGGAGTTAGTTCTTCTTCTTTTCGAAACATACCTATAAAACAAAAACAAGTACTTCGTAAATAATCTATTTTTAAGGAGAGACAGCATTTTATCATGAAACTGGAAAGGGACTTTATGAATGCAGAATATATCATTTTATGAAAAAGTAAATCATTGCATATTTGAGTCAACTGTTTGAGATAGTAAAGATGTGGAATATAATAGAGTCACAGATTTTTAACCAGAATGGGTCTTAGATGCCATCTCATCCAAATCTTTCATTTTACAAAGAGTCAGATATGAATGAACTGAACAAAAAGAAAAAGGAAAATCACTTAACCTCACTGTATGACTGGTGACTCTCAAATACCAATTGCTTATTGCTTATCTGTATTGTTAAGAAGGATTTTCAATTCAAGGGGTTTATTTTAAATCAATGAAAACAGTTCTGGATCCCTCATAATTGACTTCATCACATTTTTTTGTAAGGTACTACATATAATAGTGTAATTTCCTTTGAATGCTTTTTTTCTCAGTCCTAACCACTGAAGATGATAAAGATCATATCATATCATGATAAACTGTCCAGCTTCCAATCCAGCAAGCAATTAGCAACTCAATGTGTACTAGGGAAAGAAAAAAAGGACAGTTTCTATCCTCAAGAAGGTTATATTACATTGTACATCTTTAAGTTTCAAAATCTAACAGTTTTATCATCTGGAAAATGTTTTATAATAGTTTTATTGATGACATTATTATAAATGCAATGTGTTGGAACACAAACGGCAATCATCTTGATGAGCCAGCTAATTCCTTGTCCATTTAACAGCTCTCTCTCTACTCAATTTGCTAAATAACTGCATTAGTAAGTAGATTATTAAATACCACTAAAATGGATAGTTGAAGGACCAGGTTATTAGTGCTACTGAAAGTACTCTGGAAGAATATTTAAATATATTCACACAAAAAACATAGGAAGCTGCATTTTTTAAAAAAATGCATTTTAATGCATGTTAATCTCTGTAAGTACTCAGCAAGCTGTTACTAGAATAACCTACTGCTTTAAGAACACTTTAAAAATATAAAATAATACGTTTTTTGTCAAGTTCTAAAACAACTTAATCTAATACCCAAACCCACTATCCTCTTTCAAAAATACCCCTCTGGTATCACCACTACCATCATATGAAGAGAATTCTGAATTTCTAAGTGGCCCATTTTTGCTTGTTGTTTTAGGGACATGAATAAATATCAATACTTGTACCATAATTTTAAAATCCTGGCACAGAAAATTATTAATTGAATGACTTTAGGCAAATCTCATAATAATAACTTATATTTATATAGTGCTTTTAGATTTGTAAAGGAATTTATATATATTTTCTAATATGATCCTTACAACAACCATAAGATATAGATACTATTGCTTTCTTTTTTTATGAATTAAAAAACAGGTTCAGAGAGACTGTAACTTGTTCAAGGTCATAATGCTAATAATTAGTCATATACACATCTTGCATATCCAGCTGTCTTTTAGACATCTCAAACTGGATGTCCAGTAGACATTTTAAACTTATTATGTCCAAAAGGGGGAACTCACGATTCTTCCCCCTAAACCCTTCATTCCTCCTACCTTCCTTATTTCTATAGAATTCATCATCATCCTCCCAGTTCCCCTCAGCTTGCAAACCTAGGAGTCATCCTGGATTTCTCACTATATCTTACTCCCCATATCCACCTTTGTGTATTTGACCATGTTTTTCCATGCTTGGAGTATACCCTTTTTTCATTTTTGCTTATTAAAAATTTTTATTTTTCTTCTAGGCTTTGTATAGATACTGCTACCCCAGTAAATCTTCCCTAAGCCCTTCAGTTGTTAATGCTCTTTCCTTATTTAGAATACCTTAAATTTGCTTATCTATATATAGGTTGCATCTCCAATTCCAGCAAAATCTCCCTGATAGCAAGAACTTTTTTTACTTCAATTTTTGCAAACCCCAAATACCTAGCACAGTGCTTTATAATTAATAATTTATTTATTATTGAAATGAACTGAATTACTAGATAAAGAAACATTTCTGGGTGATAATATTAGAAATAGCCAGAGCAGCTGCTGTATATGACAGTCAAAGAAGGCTGATATTCATAGTAAAGAAAAACAAATTCCCTCACTGGCTCTATCTAAAAATGTGTCTCATTTTATACCCTAAATCCATCACTTCTCTGTCAGGGTATGGATAGCATGTTTTATCAGCTCTGGAAATGCGGTTGGTCACTACACTGATCACAGTTCTTATAGGTTTAAATGTAGTTTGTCTTTATAGTTTTGTTATCATATAAATTGTTCTCCTCTGCTTTTCATTATTTATCAGTCTATAATGTCTTCAAAATTAAATAACTTTATAATATTGATGTTAAAGTATAAATTGTTCATCTGGTTCCACTCACTTCATTTTGCATCAGTTCAATTAAATCTTCCTGTCTCTTTTAAATCATCTATTTCCTCCTTTATTACAGAAAATAGTACTCTATCACATTCATATAGCACATTTTGTTCAGCCATTACCCAATTGATGGGCATCCCCTTAGTTTCCATTTTTTTTGCCACCACAGAAAGAGGTGCTACAAATATAAACACACACACAGAGATAGACATATATATGGTCTTTTCCTCATTCTTTGATCACTTTTATATACAGGTCTAGCAATGGTAAAGGTGGGGTTCAAAGGGTTTGTAAGCACTTACGTGTATAATCTATACTGCTTTCTAGAATTATATCCATTCATAGGTCCACCAAGAATGAATCAATGTACCTGTTGCCACAGTCCCGCCAACATTCAACATTTTCCTTCCTTTCACTTTGCTACTTTGTTAAGGCTAAGGCAGAATCTCAGTTGCCTTAATTTGCATTTCTCTAAATAGTAATAATGTGCACAATTTTTTTCACATATCTATTGATAGTCATAGTGATTATACTTAGGGTTCCTTTTCCTGCACAATTCTAATTGGTAACATTTAGAAATATTTTCATTAATGTTGAGGGCACTACTGTCTTCCCAGTCACCTAGGCCTGCAATCCTGATTGTAACCCCCATTTACCACTCTTACTTTTTCATATTCAATCTGTTGCCAAAGCCTGTTGATTTTCACTTTTGTAATACTTTTTGAATATGCCCCTTCCTTTCCTTGCCAGCTTGCCACCATCCTTGGGGAGTTCTTCCTCACTTCATGCCTGAATTATGGCAACAGGCTGATGGTGGGTCTCCTTGCTATAAGCTTTTCTTCACTCTAGTCCATCTTCCACTCAGCTGTCAAAATGTGTATATTAAAGTGCAGGTCTAACCATGTCATTTCATTATTCAATAAATTTTAGTGTCTCCTGATTATCTCCCAGGATCAAATTAAAAAAAAAAAAACAAAACAAAACACTGGCATTCAAGGCCCTTCATAATTTGCTCCCCCTTCCATTATTCTTATATCTTCTATTCTTATGACATATTGGCCTCCTAGCTATTCCTCAAAAAAGATACTTCATTATCCTGACTCTGGGCATTTTCACTAACTGAACCCCATACCTGGAATGCTTGCACTCCTCATCTCTGCCTTCTGGCTTCCTTCAGGTCGTAGAAAAAAATCTTGTCTTCTATAGGAAGTTTTCTGTGATCCCTCTTGACCCTCTAGCTTCTTTCCTCTGTTGTTTATTTTCAATTTATCTTATATAAAGTTTTTTTTAAATAAATAGTTGTTTGCATGTTGTCTCTTCCATTAGATTGTGACAGTAGGGGCAATTGTTTGTTTTTCTTTGTATTTCCCAAGTATTTAGCACAGTACCTGGTATACATACATGATTAATAAATGTTTATTGATTGGGTGGCTCGTGTTTATCATGAGACTTTCCACTGCTCTCTGGGAGACCCTCAACTTGAATTCTTTAGAGACTGTGGTATTCCAGGACCCACAGCACCATCAGAAAATGTGTTAAAAAGATCAAACTTTGTTTCAGGGAGAAGACTGGGCTAATTAACAAGCTGCTAGGATCCTAAGAAAATAAAAAATCATTCAGTATATAATGGGTATAACATGATGTGGTGCTGGCTAAAAAGATTTTCCACATATATAAAGCAATACTCTCCCACAATGTGCCAGGTACTGTGATAAGCACTTTACAAATATTATCTCAAAACTTATTTGGGTCCTTTTCCTAGTATATACCCCTTGTCTATTTGCAATGAAAATGATCTTGCTACTAAAATGAAGTGCCTGTATACTCTCTTATATGCCTATACCTCCTGAATTGTGCAAGGAGAAAAAGGTAATTGCATTTTGATAAGTGGCTCTGAAGAAACAACTATGGAAAGCCTGGAACTTGGTTGATCTATCTCCAAATCCCAAAGCTGTCATTACAAAAAAATCTCAAATCTCCTTTAGGAAACAAAGGAAATCCCAATAACTTGGTGAGGCAGAAAGCACACAGGACCTGAGTCACAAAATAGAATTTCAATACTTTTTTTGATCATTATTAGTTATATGTCAGAAATCACTTAGCTGAATTTGTCTTGATTTACTCAGCTCTAAGTACTGAGATGATGATAATACACAGACCGAGGTTTTTCTGATGAAAATATTTTGAAAATCAAGTATCATGTAAATATGAGTTATTATTATTAGTGCACTTTATAATTATTCTTCTGATGTGATCTTAGATCATCAGGATAGTGAAAAATGAACCAAGGTATAGCAGGTACCCCAGACTGAAGAAAATTTCAAAAGTCTGCTGGTATGGAGTGACTCTTAATTAGGTAGGTGGTCATAAGCTGATGAATTTTTGGCAGTGACAACTTAAGAAACAGATTAACAGAAAATAATCCTGCACGAATCCTTTCTTCTGCTATGATACTGGGAAAATAGGGAAGAAGACAGACAGTGCTAAGAATCAATTTTGAGACTGTCTAGAAATTTTAGTTCACTGTTAGTACTTTTAAAGAACAATCTTTGCTCAAATAATAATGGTCTTACTTAATAACAGAAAAACTGAACTGCTGCCATTAATATTAATTTTTCCTATAAACAAAATCAAAGAACATGATGATGAAGTTGTTTCTATGTAGAGAAATAGCTCCTATGTTCTCTTTTAATTAAGAGATCAACAAAGGAATGGATAGAGTAGATTTTTAACTGGTACTCTTTTAAGGAATCGTAGTGACAAGGAATTTTAAGGAAGTCTTGGCCATGTCTTTTGTATAACTTTTTTGCTGAGCACATGAAACCATGCTTGCAGTTATCTGATAGAATGGCTAGAGAAGCACACAAGACAGATCGGTCATCCTTCTGGCACCTTAATTAATGCGTATACTTTATTGCAGGTCTGTGTTTACCCCAGAAACCTGGCCAGTTCCTGGAGTAAACATAATCTTCTTAAAGGAATAAACAAATATTTTCCTTGGTGAGCCTCTTGTGATGAAGCATCCTGTACCAGGGAGGCTGCTACAACTCAAGAATCGCATATCAAATGAGAATACTTAGTGTAGTACCCTCTTTATTTTCAGCATATAAATACCCCTTAGTGGAAACTGACCTTTGAGGATTTGGGCTAGGAAGCACTGCACAGCTTGCTAGGAAAGACTCCACTTGAGACTGAATAGTTGTGACCATCCTCCCAGCCAAGGAATTCAGATGTTGGTGCTTTCTCAGAGTGGCAATGATGTACATTATATGTTATTTGTCTGTTTGTTACAATATCTTTATGGTAGCCACTGGGTTTATTAATTTTGTATTAATATTGTGCTATGAATTTCCTCTTATGTCTTATTTAAATCAAGGTTTGGAGCAATAATAAACTTGCACCCAACCTCTTTAAGACTATGCCTGTTGAATGCAAAATCCTCCAAACCTAGATTAATCTTACAAAGCATATTTCACTGGACACTTCAATTCAGCCTATAATGCAAAAGAAGGTAAGTTAATAGAATACCATGAATACAATACTACAGTTGATGTGTCAACTTCCATAACAGGAGATGGAATAGATAATCTGTAAGAAGAAAGTGGCAGTGTCTTTCAAAATAAGTCAGCATGTACTTTGAGATTTATAACTTCCATGGGTAAGAAGAAAAAATATTAAGGTGAAAATTCTACTGTAATATGATTTGGGATGATAAAATACTCAAGAGTTTTGTTAATACCTCATATTCTCTTCAAGGAGATGGAGAGCACTACAATCTTTATAACAAAAATGAAATTGACTATACCTTGATGGATGATACTGAATAAATAGAAAGAAAAGTTATCTCAAAATTATCTTTCTGTGGTTGGTCAGTCAGAAATATTGGATAAAGGTCAAAATTAATGCCAATTTAGCAGAAAAGAAAAAAGATGAGAAGCAGAATGTAATTTAAATAGCTCAAACCTGATCATTTAAGGAAAAAAAAAAGCTGGAGGAGAGGTGAATAAAGTAAAGATCCTAAAGATGCAGACTATTATCACTTCTTAGTAAAGCTGAATGCCTACATAACAGTCACCATATTGCAACTGTGTTACCACAATATGACCACCAAAATAGGACCAAGAAACCACCTTATCTGGAAGACACAATATTTACATGAAAAAATATAGACACTAGGGACAACAATGGTTTAGAATACAAGCTCATTTATAAAAACAATACAGAGAAGGAAGGATAGAAAATTCGTAATACAATGAAATATAAATGGAGAAAATAGTGGGGAGATGACATGTTAAGAACTAGAAGAACCCACATATCCCACAAACATTCTAATAAACCCTAAAATTGTGCTATTATGGAATAAGGATGAAGAATCAGCTGTAAACTTTTCCATTCAATCTAGGATATCACAAAAAGACTGGTAGAATCCTGTGAAATCATGGAACAAAGATAAGCTAGAGTAGATAATAAGTAAAATATGAATCTGTTAGACAGTTTCATCAGCCAAGGTGGAATGACTCAGCAGCCCAACCAGTGGTAAGAGACAAGGTGAAATCAGTGACCAATAGGGATGATCTAGGAGTCAAATCTAAAGCAGGAAACAGGAGAAAAGCAACACCCAGCACATACGATTCCAGGGTCTGCCCCACCTTTATCCAAAATAAGGAAACAGGAATGTAACTGTTTCCAGTCCACGCACAAGGAGACAGACACAGTGCAGTGCCCAATGTGAAGTGAGTCAAGGGACTTACACGAAGGAAGAAATAGGGTCAGAATTCAAGCAATCTATACCTAGCGAGGATTTAGGCAGCACATGCTCAATTTCAGACAGCCTGGGCCAAAATCATAATCACAGACAAGGCTAAACAATTTCTACACAAAGTAGAGCCTGGCCTTTAATCAGTACACTCAGGATTAAATAGGGCCTACCCATACCACCCACAAGTGCGGGAGTACAGTTTGACCCTAGCACAAGCCCACCATCCAGAAAGTAAGGTTGGAGAAATGAATAAACAGGAGAAAATATCAAATACAATGTAGAAAATACCTTGGACTGAGAGAAGCTCAAGGGGGTAAACCCAGAAGAACAGAAAACTTCCACAAGTCCAAGTAGAACCTCAGAGAAAAAGAATGTCTTGGCCACAAGGACTACAAGAGTACCTGGAAGAAATGAAAGAAGAGATACACAATGGAACACATAGGGAGGAAAAAAATGGCAGGGAGAATTAATACTTTTGAACAAATGGTGGTAAACTGGGCTCAAGAATTCAACTTTCTGAAAATTAGGACTTCAAAAAGAAAATAACTCCAGGAGACAATAAGAAATATTAAACAAAACCAAAAGCCTTAAAAAAGAGAAAAAAATACGGTATATATTATCAAAAAAAACCTGATCTGGAACATAGAGGTCAAGAAGAAAGACTAAGAAATAGTAGACTACCTCATGACCAGAAAAATAAAGCTTGAAAATAATATTTCAAGAAGTGATAAATGTAAACTGCCCAGATAACTTAGAACCAAGGGCCAGAGTGACAATATAATAATCCACTTAGCATCTCCTGAAACAAACTACAAAATGAAAACTTCTAGTAATGCTATAACCAAAATCCTGAGCTTCCTTCCATATTAAAGAAAAATACTACAAGCAGCCAAAAAGAAAGCATTCATGTACCAAGAAACCATAATCAGGAGCATACAAGACTTTCCAGCTAACATTATAAAGGAATAGAGAAGTTGGAGTATTCCAAAAGAATATTATAAATAAAACTAATTATAATCTTTATCAATATTGACAATACTTAGTAGAGAAATTCAATGTAAAATACTTATAGGATGTAAAAAAATGCTATAGAATTAAGACTATAAAATACAACTATCAAATACTTTTTATGAAGACGTGGAGAGACCTAAATAATTTGAGAAAAATTAATTATTCAGAGTAAGTTGAGTGAATATAATAAAAATGACAATAACTAAATTAATTTATTTAATTAGTAAAGTCTCAACTATATCACAAGATCAACAGATCAACAGATCTCAAACTATATCACAAAGCAGCAGTCAAAATGATTTGGGAATGGTTAATAAATAATCTAATGTTTTATAAACCTAAAGATTCCAGCTACTAGAATAATCACTTTGAATTTTTAAAAAAGTTGCTAAGAAAAATGGACTGTAGTCTAGCAGAAAATAGATATAAGCCAACTTCTCACACCATATTCAAAGACAAGTTCCAAATATATGAATGACTTAGATATAAAGAGGGATCATCATAAACAAATTAGAAGAGTAAGGAGGAATTACTGTTCAGATGGATATGGGAACAGTTCGTGACCAAGTGGTATACAGAGAATTGTGGGAGATAAAATGGACATAAAAAGATTTTGCCCTAACAAAATCAATACAGCAAAAATTAGGAGAGAAAGAAGCAAGTAAGGGAAAATATCTTAGCAACAAATTTCTCTTATAAAATTTCATATCCAAGGCTCTAAGAAACTAATTCAAATTTCAACAGAAGGGTCAAAGTATAGGAACAATATTTTTAAGGAAAGAAATTCAAGCTATCTACCAACCACATTAAAAAAAAGATCTCTAATTCACTAATAATTAGAGAAAATTAAAATTAAAGTAACTCTTAGTTTCCAACACATACCCATGATAATTGTTGGAGAGGCTGTAGGGAACCAGGTACACTAATGCATTATTGGCAGAGCAGTGAAGTGAGCTATAAAACAATTTGGAACTATGCCCAAAGTCACCCAGAAACATCTCAATCTATCTTTCCAAAGAAATGAATGCTCATGTATTAAGGAATGAGTGAAGAAATTTTAGTAAATCAATGTAATAGAATATTATTATGCCATGAAAAATGACAAAATGAATAATTCTAGGAGAAACTGTGAAGACATGTATAAATAGATACAGTGATGTAAAACGATAACAATTTACACAACATGAGAATAACAACTTTGAAAGACTAAAAACTAATCAAGCAAATCTAATCAAACTAAGCTAATCAAACAAAGATTAAACCATCATTCCTGTCATCTCCTGACAAAGAGGTAATGGATGCAATATAAGAATGAGACACATCCCATACTTGACAGTTTACTTTTTTGGACTATACTTATTTGTTACAATGCTTTCTTTTTTGTTCAGTGTGATGAACAGTGGGGAGGAATGCAAGTGAGAAGCCAAGAGCAAGAGAGAAGAAAAATGTTTATTAAACAAAAAGAAATTACCTATATATCTTTGGTTGGGAAAGAGTTTGTAATCAAACAAAAGATAGAGAGGACCATGAAAAAATGAAGACCTTTGATTATATTAAGTTTTTAAATTTAAGTTTTTAAAATTAAACATAATTTAAATTATGCTTATAACTCCTGCAGTTAAAATTAGAAGGAAAACAGTTTAACTGGGAGGAAAAACTTTGTTGCAAGTTTCTCTGACAAAAGTCTCATATCCACAATATATAAGGAACCAATTCAAATTGCTAAGAACAAGAACTAATCAGAGGATATGAACACATAGCTTTCAGAGGAAGCCATCAATCATATGAAAAAATGTTCCAAATAACTTCTAATTAGAGAAATGCAAGTGAGCTTCTACCTCATACCCATCAGATTAGCAATAACCAAAGAAGAAAATGAAAATTGTTGGAAGAGCCTTGGGAAATCAGGCACACTAATGTATTGTCAATGGAACTATTAATTGGTCCAGAAAATAATTGGTATTTTCAAAAGAATATGGAATTATGCCTAAAAACTCAGGAAAATTATGGATATATAAATGAACCCAGTTTTGCTAATACCAATACTAGGCCTGGAGACTAAGGAGATCAAAGAAAAAGAACTCATATATAAGAAATTACATATAACAGCTGTTTTTATTGTAACAAAGAACTAGAAACTAAGGAGGTATTTATTGTGAAACTTTTAAACAAATTTTGGTATGTGGATGTAAAATATCATAATGGAGACTTTCTATGAAACCTGGAAAGACCTATATAAACTGATGCAAAGTAAAGTGAGCAGAACAGAAAAAACGATTTATAAAATAACATTATACATAGAGAAAAAAATGATGTTATCTTGAGAACTCTGAGCAATGTAATGACCAATCATGATTCTTGTGGACTGATGATAAAGTATGGAACTAGCCACCTATCTCCTGAAAAAGATGTGAGGGACTCAGAATGCTGTCTATGGCAAAGTTTTTCAAACACAGCCAATATAGGAATGTGCTTTGTTTGATTACGTATATTTGTTACCAAAGCTTTCATTTTCTTTCTTTTTTTTTTAAAAACCAAATGGCATGGGGTAGAAGGAAGACAAGAAATAGAGGTGCAGAGGGGGAAAGGGAAAAAAAAAGGGTCAATTAAACCTTTTTAAAAAATTCTGAGCATAAAAATAACAACAAAAAAGGTAAAAAAAAAAAAAAAAAGACCAGAAAATCAAGATTGCTCTGAATATTTAAAGGTTGAACTTACTAAAATACTTAAAGAAAAAGCAAACTGTACAAAACAGAGTTGCAGTTTTTTTTTTTTTTTTTTTTTTTTTACAATGCTCTTTTTATGTTTTACTATAATATGTATAGTGACCCAGGCTCACTTCTACTCTATAATGAGATACTGAAGTACAAGTAGAAACAGGATAGTTGTGTTTTATTTATTTTTAATTTTGACTTTTTAAGTTTTGTATTTATATTGCTTTCATTTTTTAATATCTCTCATAATGAGTGAGCCAAAGAATAAAAAGAGAAAAAATTATTTCAGTAAGATTAGCTAACACATTAACTGAGTCTGACCAAAGTTCTCTGACTAAATCCAATATGCTTTCCACTATACTATTTTGTTTCTAAATATATTACCAAATTATTCATTTTTAAAAAATTTTAAATTTGGTTGCTAATACGTCTTGCATGCTATTATACACAAATATATGTATACTATACATATCTCTCTGTATAGAGATAGATACATGTGTGTCTAGATAGACACAGATACTATAAATAATGAGTATCTGAGCTAACCATCCTTTCCCAAATTATTCTCTAAATTTTTATGAGATAAAATTCCATAAAAAAATTATTGCTTTGATTTTTAAAAAATCTGAACCTATAATTTCATTGTTGTAGGGAACTCCATGTGTAGAAACTCCTTTCCTATTTCCTATATTAGAGAAACTGGCAATGTTTCTAAAGCTTCTAATCTTTGAGGGCACTAAAAGTGACTTATTCATGGCCATTGTAGCTAATTAGTGTCAGAGGTCTGACTGAAGGCCAATCCTTTCTTCAATACTGCTTCTAAAGTAAAAAATTAGTTAGCTAACAGAAAAAAAGTCTTAGTGAAGAATTTAAAATGAATAATTCAGCTTAAAATCCTTACCATCGTGAATCTCATATGCCAAACTAGTGATCTTCTGTGTAATTATCATCATTGGTCTGTGGCAAAGAAAATGAAAACATTTTAAAAGAAAATCACAAACATAATATTTACATATTTTAGAAAGATTTCTTCTTTGTTTCTATGACAACAAAAGTTGATTAGAAAATCTCATTCCATAATTTGTTTACAAAGATATGTTTCAAGGAAAAAGAAGAACATGTCAAAAAAGCAATTTTTTTTTAATTTGAAGATTAGGTATAATATGTTTCTACAATGTGTGATGATTTATTGGACCAAAAAAGATAAAAATTAATTTCTTAGGTTTAGTTAATTATGTTTGTTGCTGTTTCAATAGGTTTGCATTTTTAAAGAAAAGGATTTCTATTGGGAGAAACCTGTGTTTCCCTGATCCTTTTGGATAAAGGTAAATCTGGGAAGCTGTCCTTCACTCTTTCAGGGGTGTTACTATTTATCTGTCAAAGATTCAAACCTGTGTATAATAATGAAATCGAGGGACTGAGCCTCATGTATCATTGAAATAAAGTATACTTAACTTCAGTAAAACTAATCAACACATTCACCAAATCTAACAGCAGATGTAATATTCTACACTAGTAATCCCTTCACCTCTTCAAAAAAAGAAAGGAAGATGTACCTTCTCATCTTTTTTTAAGAAACAACTCAGGTCATTATAATTTCATGGCAGCTTTTATTTCCCATGTTTGTTCTTTACACCTATGAAGTTATTGTATATATATTTTTCTGGTTCTATTTATTTGATACAGTATTAATTCACATAGATTTTCTCAAGAGTCTCTGAATTCTTTATATTGATAATGGAATTTCCTATCACATAAAAATTATGTCCACATAACACAATTTGTTTAACCATTGTCCAAATAATGGACACCTATTTTGTTTCTTCTACTTTGCTACTACAAAAAAGAGAAGGTATGAATGCTGTGTTGCACATGGGATCTTTCTTTTGGTTCTTTGTTCTCTTTGGGTATGTATCTAACTTGTAGAATCTCTATGTCAAAGGGCAAAGACATTTTAAGTCAATTAAAAAAAACCAAATCCAAATTGCTTCCCTAAAAGATTAAACCAATTCACAGCTTCAACAGCATGGGTGGATACCATTGTATAGTAACAAAATATATAGGAACCAGAGGGAGAAAACATAATGGAGGGCCCTTGGGTGAATATCAATAGAAGCAGAAATTATAATTTCTAATTATTGGTTATTAATTATGGGTCCACTTAAAAGGAACTAGATGAGGAATTTGTGAAACATCATGAGCCCTGGAACAGAGACATGATATCAGTAAAAGGAAATTTAAAAGTAAATTTCAATTATTACTCAGTCAACATGTGTTTGTTAAGCATTTACTATGTACCAGGCACTGTGTTAACAGGCAAGGAAACAAAGAAAAGAAAGTATATGATTCTTGCTCTTAAGGATATCACATTTCAATATGGGATAAAACATGTAAACAACTATATATACACAAGACACACAGTGTAAATGTAAACCCAAAAGAAGAGCACTGTAAGAGATGGGAGACTGTTTTAAACAAAGTCTTAAAGAAAGCCAAAAATGGTGGTGTAGAAGGAAAGCATTATAGATGTGTGGAACAGAGTGAAAAAAAAAAAAAAACAACAAAAAAAAGTCACATTCAGAGATGGAGTAGTGTCAGAGAGCAAGAAGGGTGTGGCTGATAAATTACAGAGCTCACTGAAGAGAACAAATGTAGAAAGACTAGAAAGGTAAGAAGAGATTAGTCTATAGAAGGCTTCAGAAGTCAAGAAAATTTTATATTTGATGCTTTTTAGTAAAAGAGTTTATTTATTAAGATGGCAACATAGTCACAGAGTTGAGGCTAATACTGATAGTGTCATGGTCCCTAAGAGGATGATAGTGTCCTTAATAAGTTGAGAAGAAGAAAGTGTTTAAGGGAAAAGATGCGTTCTGATATAGACATGTCAAATTTGAGATATCTACAAGACATACAACTTTAAGATATTCAAAAAAGCAATTGATTATGTAAGATTAGATCAATTTTAACATGTAAAAGCTTAAATAGCTTTAATAGTTAAAAACTGCATTAAGACTTTTGGCACATGTTATAAAGATGAAAATCATCTTCAGAGAAGATAACTGAACCTATGGGAACTGATGACATCACCAGATGAGATGGTATAGAGGAAGAAGAGAAGAAAGCCCAGGTCAGAGCCATAGGGAATACCCGAAGTTAGAAGTAGGAAGTAGGGGAGGGATTGAGCAACGCAGATTGAGAAGAAGCAGAGATATGGGTAGGAGAACTATAAGTATTAGTAAAGTCATAAAAATCTGGAGAGGGAAAAGTATCTAGGAGAAGAGGGTGACTGACAAGATCAAAGGCCACAGAGGAGTGAAGAAGGATAAGGATTGAGATGAGGTTACTGGATTTGGTAATTAAAATATCACTGGTAACATTTAAAAAAAATTAATGAGCCTGGAAGTGAGACTGCAGAGAGTTCAGAAGAGAGGAAGATGAAAGAAAGTGGAGATACCAATTATAGATGGCTCTCTCCCATAGTTTAAACACTAACGAGAAAAAAAAAAGATAAAGGATTATAACTTATGAGGATGGTTGAATCAAATGAAGATTTTTAAAGGATGGAGGAAGACATGGGCACATTTACAGGCAGCAGAGAAGCAGCTAGTAAAAAGGGAGAGTAAGAACAATAGAGATGGAAATCTCCCAGAAAGATAAGATCAAGGGCACCCATTAAAGATTGTGCTTTTGGGGGCAGCTAGGTGGCGCAGTGGATAGAGCATCAGCCCTGAATTCAGGAGGACCTGAGTTCAAATTTGATCTCAGACACTTAACACTTCCTAGCTGTGTGACCCTGGGCAAGTCACTTAACCCCAATTGCCTCAGCAAATCTGATCTCAGACACTTAACACTTCCTAGCTATGTGACCCTGGGCAAGTCACTTAACCCCAATTGCCTCAGCAAAAAAAAAAAAAAAAAAAACCAAAAACAAAAACAAACAACAACAACAAAAAAAAAAGATTGTGCTTTTGGTAAGGAGAAGAGTTGCTTCAATTAATATGGATAGCTAATGAACTTTTCTCTTTACCAAAAGCAGAGCAGGACTGTTTTTGACTTGCCTTAATGATAATTTCATCTTTCAAATGGCTGAGGAAACAGTTTTGAGGAGCAAAAAAGAAATTTAAAACCATGTTATGAATACACAGTTAACTCACCAAACAATTTAAATATCTTAAACACCTATAAGAACATGAAATAAGTATGGACAATAATGCAAGAGGAATGTTTAGTACAGTCCTATAAGAACTGTATTAGGAACGCTAATGTTCAAGATTAGCTTAGTCTCAGCTAAGGGGAAACTAAATATTTATTTTCAAAACTATATTTTAAAATGTGGAGAAACAAGAATAACTTTGTTCAAAGACTCTGATCATTAATATCAAGTTAGGCACAAAACAGGGACACGTGTAGAAAAAAAGGCTACAGTTGCCATTTATGATGTCCAGAAAATGATTCAAACAGATGCTAAGGATTCCCCACTGATATTCCCCCAGATCATTCTGGTGACTGCCTCATGGCCAAGAACAAGGCAATCTTCTAAAAGATTAATAGTCACTTTAAAAGATTTTGGGCTGCATTAAGATAGGTATCACTTCCAGGAGTAAAGTGGTGATTACCATATGCTGGAAGGACACTGGTAATGTGAAGACTATCCAGAGGAAGGCAACCAGGATGACATACCAAAACAACAACAACAACAACAACAAAGAGGACTATGTACATGAAACCACAAATTTCTATTACATGCAGATTGCTTTACCTTTCCAGTACATAATAAATTCAACATTTAATTTTCAAAGCTATTAACTTTTTTTTTTTTTTTTTTTTTTTGCTGAGGCAATAGGGGCTAAGTGACTTGCCCAGGGTCAAACAGCTGGGGAATGTTAAGTATCTGAGACCAAGTTTGAACTCAAGTCCTCCTGACTTCAGGGCTAGTGCCAAAGCTGTTAACTTTCAAAGCTGTTCAGACTATTTCTTTCTGGCCTTTCTGCTCTCTTCTTTGAGTTTAATTTTTTTTTTCACTGACTTTTTAAAAAAATCTAACTGTTGCTCTCCTCAACCCCCTTTTCCTTCCAGCACTTTCCTTCCAATTGAAAAAAAAAATCCTTGTAACAAACATGCCTAGTCAAGCAAAACAAATTTCTACATTAGCCTCTAAGTCCTTCGGTCAAGAGCTGAGTAGCATGCCTCCTCATCCTTTCTTTAGAATTGTGATCAATGCAATGAACAAGTTCTTAATTCTTTCAAAGTTGGTTTTCTTCATAATGTTGGTATGGTATAAATTATTCTCAGGATTCTGCTTCACTTTAGTCTGCATCTGTTCCGATAAATCCTTCCAAATTTTTATCACTTCTTATGGCATAGTAATATTGCATTATATAAACAAACCACAAGTTGTTCAGCTATTATCTAAATGAAGGGTACTCCCTTAATTTCCAGTTCTTTGCTACAACAAAAAGAATTTCTGTAACATTGATTTCTGTGGGATACATACAAGTCTAGGATCACTGGGTCCAAGTATATGCTCAGTGTAGTGACTTTGGAGACATTTTCAAATTGCCTTCTCAAATGAACCAATTCAGAGTCCCACCAACAGTATACTAGAACACTTTTTTTTCTACAGCTAATGATATTTAGCAAATGATATTTTCCTTTTCTGTCACCTTTTTCTGAAGGATGTGAAATGGAATCTGAGGACTGTTTTAATTTGCAGCATTCACTCTTTAAAAATATTCTTCACAGCTAAGGCTCACGCCCCATTTTAAGTATACATTTTCTACTAATCCTCTGTATAGTAGAACAGCTGATATTATATTTGTTTTCAAATCAATTAAGATGGCCCTTATTCTTTCCTCTTATGGCAAAAAAATTTCAAATTTTAATTCTTCCTCATAAATTCTATATTCAAATCTATTAAATATTTTTAATCTACCCAATAAATTCTAAGAATATTTAGCATTCCTGTGAGTTAAATAAATCCTGATTTCACTCAATAAAAAGAATTTTTTTTAGTATAAAAATGTACCTTCTTTTAATAAACAAAAATATAAAAAGAACATTAGAATTTTACAAGTTTTCAGTAGTTTCATATATTTAATCCTTAGATTCTATAATTCTATACATAATACCTAAAACATATAAATGTAATAATGATAAATACTGTATTTTGTACATCTTTGTGCCTTTTTTTCCATGATGATATAGGTTTTAAAAATTAAACTGTACTTCTATGGATTTAAGTGGTTATAGTGCTTTAGACAGTAAAAGTAAACAAATAAAAGTAATAACATTTAAAAAGATTTTCCCCAAAGTCACACGCTATCAGGAGCAAAGCCAAAAAAGCTGAATTGAACTGTTGCTACTTCTTAGTAAAAAAAAACAAAACAAAACAAAAACCATTCTTTCTCATGTTAAATGAATATATGATAAAGATAAACAAAATGGATTAAATCTGAGTATCAAATTAGTTTCTATGGAGTATAAAAACTAAATTGGCTTTATTATTCTACTTATTAAAATTCTATTTGTAAAAATGTTTATCTTTCAATTTCTCTTGCACAGCAATATAAGTGTGGAAATATGTATACATATATACGATTTGTCAAGTATTTTAACATTTAACATGTAGTGGACTTCCTGCCATCTAGGGGAAGAGTGGGGACTGGGAGGAAAAATTTGTAACAGAAAGCTTTGTAAGGGTCAATGTTGAAGAATTATCCATATATATGTTTTGCAAATAAAAAGCTTTAATAAAAAATATTTATCTTAAACACCTAGGCCTTTTATTTTCTGCCTCCTCTTCCCTGCCCAATCACACAACAGGCTGAAAATCAGAGATTCTATAATCTTTCTATGGAGAGTGGGGGTAGGGGGGAGATAATAACCTAATTGATATCAAATATGGAATCCTGGTTGGTTGGTTTATTGTCCTTCATTCTCAAACAGAACCGAAATTATACCACTCCTTAGAGTCTAGGGATAGCATACCCAATCTGATCTGACCAATAGAAGCTCAGAAGGCTCTACCACAGTTTGGACACAAATAGTCCATATGAACATTTGGAGTGGAGATGTCTCTAAACGTGCACATCTTATGTTTCTGTTGAGCTACTGCAATTCTGCTTTGCTCTTTGAGCATAGCACCTTCTTTGATGAAGGCACATCAGGTTGGGGGTCCTTTGCCAGCAACTCCTCTGTCACACAATTAATTCCAAAGTTCTTCAGAGACTTTAAAAGTGTTCTTGTATTACTGCTGTTTTCCAATATGAACACTTTTTTATGTTGGATTCTCCATACAAAAGTCTTTTAGACAAACATATCTGACATTCAAACAATGAGGCAATCTCATTGGAATTACTCTTGCTATAGTAGAGTTTGAATGCTTGGCAGTTCAGTTCTAGAAGGGATCTCAGTGTCTGGTAACTGATCCTGCCAGATGATCTTCAGAGTCTTCCTATGACAATTTAAATGTAAACAATTCAAGTTTCCTGGCATGGCGCTGGTATACCATCCAGGTTTCACAAACATACCACAATAAGGCCAACCCAAGAGCTCTGTAGACTTTCAATTTGGTAGGCAGGCTAATACTTCTCTCTCATGCTTTCCTCAGGAGCCTCTCAAATCCTGACTTTTGTATCAACTTAATTATCAATGTGTATATCCATAAAAAGTTCATTAACAGTTTTCAAAACTGCTCCATTTGCAGTAACCAATGGTTATACATATGGATGATGTGGTTCTATAAACACTGATTTCTTTGGGCTACATATAGATCAACTATCACCAGGTCCAAGTATGATGGAGAACTTGTTTTCTCATTGTGTTAATGTTAAAATTAGCACAAGCTAAGTCAAAAGTTAAGTCAAAATTAGCACAAGCAGGAGAGAATCAATCCATAATTTGTTCCTTCTCAGTTTCAGAGGCTGCACTGAGTATACAATCATCTACAAACAAAAAACATGCAACAATTCTCCCTCCACTTTAGTTTTGGTGGGTAGACTTTTCAAGTTAAAGAATTCATTCTGGTTAAAGGAAGCAAATGAATATTCTTTCACATAAGCAGAAGGAGCACATACTTCAGGGTTTTCAACACCCAACTCCCTTCCTCTACCCCTTCTCCCCATCGCCACTGGATGAAGATCAGAGACCTCCTTACCAGCTGGAAAATGAGGAAGACCTTCTACTGTTTACCTAATAGTCTGTGACAATCTTCAGTCCTATAAATGAAAACTATCTTCACAATTTCAAGCTTGTTAAGCTTCATAGTGGTATGACTAGGGACAGTAGGGAGGTGAGTTGGTACATGTCCCATTTGCACAGCTAGTAAAAGGTGTCTGAGGCCATATTTGAACTCAAGTTCTCCTCACTCCAGGGCTGGTGCTCTATGCACTGCACCTTCTAGTTGCCTAATATCATCTTCTGAGAGGTGAGAACAGACTGGATACACTGAGAAAGGCAGCTTCAACGTACACTAGAAGGCCAGAAAAAGGTCCACCATATCCAACAAGGAGAAAAATGACTTCCAGCAACCAAGAACTGTAAATTACCCTTTGGTCATATGTACTCTATTAAACTTAGGCCAACTTCTCTCTAGACTCTGTATATATTGACTGGAGAATACTTCACATTCTTTTTTTTTTTTTTTAAACTTCCAGGAGAGCACAATGGTAGTTCAGAGAAGGATGCTGTATATCAGCTCTTCTTAGTATCCCACCTTAGTACATATTTCTTTCTAAAAGCTAGTCAACTCCAGATGATTCATTAATATCAATAGATAATGTGGGAGGCACACCTGTGGGGGATTGTGAGCTAAAATACTTTAAGAGAGATGCTTCCAAATCTTCAGAACTATTCCCTAGAACCTTAAAGGGACATATATTATCTGAGCTCTGGTGATCCAATTTGCCAGTGTGATATGAGGTTGGGACAGTAGGATTCAAAGCCCATATATATATACTACATTATGAATCAGGTACATTCGGTACAGCTACATATTTTCTATCCACCTCTGAAAAGAGAAACATGTTTCCTTTACAACGGAAAAACTTCTTAAGAGTCTCTGAATAGTGTAATTTGTATGTAAGATAAGATGTTTCAAAAATGTGTTGTAGCTAACGGAATATAATGGGTTGAAAAAAGACAAATTGTGCAACATTTCAGTTTCAAGATCATGGGATTATACTGTTTGGAATGGGAAGGGAGTTCACCTAGTCCCATACTCCCTTATTTTACAGATAATAAAACCACGCTTATGGAACATGAGTGATTAATTCAAGGTCAATAAGGGAGCAAGAATCTCAGCCAACATTTGAACCCCAAGCTTCCGACTTCAAATTTTATGCTTTTTCTACCACACTACAATAATGTGAAAAGTGAAGAAATACATGATTTACTTATTACAAAAAAGAGACACTGGTAAGATTTATTTCCACTTTTACAAAGGAGTAGAACATTTTTAGGAAGTTAAAATTAAAATGGAAAGAAATATTTTATACTAATTGCAAAGATCAACTGCAATCTAGGAGAATGCTAAAGCAGCTGCAAGACTGATAAAATCATATAAAACTTGTGCATGAATAAACTTAGATTGTGGCACAATTAGCCTCTCTGATTACCTTATTTCCAATAATAATAGCTTAAAGACAACCCTTTTACTCAGTCACTTTAAAAAGTAAGAGAACGGGGGCAGCTAGGTGTCATAGTGGATGCAGCACCAGCCCTGAAGTCAGGAGGACCTGAGTTCAAATTTGGACTCAGACACTTAAGGAAAAAAAAAAAAAGTAAGAGAACCGGCACTGCAATACAAGATTCAACATATATGTAAACTTACAGGTTTAATGCCTGAATAGAGCTGCTGTGAAGGCAAGAGAGCCAAGCAGATGTTACCCCCCAGCTTACCAGTTGGTGATATCTTTGGAACTTGGCTTCTGAGACTGTTTGGAAAGCTTCTGGGAGAGAGAGGTCAGAAGCTTGAAAGGGTAGCCATTTTTGTTCCCCACCACATAACAAGTATGGACAAGGTTGAACAGGTAACTTAATCTCTGAGTATCAATACCTTTGCCTTTTCCTCTGATTGTAAACAATGGGAAGTAGAAGTTGAGTGACCTTCTTTTACTTTACTACCCAGGAATTAATGGGGCATGCATGGTGTTAGTACACTAGCAGGAAAAACCTTTTTGTGATGGTTAACTAGTAAGTCAAAGTTCATATCTTCATTAAAATAGTAGGCAATTTTTCTCTTCTCTCGGACTTAATTTAGGAGAAACTGATTGTACCTCATAAGTGACAGCAGAAATCCTGAGATTTTTCCTATCCAGACTGCTTGCTAAATTTGATTATATGCCCTATCCCATATATACATGTGCATATATGTATCTCTTTGTTTGATTAATGCTGCCATGGGAAAAGATTTGAATCTTTGAAGAAAGATGAAATAACCCTTGCTTTAAGCTGAAGTTCAAGGAGAAGAAGAAATATTATCTACATTTGGCACTCAGTGAAATAATAGCTCTCTAAGAAATCAGCTAGTTTTGGGACAAATGGTTGGTGTAGTAGATAGAGCAGCAGCCCTTAATTTAGGAGGACCTGAGTTCAAATCTGGTCTCAGACCCTTAACACTTCCTAGCTGTGTGAGCCTGGGCAAGTTACTTAACCCCAATTGCCTCAGCAATAAATAAATGAAAGGAAAAAAGGAAGAAAGGAAGGAAAGGAAGGAAAGGAAAGGAAGGAAGGAAGGAAAAGTTTACATTTGAAACCTCAAAGAGAAATATAAATTGGTCTCAGACCCAAAAATAACTTCCTAAAGAGCTCAAAAAGGATTTTAAAAATCAAATGAGGCAGGAAAAGAGAAATGAAATGATATAAGAAAACATGACAAAAGAATCAATAGCTTGATGACTCCATTAGACATTAAAAAATTAAACAAAATTAAAAGAGTGAAAAAATAAAAGAAAATGTGAAATATTTCATTGGAAAAGAAAACAACTGATCTACAAAACAGATCATTAAAAGACAATTGAAGAATTATAGGACTACCAGAAAGCCATAATGAAAAAAATAAAAGAGCCTGGACAGCATGATTTAAGAAATCAACAAGGAAAATTGGTCTGATATGCTAGAACAAGAGGATAAAATAAAAATTGAAAGAATCAACCAACCATCTCTTGAAAAAAAATCCCCAAATAAAAACTTACAGGAATATTATAACTAAACTAATGAGTTTCCAAGTCAAGAAAAAATATTGCAAAGCATTCAGAAAGAAACAATTCAAATATCGAAAAGCCAGAGTCAAAATTATACAGTATTTAGCACAATTTCTGCATTAAAGGATCAGAGGTATTAGAATATGACATTCCAGAATGCAAAGGAGCTAGGATTACAATTTTTATTCCCCTTTCTCCATTTTTATTATTCTTTTGCCAAGCTGTTTACTTTTTTTTCATGCCTCTCATATCACTCTCATTTTTCCCCCACCCTCACTTTTTCTCCTACCTTTCTTATTTGTTTTTCAAAAGCCTTGGAAAGTGCAAAGTGTAAGTTTTTATTTGGGGATTTCTTTCAAGAGATGGTTGGTTGATTCTTTCAATTTTTATTTTATCCTCTTGTTTTAGGATATCAGAACAATTTCCCTTGTTGATTTCTTGAATCATGCTGTCCAGACACTTTTATTTTAATGATCTGTTTTCTAGATCAGTTGTTTATTTTTATTATTTTATTTTTTTCATCATGGCTTTCTGGTAGTCCTATAATTCTTAAATTGTCTTACAGTGCTGCTGATTCAATTGCCTCCAAGGTCTACACTAGCTTGTTGGAGAGGGAGAGATATAGCTGGCTTGAAGCAGGCACAGGGCCTCACTGCTAGCTCAAAGAGGGACTCAAGAATTCCCTGCCAGCTTAGGTTGTAGCAGGGAGTTTTGCTGCTGCCTTGCTGGGGTGTGTGGCCTGCTGCTGGCTTGCCTGGACCATCTAAGCCAGACTGAGCTCTACTCTTACCTGGGTGAGATAGACCTTGCCTATCAATTTTCTAGATTGCCTTGGGCTGGAAAATTGTTTCACCTCATTCTTTTATTGGTTCTACCAGTTAAGAATTTGTTTTGAGATATTATTTTATTTAAAGTTGTTTGGAAGGGAATCTGGAAGAGCTTGCAGAGTTCCTGCCTAACTCCACTATCTTGGCTCTGCCTTGACAATGTCTTCTTCATTACCAGATTTTTTTCTCATGACATACAAATATCCTTGAGAAAACATTATCAAAAATGTCTCTGTCATTCTATCAAACTATTATCCCTCTTCATTGATCTCTATAACATTACTCTGTTGTTTCTCTTTAATTCTTAGTCTTCTTCCTTGGTCTAACATCCTTCTCCCTTTCTCTAAATACTCTCAAATAATCTGTTCACAAACCTTTTCTCTTTTTTTTTTTTCTATATTCTTTGGTTTGTTATCTATTCTCATGGCTTTCTCCCCTTTAAGTAGATGACTCTCAAACCTGCATATGCAGCCACAATCTTTCCACTGAACTTCCCATTCCTACATCTCCAACTACATTCAACTTGGATAAAAGAGTAACAATTTATATTTATCTAACACATTAAGCCTGTTTTGAAATAAATACTTAAAATAATCCGACAGCCCAAACTCAATACATCAAAAAATTGAATTCAACATCTTTTCCTCATAAATCTCTCCCCTCCATTCAGCTTCCTTATTTCTGTTGATGCTTCCTGTTTGATATGAAATATCAAACTTATGTTTGATATTTATTATCAAATTATCTGTCACTCATCCTTCTTCTTTATTTTTGATATTCAATTAGCTATCAAGTTCTGTCAATTCTACCACATATTTCATCTCTCTCTTCCTTCAAGTTAGTGGGTGTGATATGGATGACAATTCAACAAAGGAGATGAAAAAAAAAAATAGAAGAACCAGGAGAGAGCAGTCATGAAAACCCCCAAGACAAAAGAGTAGTTACCAGCCTCAAAGGTGATTGAGAAACTGAGTGAAAAAGCTTCCAAAGAGTTGTTGCTCTGCCTGCCTTCATATTTTTCTAATAGCATACTTTGTATCTCTTATATCGTATCTTTTATCATATTTGTTTTTGACCTCAAGTTCCTTAAAAATAAGGCTTGTGTCATTTTTCATCTTCATATTTCCCCAAGAAAGGGTGAACTATAAAATACAATATAAAAATGCTCCCAAAGAGATAACAAAGTTTGAGATAAAATCAGGTAAATATAAGAACAACTCAAATGTTTTGAATTTTTCCATTATTTTAATTCAATTCATTAATGTTTGGGTTAAATGATTATTTAAATGTATTTTGTGTCTAAATTGGATTATTTTAATAAAAAGTAGAAATGGTAAAAAACATATAAATATGTATATATTATGTATAATGTATGTATATATTATGTAATAAATATGTACCACATATTTATTCATAATAAACGTGGTACAGAAAACAACTGTACCTTATTTGACTATCAAAATATTTTATATAATTATAAATAATCATGCATCTTTCAAGATGAAAATTATATTCTTACCCTGAAAAATCAGCAGAATATTGTCCATAATCAAAGATATAGACTCTGGTAACTTGGCACACTGTAAGGTATCCCAAAGCAAACACAAAACAATATCTGGAAAGCAAAGAAATGATGACAAATTATATAACAAAATTAATGCAAAATTTTATATACTAAATCCTAAGATCTTTAAAATCTTTAAAATCCAACTAACATTACCATGGTCTTCTCTTTATCCTCACTCTAACTTCTCATTATCATTTTACAATGCTAACTACCCTTTTGTCTCTGGGTATTCATGACCCTATTCTCTCCAAGTTCTCTCACCTTGGTCTTTCTTGATCTCCTTTGCTGAACTGTCATACATGCCATATCCACTAACTCTAGGTATCTCCTTAAAGGTCTATAAATTAAACTCTTCTTTCTAGATTTACTTTCTCATTTGGTTATCTCAACTTCAACTGGTTTAGTTATCTCATCTCTAATCAGATATAGATATAGATTGGGAAATCATCTATCTAGTTAGTTATATCTATCTACCAATCTATCTAAAGAGAGATCTATATCTTTATATCTATAGCCATAGGTTGGTACACTGTAGTTTAATAGAGTGCTGGGTTTAGAATCAGGAAGACCAGAATTCAAATCCCATCTCAGATATGTATAACCATGTGACTCTGGGCAAGTCTGCCTGAGTTTCATCAGTTTTAAAATAGGGATAATAAAAGCTACTATACCACAGGGTTGTTGTGAAGATCAAATGAGATAAATATAAAGTGCCTAGCACATAATAAGCACCACATGTTAGTGACTGGATGTCTCAGAGACATCTCAAACTCTTCAGTTCAAAGTAGAAATCAATCACGCTTCCTTCCATTTAGCTTTCTTCTACAGATTTTCTTAAGCTTCTTAAGACAAGGGCTTGTTTCTGCTTGTACTTGTATTTCCATCATTTAGCCCAATGCCTAGCATATAGTAAGCACAAAAATGCCTGATGACAGTTTTTTGTTTTTTTTTTTTTAACTGTTACCTAGAATACCAGGATGCGTTCCCTTATATGGCTATTGTATTTTTCTTTCCAAATGTTGAGAATATTAAGTTCTTTACTATGGAGTTTATAGAGAGAACCTCAAAGGCCATCAAACCAATTTCTTCATTTTACAGCTTAAGCACAGAGAGGATGAATTCTCTGAGATAACAAAGGAGTTAATTCAATCTGTGAATTATCCATTCCAGTCCCTTTATCCACTTCTCCTTTATACTATCTCTCTTTTGGCTCAACATTGTATTCATTATATATATATATATATATATATATATATATATATATATATATATATATATATATATATATATGGATAATCTAGACTAATAGCACTTGAGAACTGATGGCACTAAATTCTGAGACAAAATGAAAACTATATAATTGTGGGTTCTTTAGACAATAAAAAGTAAACAAATTCAAGAATTATAATTACTGAATAACTACACATATATGACATTTTTTAAAAAGGGCTTCCAAAGCATTTTAAATATATAATTCTTATTTGACCAAGAGAAGACCCTTAAACAAGGTAAGCATTTTTTATCTCCATTCCAGAGATAAGGAAATAGCAATGTTCAGATATAAGATTCCCACCAAGGTCTCTCCTGATTCCAATCCCAAAGTACTTTCCCACTAAAATAAAATATGGAGGTGAAAATTATATTAGAAGTAATAATGAAATTGTAATTTCTGATTCAATTTTTATAAAATCATACCAAAGAAGAAAAAAAATCATAGCTGTGATTGATCCTCCCCCTTTCTCCCTCTCTGCCTCTTTCTCTCTGTCCCCCTCCCCAACATGGGAATGGGGGATTGATTTACAACCCCAGAAGCTGTTTGCACAACTAGAAAATAAACTAAGTCACTTCATTTTTTTAAGATTTCAATTTCCTTAACTATAAAAAAACTAGAATAGATGACTTTCCAACTCTTTCTACTTCTTTTAGGTGTCACCACTATGGTTTAGATAAGCCATCACTACAAGTGATGGCAGGGCTATGGACTTAACCACAAGCATTTTTAATAGTCACAAAGAGCATATTTTACTACTGTATCATTAAAATTACATCAAACTGAAATCTATCATTTCTGGTATGATATGAGAACAGATTAACTGAACTAACAATGATCCTGTAAACTTAATATTCCTTTTTTCCCTAAAAAATAGAACTCTTTATTAAAATATCTAAGCATAAATATTAGTTGGTATTGGTTTATGAGAGAACACTGAGTCTATTTTAATTTGTTTTATGAGTCATTGTTTAGTCAAATGATTCTATGAGGTCCTTTAATTTCATAGTAACATTTAAAATGGGCAATTGTCCAAATGATGGAGCAGGGTTTTACAACTTTATCATAGGATTTGATTAGAATTCATACATAATGCTATTGTAAAATAAAATTGAGGGAAACCTTATGGAGCAGAAAAATTTGCAATATATCAAAGGTTTTTGTATAATTTTCACAAGGATGCAGCATCTAATTTTTTTTCTTGTTATGCTTAATCTTACTTAATGTGTGTCTGTTGGACTGAATTGAATATAACAAAAAATATTAATGTTTAAAATAACATACCATATTCATCTAATTTCAATTATTATTAATTACTCTTTAACCTAACCCTAACACAACCTGGTTTTTATACCAGGTTTGAGGAGGGTATAACTTTTTTTTTTTTTTTTTTTGCTTTTTGCTGAGGCAATTGGGGTTAAGTGACTTGCCCAGGGTCACACAGCTAGGAAGTGTCTGAGACCAGATTTGAACTCAGGTCCTCCTGACTTCAGGGCTGGTGCTCTAACCACTGCGCCACCTAGCTGCCCAGAGGGTATAACTTTTTACTTCAAAATGAATTTTCCTTTTTGTTGTCTGACCCTCTGACTCCTCACCCCAACAGGATGCTCTCTGTAATCCTAAGGTGTTAATACTATCTTCTCATTCAACTCTACTTGTCTTAGTGAAAGAATCATTTTTATGGAAGTTTTGTGTTGCCTTAATCAACTTCAGTTCACAATCTCTCTTTTTTTAAATTAAAACTTTTTATTTGAAAACATATGTATGGGTAATTCTTCAACAATGACCCTTACAAAGCTTTCTGTTACAAATCCCTCCCCCCCAGATGGTAGGAAATCCACTACATGTTAATTATGTTAAAATACTTGACAAATCGAATATATGTATACATATTTCCAAATTTATAGCTGTTGTGCAAGAAAAATATCTACAAGAAAAAAAAATCAGAGAAAGGAAACACAATGCAAGCAAACATCCATAGAGAGCATGAAAATGTTATGTTGTGGTCTACATTTCATATCCCTCTCTGGGTGTATATGGCTATCTTCACTGAACAACTGGAACTGGTTTGAGAAATTTCATTGTTGAAGAGAGCCATGTCCATCAGAATTGATCATCACATAATCTTGTTGCCATGTATAATGATCTCCTGGTTCTGCTCATTTCGCTCAGCATCAGCTCATGCAAGTCTCTCTAGGCCTCTCTGCAATCATCCTGCTGATTGTTTCTTATAGAACAATAATATTCCATAACATTCATATACCCAGTTCACAATCTCATAATAACATTACTAATGTATTACAACCAAATTTGGAGCAGAATGTTAGGGAATACAGATGGAGAAGAATTAAGAAGAAGAAAAGACCCCATGAAAGAAATAGAACAACAGTTATAAAAGTATGATAAACCTAGAAGAAAATAGGTAATAAATAAGGCAATGAATGGGGATGGGTAGCAGTAATATTGTTAAATGCTCTAGAAAGATTAAGAAGAATGATAACTTAGGAGAACAAAGAGAGGTGACAGGGAGAAGAAGATAAAAGTATGAAGGAAAAGAAAATGAGAAATAGAGAAGATAAGGATTAGATAATCTCAAAATAGGTATTTAAAGGGACTACAAAGGAGAAAAAGCCATTTTTATTTATCAATTTTAAAAATAGGATCATATATAGATTGAGGACTGGTAAAGTCCTTAAAGGCTATCTAGTCAACACCCTCATTTTAATCATTGTAAGTGACTCTGAACTTTCTCTTAGGGCTGGGCTTTGCACATTTATGAGAATGTATTTGACCTGAGCTTTTGTCCTCTGGCATCCTGCTGCTTTCAAAGGTCAGGCTGGAGATATACAACCTTTTAGTGCTCCCAAAGTGATGTTATCCAAGATGAAATCTGCTCCCTGCTATTTCTCAGCTTCCTAAACTCCTCACCCAGGTTTGCATCTATTGGTTTGTCTCTTGTTTGAAATTTTATTAGATTGCTGCTAGAGTCAGCAGTTGGAAGGTTCTACAAGTTCAGAGCCACTGAATTTTGGGTTCTTCTTTGGTTGGGGATATTTGTTCCTGATTATTCCAGACAAGCTTCAGCCTAGAACTGAATTCCTATTCTGCTCTTGGGATAAGATTCACAAAGCTACTCTTTGATTCTAAACTTGCTCTTTGTTCAGTACAATACTAGTACACAGTACATTTGTGTGTCTTCAGCACACAATCCTCTCTGATATCCCCAAGTGAAAGTCCCCTCCCCTCAGTCTGCCCTGGTTCCACAATCTATCTTGGCCCACGTTATTTCCCACACTAGTCTCTAGGACCAAATATTAACCTTCTCAAACTTCAGAGTACAAGAGTTTGAGTTGTTCCTGGCCTGAAGAAACCTTAGAGCAAGATGGTCACAGCAATTTTTAAAGAACTTGACCTTCTGGCTGGATCTCTCCTCTACACCAATGATGGTCTCTTTTCATTGCAAGGTTGGTTAGTATCAATTATCTCAATTATTAAAAGTGCAGAAGTTCAATTCAGAAACCATTTATCAAGTACCACCTATGTATCAGGCCCTGTTCTAGGTTCTAAGGTGGCATCTTTCCTGCTACTTCATAGGATTTTACATCATACAGGAACATTTTTGTCTTGTCTTTTTCAGCTGAGACAACAAAATGATCTCAAGCTTTTAGCAATCTCTGTTCACAACAAGGTGATCAATAGTTTTCAAGATTTAATTCAAAATATTTACTTGAAAGAAATATTGGAACTACTATAGAGTCCTATATGAACTAATGCCAAATAACTTAGTTTTTAACCTGGTCTATGAACTTTAAAAAAAATTTAAAACTTTATTTCAATATAATTGGTTTCCCCTGTAATTTTATTTATTTTATGTTATATATTTAAAAACATTGTTCTGAGAAGAAGTCCACAGACTTTAACAACTACCAAGAAGCCATGACACAACCCAAGCTTAGAACATTATGGAGGAGACTCTAAAGCAGCAAAATATAATGGAAAGAGAAGTAGATTTTGAGTCCAAAGCACTAGGTTGAAATCCTAAATCTACAAATTACCTCTGTGATGATGGGGGAATTATTTAATCTCTCTAGGCTTCAATGTCCACATCTATAAAAGGAAGGAGACTCTACTAGATGAGTTAGTATTTAAATTTCTTTCTAAAATCATATGAAAAAGCTACACAATAATCTATGCAAAACCCTAAGAAGTATCTAACAACACAGAAGCCAATGGTAATTAGCTAGCTGCTTCTTATTTCTGCTTGTGTTAGCTTCTAAAACTAGCCAAGTTCTCTTCCAGTTCTCCAATTATAACTTTACAGGTAAGTATCTACCTGGATCCAAACGGCCCCTATGATGAGGGAGGAAGAGAGATTATATATAAGATCCTTCTCATCTCCCTGGTTAGCCAACTATGTGTACCATGGGAAACATTCTAATATCACATACTCATTTCCCTTAGCCAATAATGGCTAAAAGATCCTAAAACATAAATCTACAAGTGAGAATGTCTACCAATACATGAAGATTCTCTCTGATTCCCTATCAATTACCATTCTGTAAACTCTGACATCAGATATAGGGTTGTCCTATACAGAACAGAACATCTAAGAAGTTATTTTGGGAATTACCACAATCTCAATCTAGATGCAGATATGGAAGACCACAGCATACTCTTCCTGAGGCTTTGGAAAGCTGTAAAGAATATTCATTAATAAATCTCACTTATACAAATAAATCTTATTGCAAGGACTTGCTTCTTTTTTCTATTTTTGTGTGGATGCTGATTTATCAATTAAATGGAGAAGGCTGTGCTACCAAATGTAGTAAGATGGGTGGAAGAAGTTAGTCAAGCCTCTTTATTTTAAGACTCCAAATCACACCAAGAGCTCTCATTCAAAATATTGTAGCAAATAACCCTAATTTGATATGGGTAAAGAATATCAGATGCTTAATAAATAAATGTGTGTTAAGTGATATACGACAAAGTTTGTGGAGATCCTTACCAACTAAGGAGAAGGGAAATCAAAAAAATGTGTCCTAGGGAAAACAGCATTTTGGTTGCGCATTTAACCATGATAATGTTATCTTTTGTTTTTAACATTATCTTCATTTTCAAATATACTATTGCTCTACCCAGAGAGCCATTCACTCTAACAAATAATAAACAAAGAAGAAAAGCACTTTGGCAAAATTAACCAGTATTTCAACCAAGCATAATCATACAACGTTCTGTACTCATAGTCCCCTACTTTTACAAAAGTGGGAAACTAATGAAAACATGTATTGTTTGGCCAATGTAGGCTTGGTCATCATAGTTACTTAATGATTAGTACTTTATGTCCTTTCCATTTACATTTTATATATGTATTATATATATATGTTACATCTTAATATTACATAGAAATGTTGCTAATTTTGTGATATTATTTCATATCCTGCTACTTTATTAAAACTATTGTCTCAGTTATCTTTTTTGTTTTCTCTCTAGAATTTTCTAACTAATCTATGGTGAGAATAGTAAATAAAGTCAGTTTTGTGTCTTGTCTTGTTTTTATAGGTATTTCTAGAACTACATCAAAAAAAGCCATGCATAGGAATTTAATAAATGAAAAAAAGAGAGAAGACATTTGAGGGAAAAGGAGGCCACTTAAGACATATAAAAAAGTGTGAACAAAGATAGGAGTGGGAGTTTATGATGTCTTTAAGTATGACTGAAGTAGAGGACATGGATTAGAACATTATGAGATGAATTTAGAAAGAGATAGTGTGCCTGATCATAGGTACCCTGAAGGCCAACAAAAAGGTACAAATTTTTACTCAAAGGGCAACAGATGGCCAGTGAAAAATTTTTGCGAACAGCTCCATGATCAAATCTATGTGTAAGAAATTTATTCTAAATGACAATAATGAGACAACATACCAAAATTTGTGGGATACAGCCAAAGCAGTAATAAGGGGAAATTTTATATCCCTAGATGCTTATTTGCATAAAATAGAGAAAGAGAAAATCAATGAATTGGGTTTGCAATTTAAAAAGCTAGAGAAAGAACAAATTAACCCCCCCCACTCAAATACCAAACTTGAAATCCTAAAAATAAAAGGAGAAATTAATAAAATTGAAAGTAAAAAACTATTGAATTAATAAATAAAACTAAAAGTTGGTTTTATGAAAAAACCAACAAAATAGATAAACCTCTAGTTTGATTAGAAAAAGGAAAGAGGAAAATCAAATTGTTAGTCTCAAAAATGAAAAGGGAGAACTTTCCACCAATGAAGAGGAAATTAGAGCAATAATCAGGAGTTACTTTGCCCAACTTTATGCCAATAAATTTGATAACCTAAGTGAAATGGAGGAATATCTACAAAAATATAGATTGCTCAGATTAACAGAAGAGGAAATAAATTACTTAAATAGTCCCATTTTAGAAAAACAAATAGAACAAGTCATTAATCAACTCCCTAAGAAAAAATCCCCAGGACCAGATGGATTTACATGTGAATTCTACCAAACATTTAAAGATCAATTAACTCCAATATTATATAAACTATTCAAAAAAATAGGGAATGAAGAACTCCTACCAAACTCCTTTTATGATACAGACATGGTACTGATACCTAAACCAGGTAAAACAAAAACAGAGAAAGAAAATTATAGACCAATCTCCCTAATGAATATTGATGCAAAAATCTTAAATAAAATATTAGCAAAGAGATTACAGAAAATCATTCCCAGAATAATACACCATGACCAAGTAGGATTTATACCAGGAATGCAGGGATGGTTCAATATCAGGAAAACTACTGACATAATTGACTATATCAATAACCAAATTAACAAAAAACATGATAATCTCAATAGATGCAGAAAAAGCATTTGATAAAATCCAACATCCATTCCTATTAAAAACACTAGAGAGTATAGGAATTAATGGGCTTTGCCTTAAAATAGTCAGTAGCATTTATTTAAAACCATCAGCTAGCATCATATGTAATGGTGATAAACTGGAACCATTCCCAATAAGATCAGGGGTGAAACAAGGTTGCCCACTATCACCATTACTATTCAATATTGTATTAGAAATGCTAGCTTTGGCAATAAGACAAGAAAAAGAGATTAAAGGAATTAGAGTTGGTCGTGAGGAAACCAAATTATCACTCTTTGCAGATGATATGATGTTCTACCTAGAGAACCCCAGAGAATCAACTAAAAAACTATTAGAATTAATCCACAACTTTAGCAAAGTTGCAGGATACAGAATAAATCCAAATAAATCATCAGCATTTTTATACATCACCAACAAAATGCAACAGCAAGAGATACAAAGAGAAATTCCATTCAAAATAACTATCGATAGTATAAAATATTTGGGAATATATCTGCCAAGGGAAAGTCAGGATCTATATGAGCAAAACCACAAAACACTCTCCACACAAATAAAGTCAGATCTAAACAATTGGAAACATATCAAGTGCTCTTGGATAGGTCGAGCGAATATAATAAAGATGGCAATACTACCTAAACTAATCTATTTATTTACTGCTATACCAATCAAACTCCCAAGAAATTATTTAACTGACCTAGAAAAAATAACAACAAAATTCATCTGGAAAAACAAAAGGTCAAGAATTTCAAGGGAATTAATGAAAAAAATGCAAATGAGGGTGGCCTAGCTGCACCAGATCTAAAACTATATTATAAAGCAGTGGTCACCAAAACCATTTGGTACTAGCTAAGAAATAGAGTAGTGGATCAGTGGAATAGGTTAGGTTCACAAGACAAAATACTCAATGACAATAGTAATCTAGTGTTTGATAAACCCAAAGACCCCAGTTTTGGGGATAAAAACTCACTATTTGACAAAAACTGCTGGGATAATTGGAAACTAGTATGGAAGAAATTAGGCATTGACCCACACCTAACACCATATACCAAGATAAGGTCAAAATGGATTCATGATCTAGGCATAAAGAACGATATTATAAACAAATTAGAACAATGTAGGATGGTTTACCTCTCAGACCTGTGGAGGGGGAAGGAATTTGTGACCAAAGAAGAACTAGAGGTCATCATTAATCACAAAATAGATAAGTT
>JAJPUD010001123.1:131642-173636 GCA_023553655.1 Myrmecobius fasciatus | reverse complement strand
GACCTTTTGTTTTTCCAAATGAACTTTGCTACTATTTTTTCTAGATCTGTAAGATAATTTCTTGGGAGTTTGATTGGTATGGCACTAAATAAGTAAATTAGTTTGGGTAGTATTGTCATTTTTATTATATTCGCTCGTCCTACCCATGAGCATTTTAAGTTTTTCCAATTGACTAGGTCTGATTTGATTTGTGTGGAAAGTGTTTTGTAATTTAGTTCATATAGTTCCTGACTATCCCTTGGCAGATAAATTCCCAAATATTTTATACTATCAACAGTTATTTTGAATGGAATTTCTTTTTGTATCTCTTGCTGCTGAACTTTATTGGTAATATATAAAAATGCTGATGATTTATGTGGATTTATTTTGTATCCTGCCACTTTGCTAAAGGTGTGAATTGTTTCTAGTAGTTTTTTAGTTGAGTCTCTAGGATTCTCTAAGTATACCATCATGTCATCTGCAAAGAGTGATAATTTGGTTTCTTCACTACCTACTCTGATTCCTTTTATCTCTTTTTCTTCTCTTATTGCTAAAGCTAACATTTCTAATACAATATTAAATAGTAATGGTGACAGTGGGCAGCCTTGTTTCACTCCTGATCTTATTGGGAATGGTTCTAGTTTGACTCCATTACATATGATGCTTGCTGAAGGTTTTAAGTAGATACTACTTATCATTTTAAGGAAAAGCCCATTTATTCCTATACTCTCCAGTGTTTTTAATAGGAATGGGTGTTGGATTTTATCAAAGGCTTTTTCTGCATCTATGGAGATAATCATATGATTTTTATTAATTTGGTTATTAATATAATTGATTATGCTAATAGTTTTCCTAATATTGAACCAGCCCTGCATTCCTGGTATAAATCCTACTTGGTCATGATGTATTATCCTGGGGATGACTTTCTGTAATCTTGTCAGCAGGATGATTTTAGAGAGTTCTGGAGAGACTTGCATGAACTGATGCTGAGGGAAATCAGCAGAACCAGGAGAGCATTATACACAGCAACAAGACTATACGATGATCAGTTCTGATGGACATGGTTCTCCTCAACAATGATGTGATTCAAACCAATTCCTACTGTTCAGCGATGAAGATAGTCATATACATCCAGAGAGAAGCCTGTAGGAACTGAGTGTGGACCACAACACAGCATTTTAACGCTTTCTGTGAATATCTCTATGCATTTTGTTTTCCTCCTTAGGTTGTTTTTTTTCTTCTCTTTCTAGATCTGATGTTTCTTGTGCAGTAAGATAACTGTATAGATATGTATAGATATATTGGATTTGTCATATAATTTATCATATTTAGCATGTATTAGATTACCTGTCATCTAGGGGTGGGGGTGGGGGGAAGGAGGGGAAAAGCTTGGAAAAAAAAGTTTTTTGCAAAGGTCAATGTAGAAAAATCACTCATATGTTTTGTAAATAAAAAGCTTTTAATAAAAAAAAGAAATTTATTCTAGTAACACCAGAAGAAATTTATTCCAGTAACACAGGTATATTAGAAGGCTTGACCAGTATTCTGGACCTATATAATGAGGTCCTGTTTCGGGAAATTTGGTAGTGGGAAAAGAAAAGAGCATATGAACATAGCAGATGATAAAAAGAGAGTAACAGAGAGAAATTATAAAATATAGTTAATAGAGAGATGATAAAAATAAAGAAAATAGAACTTGTAACTAACAGAGATGAGGAAAAGGGAAGAATCAAAGATTACAATCTGGTAAAAAGTAGTATAGATAAAAAATGTAAAGTCAGAAGGAGGATGTTAAGGTAAATCACTTATCTCTTAAGTTTCAATATGCTCATCTATAAAGTGAGAGAATTGCACTGGTTGACCTCTTATGTACCTTTGAGCTCTCAATCTACAACTATATGATCTTTAGGGGAAAAGATAATAAATTCAATTTCGAACATGCTGGCTTTAAGTAAATGGCAGAATATCTGGATTAAAATGTTCTGTAGGCAAACTGAGATGCAAATATACAATTTAGAAGAGATGTCAATGACTGCAAATATAAATGTTGGAGATATATCAACATAAGAGGGAAAAGCCATAAAATTATCAAAGGAGTATGGGATAGAGGAATGAAGAGAGTGAAAAAAAGTTAACGACATGCCTTCTCTCCCCTTTAGAACATCCATATTTATTAGTGAGGAAGAGGATGAAAAGAATCAAAGTCATTTAAGAGTATCCAGTAGGAAAAGGTCAATATTGTTAAAAGCTATAGGAAAAAATAGCTTTGGAAGGAAAAAAGCAGGCAACTCTAAAACCCAAGTAACAAAATAAGAAATGTTATATAGCTTTTTATTCATTAGTTATACCTAAAAGAAAAAAAAAGAATGACATATGGAAAATAGAATTATTCAGAAGTATTATCTACTTTTAATTAAATTTTAATTTTTTAATATTTTAATTAAAACTGTCTTGGTGAATAGCTTATTACTGGTTATTATTTATTTCTTACAAGTCTTTTGTCGTATTGTTACAGAATTAGAAAAATTTAGAACTAATAGTAATTTACTACTAGTTTTATGCTGAGCATATTACCTGACCTCTCCAGAACTTTAGCTTTTTCTTTCTGGTCACTCTCCCCTCCCTGGGTTTTAATGACAACCTCTTGATTCTCTTTCTATTTCCATTACTTCTCCTTCTCTATCTTCTTTGATAGATCATTATTTATGCCATGTCCACTGTAGGAATACCCTCCTAAAGCTCTATTCTGGGCTTTCTTCTCTTAACACTCAACTGGAGACCTCACTTAGCTCCAATGAGTCTAGTTATCATCTCTGCTGATGACACTAAGAATTACATATTTAGTTATGTCTTCCCTGAGATCAAGTCATTTCTTTTGGACATTTAAAATTTTAATTGGATATCCATAAACATCTCACACTCAACAAATCTAAAACAGAAATCATTATTTTTCCCTCTAAACCCATTCCTATTTCAAATTTTCCTATTACGTTAGAGGGAACCATTATTTTTCTAATTACTGAGGCTCACAATATTGGTATTATCCTCATTTCTTGCCTCTCACTTATCTTGTATATCTAATAAAAATCTAAAACTTGAGATTTCTGTGTCTGCAACTTCTCTTATGTCTATCCTTTTCTCACCAATCGCCAGATGTCCACCAGATGTCATCACCAGAGTCCAAGCACTCATAACTGCTGATGTACACTAAGTCTACCGGTTCTTCCTGTCTCTAGTTTCTCTCCCTCCAATCAACACTCCAAACAGCTGCCAAAATAATTTTCCTTAGGCACAGGTCTAACCATATTACCCCTCCCCCCTCAAACTCCTAATAAACTCTCTGTTCTAAAATCAAATATAAACTCTTCCATTAGGCATTTAAAACTCTTTACAATCTTAGCCTTTCCTACCTTTCCAGTTTTCTTATACTTTGCTCTCCTGCACTGAATACTGATTTCAAGTCTGCTTTTAGAAAGCCCAACAACTTTATTACCCAATTTTTACATGAGAAAATGAACATATTTTGCAAGCAGTAAAATTAGTAAAAGGTAAAGGGCTTTCTGAAAAATTCTCCTCAGGAACACAGATTTTTTAAAATATCCTATTATCTCTGAGTTTGGTAAATTGCTTCCTTAAGTATAGCCTATTACTGGAAGTATGACTTTTTTTTTTAAGCAATTCCTTATCACATTTATTTTGCCTGTCAAATTTAAAATAATGTTTTAGTTAATCAAGTTAGGTTACAATATTTCTTAAACAAATCACCTGTAATACTAAGATCTATATTTTTCAAAAGGGGCGGGGATGGCAATAAAGTATATATAGTTTGTTAAATAAATTTCTTCCAAAAGCAGATAGAGTAACAGGAAATTCCAAATCTTACATATTCTATTGAAAATAGACTCTCTCCTCTCTCTCTCTAATTTCACTCAATCCAAAAAAACCCTAAAACAAATTATACCATTTTCTTTAAATATCGAACAGCAAAATTCTCATTTAAAGAATGGGACCATAAAATTGCCTAGGTCAATTTTTTTGCAATGAAGGTACTCCCCAATTTACAAACAAGTGGTATTACGAAATTTAATATCCAGATCAATTCACCAAGTTGTACTAGACTGCCTTTGAGTTCTCTTTAAGTTCTAGTTAAAAGATCCTATGAACTATTTGGAACTCATAAGAGATTTTCCCAAAGAAACAAAATGTTACACATAGTGATTAGCTAGCCTATGCAAATCTATTGATAAAAATCTATTCTAAGAACAATATTTCTGAATTCCAATCAAAACTTCCCAGGAACTCTCGCCTCCATCTTTCACTGTCACGATGCCAAAAGTTCTCCTCTCAAACCTGGCTGGAGAGAACTCCTTCCTTACCAACATGCTTTTGGGTGGTCAGAGCAGTATTGTATAGTCTCTGAACACTCCCCAAAAGAGGTTAAGTATGTAAGGAATTTTTATGACATGTATTGTTTTTGTTTTAAAGCTTTTTATTTTCAATTATTCAACATTTATGTTGTGTATTAAGGCAGAGAATGCTTGTATATCCAATTGTAATTTCATATATCTGCATTAAAATTTCATATATCTGCATTAAAAAAAACAGGACCTAAAAGCCATCTCTCCAAACCAGAGGTGCTTGTGGATTTATGAAAAAACATATGCAAAGCTGTTTAACATATCAGGTTCTAGAAGTGTACTCAAGTGTCCTAACCATAGAAGCCCAGACAATATAGTAAGAGTTCCTTCATTGTGGAATAAATTTATTATCCTTAGACTAGTTAGTGACTAGGATAACCTTCATGAATACCCACAAGTAATTTTTTATTAATACTTTTTATTAGCAAAACATATGTATGGGTAATTCTTCAACATTAACCCTTACAAAGCTTTCTGTTACAAATTTTTCCCCCCTACTCCCCACCCTTACCCTAGATGGCCCACAAGTAATTAGCAACAATTCTTCATAATGCCATATTTCTGAATCTAAGACCTCCTAGATGAGTCTACCTTTAGTCAGATGCTTATCCTCATACTAACTCTATTTATACTTTGATAGGGAAGAGGTCTATTACTATATTGTATAGCTAATACATTAAAGTATGGCAAATACTGAAAATCAGACATTTATTACAACTTAATTTTACTCATTAATTTTTAGTTTATTAAAACTAAGTAACATCAAAAAACTACTACTACATTATCTACTTCATCTACTCAAATTCCAAGTTCTATTACCATAATTGGTGAATTCAACTGACAGATTTCTCTCCCCCTAACTCTCAGCTGACATTTTTACCCTTTATTTCAGTGAAAAAACTGAGGCTAGCCACCAAGAGCTCCTCATCTCACATCCCACATGTCTTTCCTCCACTATTTCTACCTTACCCATCTTTATGAGGAGGAGTGGCCTCTTGCACACAACCAGCTTTGCTACATGTACACATGACCTCACCCCATCATGTCTTCTCCATCATCCCTTCTCCTTCACTAACCTTCTATCTCTCTTTTTCTACTGGTGACTCACCTACTGCCTACAAACAGCCCATGTCTCTATAATTCTCAAAAACACTCCTTGATCCAAAGAAATCATAAGGGAAGGGCCCCACATGTGCAAGAATGTTTGTGGCAGCTCTTTTTGTAGTGGCTAGAAACTGGAAACTGAGTGGATGCCCATCAATTGGAGAGTGGCTGAGTAAATTATGGTATATGAATGTTATGGAATGTTATTGCTCTGTAAGAAACGACCAGCAGGACGATTTCAGAGAGGCCTGGAGAGACTTGCATGAACTGATGCTGAGTGAGATGAGCAGAACCAGGAGATCGTTGTACACGGCAACAACAGTACTATATGAGGATCAGTTCTAAGGGACATAACTCTCTTCAACAATGAAATGCTTCAAACCAATTCCAATTGTTCAGTGAAGAAGGCCATATACACCCAGAGAGGGGGGATGTGAAATGTGGACCACAATATAACATTTTCATGTTCTCTATTGATGTTTGCTTGCATTGTATTTCCTTTATCGGATTATTCTTTCTTATAGATATGATTTCTCCTGAACAAAAAAATGATGTGTGGCAATAACTATACATATATTCGATTTAAGTATTCTAACATAGTTATCATGTAGTGGATATCCTGCTATCTAGGGGAGGGGTGGGGAGTAGGGGGGAAAAATTTGTAACAGAAAGCTTTGTAAGGGTTAATGTTTAGGAATTACCCATACATATGTTTTGCAAATAAAAAGTATTAATAATAATTTAAAAAAAAAACATCCCTTGATCCATCCATGGCTGCTAGTTACCACTCCACAGCTCTTCTCTTCTAGTGGCTAAATTCCTTGAGAAAGTTGTCTATAATAGGTGCCTCCCCTTGCTCCTTGATACTCTGCTTTCTAGGTTTTTACAACATGGTTCTCTCTTGCTTAACCTCCAGTCTTTCTCATGATTCCTTTCTAATCTCACTTTGTGGATCTTCAGCCAACTGATACCCCTTTAATTGTGGGAATCTCCTAAGACTCTGTACTGGGCTCTCTTCTTTTATCCTGTAATACTCTCTCATTTGGTGACCTCATCAGCTTCCATGAATTCAATTATCATTTTCCATAGACAATTCACAGAGCTATTTATTTAGCCCTACTGCCTACTGGATATCTTAAACTGGACAATTCACTGACAATTTAAATTCAACATCTCCAATACCTACATTCACCATTTTGTCCTTAAACCTTCCCCTCTTCCTAAATTCCTTATTACATCTGAGGATACCATCATCCTTCCAGTCAACCTTAGGAATTATCCTCAACTCCTTTCTATTTTTCATTTATTTATTTATTTTTTATTTAATTTATTTAATTTAATCTGTGACCAAGTCCTGTCAATCTACCTTTGCAACATTTTCTTATAGATATCCCCTTCTTTTCTCTGACACAGTCCCCAACCTGACACAGGCTCACAACATTTCATGTCAGAAGCCAACAGCTTCCTGGTTTGGTCTCCACAGCTCCTATCTCTCACCATTCCAGTCCATCTTTAATTCATCTATCAGAGCGACCTTCGTAAAGTGATCTGACCATATTTACCACCATCTCTTATTTGCTTCCCTATTCAATATTTTAAAAACGCACTGGCTACCTATTATCTCTAGGATCCTTAGTTTGGCTTTTAAAGTTCTTTTACCAAAAAGAGACCTTTCCTATCTTTGCAGATTTATCACAACTTGCTCCCTTCCATCGTACTCTGCAATCCAGTGATACTGGCCTTACTGCTTTTTAATACAATGAATTTATTATATTCTTAAATTGAAAAAGCAAGTCATTATATAATGAAGATGGACAAAAAAGGAAATTATATGCAAGCACTGAAGAATCAAAGTTTAAATAAACTTTAACCATGAAATTCAAATTTGATGTAACAGTCAAAAAAAGTCAAAAGATGAATAATCAGTTGAATTGTAAGGCATAATTGAAGTGAGAGAAATGAGAGAATCTGATATCATCCTGAACTATGAAAAAGAATAATAACAAAATAAAAACCAATGATTAAGTCTAGCAATAAATATATAATGCAAAGTAAAAAGAGTGTATGGAAATGTTAAAGAAAAGACTGGCTTCAGATGAAAACCTAAGTAATATTCCTGCCCAATCCCCTCTCCCTCCCATAAAATTACTAAGTCTTAGGAACATAAGATTTGGAACATTAGAGATCATTTAGTCCATTATCCTCATTTTATCAAAAAGGAAAACTAAATTCAAGAGGTTAAATAACTTGTCCAAAAAGACAATCAAGGTTCAAAATCCGAATCCTTTCCTAAGTATTTTAAGATTGAGAATTAATATATTCATAAAGTATTAAGGTACTTGTTTTAATATTTAAAATTTTAGACACCAAGAATAAAAATTTTAAATAATGTTTTTAAAAGTTTGCACATCCTAAATTCTCTAAATATTCCATTTTTTTTATCTAAGGAGAACTAGATATGCAAAGTTCTGTTAAATTATAAATACTATTCAAAATCCAAGTTATGTTAGGAAAAAAAAGAATGCTTCTCTCTATCATCCCCATAAACTCTGGCTTCATTTTCCCTAAGAAGAATCAAATTCCAACTTAGGCTGTATTTCAGAATACATATGTGAATGCATGAATGAATGAACAGCATTTATTAAGACTTACTATATGCCAAATTTTGTCCTGAATACTCTCAGGAGATGAATATAAAGGGAAGAGAGTTCTTTCTGTAGTGATTGTTATTAGTGTTTTGCTTTTATATGATTTTCTTCCTACCAGAAATTAATAGTTTTAAAATTTGTCAAGTTTTCAATTCATACAACAACTGTGTATTATGCAGGCATTTTCCAACATACAAAAAGTGATACTACACCAGAGTTCACTTTTTGGTACAAACAGAAAAAAAAAATCTACCCAGAAGTTTCAATAAGTTGAAACCAAGACTACATTCTAACTAAAAGAAATACATGTCCATCATTACTTAAAAGTCCTTTCACTAAAATGCCTGGCAATTATCCAAGTCAGAAATTTCCTCTGTTATTTACTGTCTATTTTTCCAGTTACTACACTGAATAGGGATTATGTTTTTCAAGCCAGACCCGAAAATAAAGAGAAAATCACATTCAGTTTTATTCTAACATAAAGCTAATTTGTCTGCCTTCTAAAAATGTACATGCACAAAAGATCTGCTAGCAAAACAAAATACTATTTGTAAACACTATATACTGTTCACAACTTTAAAAAAATTAAACCTCAAACATAGCATTTATGTAACTGAGACCACACAAATTGCTTTTTTATTTATTTTTTTTTTATTTTTATTTTTTTTGCTGAGGCAATTGGGGTAAAGTGACTTGCCCAGGGTCACACAGCTGTTACGTGTCTGAGACCAGATTTGAACTCAGGTCCTCCTGACTTCAGGGCTGGTGCTCTATCCACTGCGCCACCTAGCTGCCCCACAAATTGCTTTTTTAAAGTGGAGGAAAAACCAAATCTGTCTAGGCAATCTGATTAAATCTTTGTAAACAAAGAATTTTAGGGGGATTAAAGAAACTATTACACTTTTTAAAATGACATCATACAAAAACATAAAGAAATTCCAAATCCAAACTTATTTTTAAAGTGCTTCAAATGTTAACTTATCAAACCAGCTGCTCACACAGCAAAATTGGCAATTCAAGTCACTCTTTCAAAAATATTTTTTTAAGATGACTATGACAGCATAAAGCACAGAAAAGTGAAGGTGAATGTTGTATAATTGTAATACTCAATCTTAGCTCAGAAGAGGATATAAGGAAATTCATCTCTATTATTTTTTGGAAGTGAAAAGATACAGGCTAAGAATGTAATATTATTTTCTGTTAGAAGTCCTTGGTTAACATGTTGATTTTCCTTAACTCTTTTTTTTCTTTGTTAAGGAAGAAGGGAAAGGAATAAGAAAGCAAAGGACACATCTGAAATTGAATGAAGTAAAATTAAAGGCATCAATAAAGTTTTTAAAAATAATGCTACAATAATTACAAAGCTATCTAAAAAAACAAGTTACAAAATTTTACCTTTGTTTCCCCTATTTTAAAAAATGAATGTTTAAAAGTATATCAATAAGTTTTATTTTGAAATTAAACTGGTGATGGGGGAAGAGTAGAGGAAAATGAAGGATGTCTTTTCTATCATAAAATAATACTAAATATTAAATTCAATAAATACTCAACAATGTAACACATACTGTGTGGTTCCTATGTAGGAGAGGGAAGAGAAGGGGGAAAACAGGAAGGGAAGTAACCATGTCAGAATACTTTTTTATTTTTTTTTTTTGGTAAAATATAGAAACACAAGTTGTTCATTATACTATGCAGTTAGATAAATATGCTTTTACTCTAGGAAGTATAATACTTAATATTTTAAGTCACTTTTTTCTTAAATCCATTTCTTTGCTTCTCTTTTCCTTAATTCAAAACTTGGATGGATTATAGCACAGTTCTGGTGGGAATATGACCATTTATTAAATTGTGAAATATTTAAAATCACGCCCCCTGCAAATAGAATAAAACTAATTCAATAATAATAATATTGTTTAGCCTAATTATTTAAAATTAATTTGATCCCATTCTCAACCCTAACATTAACAAATTACTCATATAATATATGCATTTGCATTCTGAAATCTCAATCAATGTACTTCTCTTTACTACCCCAAAAGAAATATTGGGGGGGAAAATTACATCTTCCTTCAAACCACTTTTCTTTTTTTTTTAAATAAAGGTTTTAATTTTTTTAATTTAATTTAATTTATTTAATTTATTTATTTATTTTTAAATTTTATTTGCATAACATATGTGTGGGTAATTCTTCAACAATAACCCTTACATAGCTTTCCGTTACAAATTTTTCCCCCAACTCCCCACTCCTCCCCTAGATGGCAGGATATCCACTACATGTTAATTATTTTAAAATATTGGTAAATCGAATATATGTATACATATTTCCAAACTTGTCATTGTTGTGCAAGAAAAATCTTGTCTACACAAATGATATATCAGATAAAGGAAACACAATGTAAGCAAACATCAATCAAGGAGTATGAGAATGTTATGTTGTGGTCCACATTTCACATCCCTCTCTCTGGGTGTATATGGCTTTCTTCAGTGAACAATTGGAGGTGGTTCTTCAAACCACTTTTCAAACCCCTTGACTCTTAGGCTCTTTATATGCCTGAGGTCTAAAAATTAATTGGATCGTGTGATCAGTTCTATGAGAAAGGGAGAGGGAAGAAAGGCTGATTGTTAACTTGTCCTGCCCTATATTTTGAATGAATCTTAATATTCCAGATAGTAGCAGACATAAGAGATAATAAAACATAGAGCAATGAAAGTATGCCTCAGACTGATTTAGCTTCTAGTGAAATAGTTTGGCAGTTTGATAGCAGGAATGACATATCTTGCAAAATTAAGAGCTATGTCAATGTTATAGGAATTGCTTTCAAAGATCAAAATATAGACAATATTGAATAATGTCCAAAAACATGTCTTAAGTTACAAAAAAGATTTATGTGATCATAAATTCAACTCTGGCTGATGTACTTCAATGTGATGTTTGTTCGTTTAAACTGAAATCATGAAGAGAATATATTCTCAAATTTTCAGAATACAAGCCTATACAACTGTTAATACCTACCAGTCCTATACCACAATTTTCTGAAATTTAAAATACATATGCAATCTGTATACTCAACTGAAAAATTATTGGCATATGATTAGATAATACAATAAGTCATGTGCCAAGAAGATGTTTAGCTTTCAATAAATTCCTATTGATTGGTTTATAAGACTCGGAAAAAAACATGCTGACCAAATTTCATGATAAAACATAAGATTTAGAAAATGCTCCATACTGACATTGGAATCAGATATATGATAATAATTATATTCATGAGTTTCCCAGAGCAGCCCCAATTTCAAGATAAGATAGTGGACTTCTAAGGAAATTTTGAAAAAAAAAAAAAACTTTGTCAGACCACATATACCAGTTTTAGGTTTGAGAAATATGATCATTGTACATATATGGCCTAATAATATAAAGTTCATCAGTATCCTTACCAACATGGGTGCAGACTCATTTGCTAATTACATAAACTACAATCTGAATATATATGCCTACAAATTATAAAGGGGTAAAAAGCTTACGCATTCAAACAATTAGAGTTTTTTAACTAAGAATAAATATTTATCCAAGTACTGATAAAAACATAAGCTAGATATTATAGCAGCTCTTCATGGCAGCAAAGAATAATAAAGTGAAGATAGAAGCTGGACCTGCCCAACCAACAATTTGGTGAAGGGATGAACAAGTTATGGGTATGAATGTTATAGAATGCTATTATGCTGTAAGAAATTATTAAGAGGATAGTTTCAGAAAAATCTAGAATACTTGTGTAAACTGATGCAAAATGAAGTAAGTAGAATTAAAAGAACAATTTACACAATGACAAAAATATTATAACCATCTATTTGGTGGTACTGAGTTAAGAAATAAGGGTACAATCAATACAATCAGATTCTGAAGGATTTTTTTGATTTAGGATAAAAAGAATCTAATATAAGAATTTTAATAATAAATAATAAAAATGTTTAATGTCTTTGTGAGAAGCACCATCAAAGTTGATGTCACATAAAAAGAGAAAGTCATGTGAAGAATAATTAATTGAAGAAATGGTATAAATTTAAGAAAAAAGTTCTTCAGTAATGGAAAAACTGGAATCATACATTTAATCCAGTTAAGATGGCAGAAGACAGAGCCAAGATGGTTGAGTAAAGGCAGGAACTTGTCCAACCTCTCCCACTAACCACTCCAAATTCCTTTAAATAATGACTCTAAACAAATTTTAGAGCATCACAACACCCAAAAAGATGGAGAAGAATATTTTCCAGCTGAAGACAACTTAGAAGGTCAGCAGAAAAGGTCTGTGACACCAGAATGGAGTCCAGCCTGCAGTCCCAGTGCAGGTCGAGCCAGCACAGTCCCTGGCCCCAGCCTGGCCTTTGAATCAGTGGAAGTACTGGTGGCTTCCAGACCTCTCAGCCCAGACCCACCAAAGACCTGGAAGATCAGCAGAAAAGGTCTGTGGAACCCAGATGGAAGCTCAGCACACAAACCCACACAAACAGCATACAATCCCAGTCCCAGCATCAGTGAGGTGAGGTGAGACATCTGAATCAGCAGCAGTGCTGGAGGCTACTGGACCTCTCAGCCCAGGGACACCTGGGAAGACTCCAAAGGTCAGTGGAGGTCGTCTGTGTTAATGGAGTAGGAGACTGTTGTGCAGTGCCAACATAGGTCAACCAGAACAGACCTGGTCCCAACCTCAGCAATATCACTTCAGCACACTAGATTTTAAAGCTACTGTGCATTATGGACACCCCTAACAGCTCCAGGGCAGAAAAGACCTCTTGTACTCAAGATTTCTGGTACACAAACAGCTGCACAAACCCCCTAAAACTTGGTACAGTACACCTTTGTAAACAAAACACTACTTTAACAAAGAATTAAAAGCCAAGTAATAGACTAGGAAAATGAGCAGACAACAAAAAAAGATTCTGACCATTAAAAGTTATTATGGTGAGAAGGAAGATCAAAACACACTCTCAGAGGATAACAAAGTCAAAAGCACCTATATTCAAAGCCTCCAAGAAAAATAAGAATTAGGCTCAAGTCATGGAAAAGCTCAAGGAGCCTTTGAAAATCAAATAAAAGAAATAGAGAAAATAGGAAAAGAATTGAGAATGGTACAAAAGGAAATACAAAAGCAAAACTGGGCAATTGGGAAAGGAGATAGAAAAACTCACTGAGGAAAATAATTCCTTAAAAAATAGAACTGAGCAAATGGAAGCTAATGACTTCATGAGAAATCAAGATACAATAAAGCAAAATCAAAGGAAAAATGTGAAATATCTCATTAGAAAAACAACTGATCTAGAAAATAGACCCAGCAAAGATAATTTTAAAATTATTGGTCTACTTGAAATTAATGATCAAAAAATGTGCCTAGATATCATTTTTCAAGAAATTATTAATATTTTAACATAATTAACATATATTAGACTTCCTGCCATCCAGGGGAGAGAGTGGGGGGTAAGAGGGAAAAATTTGTAACAGAAAGCTTTGCAAGGGTCAATGTTGAAAAATTACTTATGCATATGTTTTGCAAATAAAAAGCTTTAATAAAAAAAGAAATTATTGAGAAAAACTGTTCTGATATTCTAGAACTAGAGGGTTAAATGGAAATTGAAAGAATCTATTGATCACCTCCTGAAGGAGATCCCAAAATGAAAACTTCCAGGAATATTATAGCCAAATTTTAGAACTCCCAGATCAAGGAGAAAATATGGCAAGTATCCAGAAAAAAAACAAAAAACAATTTAAGTATAGTGGAGTCACAGCTAGGATAATACAAGATTTAGCAGCTTTTATGTTAAAGAACTGTTGGGCTTGGAATATATTATGGAGAGCAAATGGAGTTAGAATTGCAATCAAGATTGCCAATGTTTTGGCATGATTAACATGTAGTGGATGTCCTGCCACCTAGGGGAGGGGTGGGGAAGTTGGGGGGAAAAATTTCTAATGGAAAGCTATGTGGGTGTTATTGTTGAGGAACTACCCACACATATGTTATGCAAATAAAATAAAATTAAAAAAAAAAAAAAAAAGAATTGCAATCAAGAATCACCTACCAGCAAAACTGATTATAATCCTTCAGAGGAAAAAAAAAAGGTCATTCAATGAAGTAGAGGATTTTCAAGAGCTGAATGGAAAATCAGATTTTCAAATATAGGACTCTGGAGAAGCACAGGGAGGTAATCAAGAAAGTGATTATCATAAGGGCCTTAATAAGGTTTATCTGTTTATATTCCTACATGGGAGGATGATACTTGTAACTCATTGGAACTTTCTCTTTATTATGGCAGTTAGGAGGAATATATATAGACAGAAGGACACAGGTGAGAGTTAAATATGAAGGAATAATAATTTCTTTTAAAATGATGAATTTAACAAAGTGAAAGAGGAATGTATTGGGAGAGAAAGGGAGAAGTGGAATGGTATAAATTGTCTATTAAAAAAAGAAGAGGGGCAGCAAGGTGGCACAGTGGATACAGCACCAGCCCTCAAGTCAGGAGGACCTGAGTTCAAATCTGGTCTCACACTTAACACTTCCTATCTGTGTGACCCTGGCAAGTTACTTAACCCCAATTGCCTCAGGAAAAAAAAGAGGAAAGAAAAGTCTTCTTTCTTCACTCTCTTTCTCTTCTTTCTTTTTATTAGGGTGGGAGATCTATGTTTTCTTTTACAACTTGATTTTTATGGAAATATTTTGTGTAACTTCACATTTCTTAATTGTGGATGGGAATAAGGGAGAGAAACTAGAACTCAAAAATCTCAAAAGCAATGTAAGAAATATTTTGAATATAACTGGGGGAAATATTAAATAAATAAAATAATAATAATAAAAGATGGCAGAAATCATAGCTCAAAGAACATAATAACCTAAGGGAAATTATACAAGAACTTTATTTTAAAAATAATGAAATGTATTTATGTACATTTTCTGAAATGTAGGGGAAGGTAATCTAATTAATGGGAAATGAATAAGAAATTAAGTCTAAAAATAGCTTGTTACTTCCAAAATTAACCACTGATAAGGATATTATTTTTCAGGGGTTTCTTTTTTTTATATTGCAGCTGACAAAAACAGTTGTGTTCCATTCCTTTAGTGACCATTGACACTAAATTCAAATCTTTCCTATTGTCTTTTAAAAAATGCAAAACTACATTATACTATAATGCTAGGACATTATTAATATTGATGTTATTTCTATAACATTTGTATTTCAAAATTTCCACAGCTCTGAAAGTTTCCACTGCACTCCAAGCACTGATGTCAACAAAACTACATTTTACCTTATTATCTAAGAGAAAACTATTTTCTTCTTCACTGTCTGCCATGCACATAGTTAGCCTTAATACCAAACTTCCGTGTTTTCTCTCTCCCCTAGATTGTCCTCTCCTTTTCAAATCTTCTAGGTCTAGATGATGATCAAGCTTCTGAGTGAAGCTTTCCCTTCCTTTTAGGAAGCAAAAGTTGAAACCTTCCAACCCAGATTATTAATATAAAAACCATAAAATGCAAATCTAGATGTGACCTTAGAAATCATTTTGTCCAACTCTTCATGTCAGAGAGAAGGAACAGAGACTCTGGGCCTCTATTAAGCAGCTTGGTCAAAACTCATATTACTACAATTAACAAAGCTGGGATCCTTCACTAAATTTCACTTAGATATTACTGTATCATTACATTCAATTCAAGAAACTTAAGTTCATACTATGAACAAGGCAGTCCATTAAACAATACGGAAACAAATTCAAATGTAATGGTTATGAAGGTGAGCTCTCTTCTTCCCCTGCTCCCATTCACAAGGGATTCTCCTAAGGTTTCTTCTGAATTTAAGGAATCACAGACAGTGAGGAGAGATGGAGATGTGAAGTTGCATGTGGGAATTAGAGAAAGGCCTAAATGTTTACATGGCCCCTACAGGGAAGCAGAGGGACCAAGAAGCTGGGACCAGATGGAAACACTGATACAATGACAATCATGAAAGGCATGAACAAGTCTAAAAGATCAGCATGTTTTCATTGGTACCATGAGCCATGTGGACTATGTGAGGGATAGGAAGGTATAAAGGGAGATAGGCTCTCTAATGTGCGTTGGAAAGCCTACATGGTTCACTTACAGAAAGGGAATGGGTTTTCTTGACAGTGATGAGGCTTTGATATGCAGCGTTTGCTCCATCCCTATCAACTACACACAGAGCAGAGAAAAACAGGAAGCATCCCATGAAAGACAGCTCAAACCATCTCCCTCTATACTGTGATAAAGACAGGCCAGGCCTCTTGTGTCCAAAAGACCCCAGAACACCAGCCCTATTTCCAGTCCAGCTCTAACAGCCATTATCCAGAGAATTAACTGCGGATGGAAAGGAATAATAGCTAACATTTCTATAAAGTGTTAAGGTTTTCAATGATAAGTTTGGAAATATGTATACATATATTCGATTTGCCAATATTTTAACATAATTAACATGTAGTGGATATCCTGCCATCTAGGGGAGGGGTGGGGAGTTGGGGGGAAAAATTTGTAACGGAAAGCTATGTAAGGGTTATTGTTGAAGAATTACCCACACATATGTTATGCAAATAAAATAAAAATTTAAAAAAAAAGTGTTAAGGTTTTCCAACTGTTTAACAAAGTCTCATTTATCTGTACATCACTATGAAATAGATGCTATAATTTTCTCCACTTTATAGGTAAGATAACCAACATCCAGAGAGGTTAAATGACTTGCCTAATGTCATCCAGTTACTAAGGATCTGAGGCAAGATTTTTAACTCAAATCTTTGTGACAGCAAATATTTTCAGTGCGACCCCTAGCTGCCTCAATGCAACCTAGCAACTGCTTCTATGAGTAACTACTGAAGATGTGGAAAACAAAAGTTCTTGCCATCAAAGATCTTGGCACATTAATGGAAATAAAAAAGATGAATTACCATTTGTTTTGCCACATAAGAACTATGGAGTCTTTCCATCTGATTTGAAGCTAAAAACTTATATATTTTCTCTATTACCAAGTGACCACCTTTAGATCAGTGACTATCTTTTTCTTCTATTTGTATTTGTCACAGTGTTTTATACATATTAAGCACTTAAATTTTTTTTTATTCATTCTTGTTCCTTTTGTACATTTTGTAGACTGTAAGCTGGGTTGATCAAACAATTGGCATCTAATATTTGTTGATTCACTGATAAAATGAAATTTGAGAGCTGGGCTAGAGTGGTATCTGTGTCAATATAAGCAGAAGAAGGTGGATAAAGAAATGTTGAGAGGGGCAGCTAGGTGGCGCAGTGGATAGAGCACCAGCCCTGAAGTCAGGAGGACCTGAGTTCAAATATGATCTCAGACACGTAACAGCTGTGTGACCCTGGGCAAGTCACTTAACCCCAACTGCCTTAGCAACAACAACAACAAAAAAAAAAGAAATGTTGAGGAAGGAGAAACAAGAAGATTTAAAAACTGAATGGATATGTGGGACAAGAAACAGTGAGGAATCACAAACGACAAAATTTGGGTGTCTAGGATGTTGCTGATAGGACAGAAAAAGGAAAGTTCTGAAGTGAGCTGATTTTGATGGAAAGCTAGTGAGATCAAATGCAGTCCATTACAGTCTTATTCACTGGCTACTGTCTCCAAATTCAAATCTAGGAGTGGTCTGCTTGCTGCAGCCAGCAGATAATCTCAATAGCAGGTAAAGTATGGTCAGCTTGGAAATGGAAGGGATTTTTCCCAGAGCCCGTGGACAGCTTTCACTAATGCCTGTTCTAGTTAGGTGATAACACTTCCCCCCCTCCCAGGGGTGGACTTCCATTTCAGAAGAGGAAAGGTTGGGGCCTTGTACAGTGATGAGAGGGTAGAATGAAGTATAAGCCAATAAAAGTGAAGACAATATTATACTGAAGACAAGTCTCCAATTTTCCCACTATCTGTATAGTTGGTTCTGTATATTAGCCTTAGAAACCAAAGGTCTAAGGCCTCTTTTGCCCTCACTACAATACAGGATTGTTTATGTGTTTGTATGTTTTGCTTCCACTCTGTCTTCCTCCATTAGGCTCTGTACTCCTAGAAGTCAGAAACTAGTTTTTCATTTGTGTATCCCCAGTGTATCACCTAGGGAGCCTTATGCTCCCTGAATGCTTTGCTAATACTATACTTACATATATTATCTCCTTTAGTAATTATTCTGCCAAGTAAAATCAATTCATTTCAAGGGTATCTATTTAAGCATTAATTTTTTTTATTAAAGCTTTTTATTTGCAAAACATATGCATGTGAAATTTTTCATCATTGACACCTGCAAAGGTTTCTGTTACAAAATTTTCCCTCCTTCCCCCCACCCCGTCCCCTAGATAGCAGGAAGTTTAATACATGTTAATTATGTTAAAATACTTGACAAATTGGGGGCAGCTAGGTGGCGCAGTGGATAGAGCACCAGCCCTGAAGTCAGAAGACCTGAGTTCAAATGTGGCCTTAGACACTTAACACATCCTAGCTGTGTGACCTTGGGCAAGTCACTTAACCCCAATTGCCTCAGGGGAAAAATACTTGACAAATTGAATACGTGTATATTTATTTATAGTTATCTTGCTATACAAGAAAAAATGGATCTATAAGAAAAAAAATCTGAGAAGGAAAACATAATGTAAGCAAACCTCAATAGAAAGCGTGAAAATGCTAAGGCATTAAATCTTTATAGTAGAATATTCTGATTGCTTACCAACAAGTCAAAGAAGAGCTTCTGCCAATTTGAAGACACTCTTATTAACTTTTTCTTCTAAACTAAAAAAAGTGACGAATTCCTTAAAAATCTTAAAAGTTTAAGTTAGAGCAGTCTCTAAGTGAATAACAATTTCATTTATCTTGATATACTGTGTATGTCTTTGTAGGAAAACAATTCAATTGAACAAACATATGTTAAGTGGCTTCTATGGGCTAGACTTATTGTTAGTTCTGGATCTTAGGAAGCTCACAATGTTACTATGTGGAAACATACACAAATATAATATATACTCAAAGTAAATGTAAATACAGATCTTATAGGTACGTGGCTATCTGAATTTTATTTTCCACATTAGACTGTGAGCTGTTTGAGGGCAAAGACTATTTATGCTGCTTTTGGTATCATGGGAATTTAGCAAAATGTTTGTTAAGTAGTTAAGTGTTTAATGAATCCTTGTTGACTGAAATGGTGGGTAAATACTGTTAAATATCTATGAGAAAATATGGACAAGAATCCTACAAGAAAGCAAAGCATAGCACAGTTTCAATAGGCTTTAGTGGAAACAACATCAATACTAAGGAAATCTGAGATCCAAAGTACCATCTGCAAAGCTCACAAGTTGACTTGCAGAAAGAAACAGCCCTGTTACCTGAATTACATACCTAAAAAAATAATTCTCCAAAAGTTCATTCTAATTCAGAGATAAAACTATACTAAAAAATTCAGTATCTAAAATAAAGACTGTACTAAAACAGAATCCATTTATTAAATCTATCTGACATGGTACTAGACCTTTTATACCCTTTTAAAATCTTGTTCAAGGCTGAGTCAGCAGGGAGGAGACTACAAAGTATACACTTCATGTTTACAAATGACCATTTATTAAGGTCTAATGTTGATTCACAATTTAAAAGTTCTCCTTTATAAGCAGAATAAACACAGATTCATATATATACTTTATCTGAAAATGACTAGTATGTTTATTGCTGCAAAACATTCATTTTCTTCTCTGTAAATTCTGATGTAAATTCTAATCCCCTATCTTCATATATACTTTTTTAAAAGTCTTTTAAAGATTAAATTTAATTAGGCAGCTTGTTTTAAAGTGACACAGAAGCATCAGTATGGAACAGAATTCACAAGGAAGATCTGAGAGTCAAAGACCTGTTATACAGAACCCAATTTCTTAAACTGTGGATCATAAACCCCATTATAGGGGTTTTACATCTAAATGTAGGGGTTCAGAAATTATGATTTATTATCAATAAATTTTTGGTTTGTATATCTGGTACATATTTATATACCTGGGATTATGTAAAAATTTCTTGGGCAAAAAGGGATCTTAAGTAGAAAAAGTTTAAAAAGCCCTAATTATAGAGGAAGTGGAAGGAAAGTAAAAAATGAAAGGAAAGGTTAGCTATTTCATTACTAAGATTTGTACAAGGATATCGACTCAAGCATTCAGAAGGAACTCAAGAGTGAAACCTTGGAACCTTTAAACAAAATGTGTAACTTATTTTTTGTTTAAAATCCAAGTAAATTGGCTAATTAAATTTAACAATCAAAAGGCTTTTTTAAAAAGACAACTTGTGCCTGGCCTCATATATATGACTCACTAGCTTCTAAGACTTTCGAAAATATAACTGGGATAAGGAATAGTTGCTCATTTCTCACCCTAATAAATCCCTGTCCCAAGGTTATATCCATTTCAACACTTCCTTGAAAGTCAAGATCTCTTCTATGTTATGCTCCTCCAAGACTTTCTCAAGTAAAAGTACTGGAACCCTGGCCTCCTGATTGTTCTACCCTATCTCTGCCTAATTTTACATATTTAAATAAGGCAGGCTTTATTGGAACTTTAAGAACATAACATCTCCATTTACCAAGAGAGAGAATCTTAAGGAAAATCTGGAACAGTAATTTTATTCCTTACAACCAATTTCTCTCCAACCACTGATTATTCACTTCTCTCTCTCTCTCTCTCTCTTTTTTTTTTTTTTTGCTGAGGCAATTGGGGTTAAGTGACTTGCCCAGGGTCACACAGCTAGGAAGTGTCTGAGACCAGATTTGAACTCAGGTCCTCCTGATTTCAGGGCTGGTGCTCTAACCACTGCGCCACCTAGCTGCCCCTGATTATTCACTTCTCAAGAGCATACTTTCTTCCCATTCCAATGATCCCCAATTCTTCCCAAAAGACATAATAAGCCTGTTCTCTCCATTCTCACGTGGCCACTCTTTTTCTAACCACTTCAATCTTACTATTGTTATGTTTTGTTCCAGATTACCTATTCCTTTCACTGTGCCTGATGGAATGTCTGATCCTAATTAACAAATTTTTTTTAATTTTAAACCTCTCACTCCTTCCAACTTCAAACTTTCACTGAGACAAAACTTCATTTCTAAAGGTGTTTCTTTTGTCAACTTTTTTATTACTTGATTTATTTTCCCTTCTAAATCCCTTCCCCAACTCACTAGCTATGAAAAAGAGTCAGAATACTTCCTACTCCTCAATGTCACTTCTAGACTCTCCATTAAAGTCATTAATCAATCTTTCCTGTTTTGAGGTTTGCTTTACCAAAATCTGTCAAGTTCAAATACTTGGAGGTATGATCTAAGACTTCAAAGACATTCTCCTTCCTTCTTCCATGTCCTTCTGTCCCTGGTTTATAGTTTTTCTCTCCTCCTCCTCCTCTCCTGTTCTAATAGTAAGGAATTTCAATAAGTATTTTGTTACTCTCTCAAATACTCCTAATTCCTAGGAGTATGTCCTAGTTCCATAATCTACTCATTTCCCATGACCTTACTCTCTTCCGTTCCACTTCAGTTACAGAGATGATCACACACCTTTGCCCTTGCCACCCTCTTTTTTACTTTCAGTCTCTTATTTTCTATTCATCCTTCCCTGGTTGCCTATAAACATGCCCATCTCTTTTCCATAATTAAAAAAATTCTCATTTGATTCAATAACACAGTCCTATATCTCTCCTTTTTTTTAGTGGCTAAATGCCTTGAGAAAGCAGTCACTTCATGATCCAACTGAAACTAACTTGAATGTTGAGGGGAAGAATGAAGTTCTATTTTAAAAATTAAGTTAAGCCTTTAAAAGGATAAGCAAAAGAAACTGAGAAACAGAGAAAAAGGAGGAAAACTGGGAAAAAGGAATGTCATGAAAACCTACAATGAAGTTATTAAGGACTGACAAGTTACATGGTGCAGAGAGATCCAGAAGGATGATGAAGAAAAAGTCAGTAGATATTTTGGAGTAATTTCCTTCTTGCACATTTGTACCCCTGTCAAAATTACAGCTCATAGTGGGAGTCAGTTTTTTGTTTGTTCATTTTTCCAGACTTACTTCTTAAATATTGAGATCATGGGTTAGCTCTAGAATCTTTGCACTTGGTGAAGGATATTCATGGGCTTTGTCTGGTCTTAATATGTATTCTTTGGATACTGTTGCTGCTTTCACTGGATATTGAGTGCTGGATTCTCAGACACTATTGAGGCTGGGGACCTACAAGCTTTCAGTGCATCTAAAGAATCTGGTCTAAAGTTCCGAGGTTTACAAGATGCACAACACAACTGTGAATTTCCTCCTAATTGTAGCCCAGAAACATAATGCTGGCCCCAGTTCTCATATCTAGTTAGTTTCAGAGCACTACAACTGCAGATTCTCCTTAGATCTAAGCTCTTTGCCCTAATTACTTTGCTGCAGAACTCCAATTGAGCTAGGGGCTAAATCTAAGACCCTGCTCCAGGATCAGAGCCATTAAAATGCAGCTCACTTCTATTCCTGCTCCTAGAACACAATCTACAGCCCTAACCACTTCTGGCTCTAGGCTCCCAATCCTTCATCACCCAGTAATGAGTCTGCCACTCAGCTATGGCATATGAGTTGAAGAGCAGCTGCTTGGCTCCTATTCCCTACTGTTATGGATCTCGGATTGTCTCTTGCCCAAGTATATACCAACAGGACCTGTTTCACATAGCACACATCTAACCTAGATTCTATAGCCAGTATCCCATCTGTCTTCCACTGTCGACCTGAATTGAAAAAAAAAATGACTGTAATTTTACCTTGGAATTCACAATCAAAACTTGGTCTGGGGTTCTTTGTATGTCTTTATTAGTAGAGTTCTGCTGAAGAGCTAGGTTTAACTACTTCTTACTCCGCCATTTTGGCTAACTGCTTCTTCTTTGCTGGTTCTTCATGCCATGTTCCCTAACTGCAAGTATTTCTGAAGGTTATGACTTCTTTTTTCCTCTATAGTATTAAACTTAATAGTCTCACTCATTCCTATGGGGGTTCAATTATCATCTGTTTGTAAACGATTCAGTATCTCTGCTGCACTGTAATCATATATTTCTTCAATTCTCTCAGGTTTCTTGAATTGTATATCCTATGGTCATTTCAAACTTAATCTGACCAAAACAGAACTTCATTAACTTTTCCCCAAAATCATCCCTTTTTCTATACTTCTCTATTACCATCAATAGGAATATTGTCATCTGAATCACTCACATTTGTAAGTGTGGTATCATCTTAAGATTTCTCAATTGAATTCATCTCATATATTCAATCCAATGCCAAATCTTGTCATATCTACTTTCACATCTCTTATATGTGTTCCTTTTTATCCACTCAGTTAAAATTTTGGTGCAGGTCTTTTATCAGTTCTCTCCTGGAAAAGTGCAGGTGTTCATAATTGGTCTTCCTACCTCAAGTATCTATCTGTCCTTCATGACATTACCAAGATGATTTATTCTTAAGTGCTTGAAGTTTGACCATGTTACCTCCTGATCTGTGAGCTCCACTGACCCCCAATTACCCCCAGAATCAAATATAAAGTCCTCTGTTGAACATTTAAAGCTGTTCATAACCTGCCCTCTTTTCCATCTTTCCAGCCTTATTACACCTTACTCCCCCTGCCCAACACACACATACACACTATGATTCAGCAGTTTTTACATTCGGCATGATAAGCTTGCTTGCAATTTCTTGAACACAACACTTCATTTCCTATATCTGTCTTTGCATTGGCTCCCCCTCATCTCTACCTCTTAGCTTGTCTGGTTTTCTTCAAGAAATACCTTAAATTCTACCTTTGCAGGAAGTTTTTACTTGTACATCCAAATACTAATTCTTCCCCTTTTCAGATTAACTTCATATCTACTCTGTATAAACTTTTATGTACCTAGTTATTTACATGTTGACTTCTTCCATAAGAAAACATGCTCCTCAATTTGGAACTATGCTCAAAAAGTTATCAAACTGTGCATACCCTTTGATCCAGCAATGTTTCTATTGGGCTTATATCCCAAAGAGATCTTAGAGGAGGGAAAGGGCCCCACGTGTGCAAGAATGTTTGTGGCAGCCCTTTTTGTAGTGTCTAGAAACTGGAAACTGAAAGGATGCCCATCAATTGGAGAATGGTTAAATAAATTATGGTATATGAATGTCATGGAATATTATTGTTCTGTAAGAAATGACCAGCAGGATGAGTTCAGAGAGGCCTGGAGAGACTTGCATGAACTGATGCTGAGCAAAATCAGCAGAACCAGGAGATCATTGTACATGGCAACAACAAGACTATATGATGATCAATTCTGATGGACATGGTTCTCTTCAACAATGAAATGTTTCAAAATAGTTCTAGTTGTTCAGTGAAGAAAGCCATATACACCCAGAGAGAAGGATGTGAAATGTGGACCACAACATAACATTTTCATGCTCTCTATTGATATTTGCTTGCATTGTTTCCCTTCTCAGATTTTTTTTCTTATAAATCTGATTTTTCTTGCACAGCAAGGTAACTGCATAAATATGTATATACATATTTGATTTGTCAAGTATTTTAACATAATTAACATGTATTAGACTTCCTGCCATCTAGGGGAGAGGGTGGGGGGAAGAAGGGAAAAATCTGGAACAGAAAGCTTTGCAAGGATCAATGATGAAAAATTACCTATGCATATGTTTTGCAAATAAAAAGCTAAGTTAAAAAAAAAAAAAGGAAAAAAAAAAAGAAAGCATGCTCTCCTTGAGGACAAGGACTGTTTTTGTTTTTGTTTTGTTTTTTAATCTTTCTTTGTATTTCCAGGGCTTTGGCCTGGATTCTAATAAGTGCTTAATAATTCTAGATCCTGAATGAATGATCCCTAATTGCCAAATCCGATTTGTTCTATCATGTTTGACTCTTCATGATCCTATTTTTCTTGATAAAGATACTGAACAAGTTTGCCTTTTCTTTCTCCAGCTCACTTTGTAGATAAGAAAACTAAAGCAAACAGGATTAAGTAACTTGCCCAGGCTCACACAGCTACAAAGTGCCTAAGGCTAAAATTGAATTCAGGTCTTCCTGACTCTAGGCCTAGCACTCTATACACTGCACTACCTAGAATTCTACATATTATTACTATATTTTATCATTTACTACCATAAATATATATATATAAACTTATTATAAACAATTAAATTTTGTTAAGTTTCAGTGCGCGCGCGCGCACACACACACACACACACACACACAAAACAAAAATCCAACAACTATGGGCTACACATTATCTGTGGGAGTGTTTCCACTTTGTCTATCACCCAGACTCAATCATAGTGAGTAGGAGGAAAAAAATACACAAAAGAGTTCTGTACCTACACTGAGAGCTGCAAGGATATTGTACAAGATACTAATTTTTTTTTCATAGAAACTGCAATTTTACAGGCACAGTGTGCTTTTACTTGTTTTATATGTTAAATAAATATGATTACAATTACTAAAAATAAAGATTTCATAGGAGTCCTGCCCCCATAAGCCCTGCAAATGTCAAGAAATGCTTGTAATTTCTATGCACATAACTCCCAGATTTAGCATGTCTATTGAACTAATTTCCTTTTGGATGCTTCCAACTGGATAGTGGAAGACAAATCAAATGGAACACATCCTAAACAGAATTCATTATGTTAGTTTATCTAAAACAAGTCCAATTAATTATATTTTGAGCTTACTGAGTTTGAGATGCTGATAGGACACCCAAACACACCTCTCTTCATATTTCCCTATTTTTGCCAACGGTATCATTATACTTTAAGTCAACCAGATTCTCAATTTCTGAGCCAGCATTGACGCTTAAGTCTACCTCATCCCATATATACAATCACTGACCAAACTTACTCATTTTACCTTTACAACATCTCTATCTGTGCCTTTTTTCTACTTATATGGTCATTAGCTCGACTCTCATAAGCCTAGCTCCTCTCTAATCTATCCTTGACCAAGTTGACAAAGTGGTACTCCTAAAACAGTGTTTGGTCATGTCACTACCATACTCAAATTCCAGTATATCTCTACTCTAGGGTCAGATACAAATTCTTCTGTTTAGTGATAAATCACTTTCCTAAATTTATAGTATTCCCCTTTAGACACTCTATATTTCAAAATTACTGCTTTCATTGCCATTTCAAATACAATACTCCATCTCTGTAATATACTCTTTGAACACAGTCTCTAGTTACCTTCACCTCTCAGAATCCCTGGTTCCTATAAAGCTCAATATAATGTAAATTCTTTGAAGGCTGGGTTGTTGGGTTGTCAATGCAACTTTCACCCAAAACAAGAGCTTCAAAAGGTACCCTGGGAAATTAAAGACTACAGAATTATACTAGCATAGCTAAATGTGATGGCAAAAATCTATAATGCTTTTATTAAGTCTTTGTTCAGTTTTTAAGATTTTAACTTTATTGCTATCATATCTACAAGCTACAACTGGGCATCTGATATCTTGTAGTCAATTTTCTTGACCTTGGGATATGAGCAAATGACTCGAATTTCAGTTCAGCTAGACACAGGTCATAGTTTAACTCTAACGCACTTAAATCAATAAACATTAAACAAACAATTAATATACATAAGGCAATGTACTAGATCCTAGAAAAGAACAAATAAGATACATTTGTTTGCCTCTGCATACCAAGTATGGACAGAATGTATACATATATGTCTCATATAATAATACCTCTATAAACATCTGAATGAATAAATGGATAATCCAGTTGTCCGAAAGAACTAAATCTAATTATAGATTTTCATATAATTAATATATGTATGCACATACATATGTTATATGTATACATATACATTTGTTTAAAATTTCAAAGGTTGAAAGAAAGGATTAAAATAGTGATGGTTCTAAAGACTATGCTATGAAGACTGGGAATTAGAGATGTTTATGCTGAAGAAGAAATGACCTGCTATAGCTATCATGTGACTTATATTTCAAGGACTTCATATAGAAGAAGAATATTTGTCCTGCTTGGCCTTAAATGACAGAAGCAATAAGTGGAAGTTGCAGAAGCAAACTGAGGAAAACTTTGGCACTAATTAAAAATAGAGTAGGATATGCCTAAGAAGATCATAGGTTCCCTTATGAAATTTTCACTTTCAATTTGAAATCTAGAGTAACAGCTTCAGGATAGCTCTTACTAGCCTGAGGAAGTATATATTCCCTTGGTAAACTCCACTGTAAATACTGATTCAGCATAGTTCCATGAAAACAAGTCTGATTCCAGTCCTACAGTCATGTTTACTTTCTTGATGATAGTAATCCAGGGTAGGATTTACTCCACCATTATACAATCCATTCAATATAATACACTAGTCTAAACAATCTGGCAGTAGTATTTAGGAGTATATTAACCATTGATTAGGCAGAGAATTGTTAAATAAACAATAACATGCCCATCAGTTCCAAGTGTCTTAAATTTGTTTCACTTCAAGTTGACTTATAGAGGATCTATATAGGATCTATACAGGCATATATTATATACAAATAGGTATTTATAGATATAAATAATTAATACAGAACTTATCTATGTCTATTCTAGAAGACTTTTATGTATCCTAGATTCCAGACAAATTATACTACTAAGTTATTCCCCCAACTTGATATTCTATCTTCTGTTGCCATGCTTTTTCATAAACTAGACTACTCATGCCTGAATGCTTTTCTGTCCTCCTCTTAGAAATTCTAATTCTCTTTAAGGCTTAACTCAGGTGCCATTTGCTTTAGCTTTTCTTAACCCATTCAATTAGTGCTTTTCCCTCTCTTGAACTTATTTTTTAATCAGCTTATTTAAGTATATGCCATATTCCCCAAATAGACTATCAACTTATTGAGGGCTGAAATTGTTTCACTTTTTTATTTCTAGCAAGTAGCACAATGTCTTTTTTATAATGTTTAATAAATGTTCATTGAACTGCATTACTGATAAGTCATACTCAAGAGATTTCTTGGTTCTGTATCTCTTTGTCTAATATTCTAAATTCAGTTATGTTCTATTTCTTCAACTACACAAATAGAAGATATAGATGAACAAAAATTCACCCATTTAGAAGACCTGAAACTCTTATGAGTCAACCAACAATGTAATATGGTAGCCAAAAAAAACCCATAACGTATTAACAAAATAAGTGTCCAAAATAAGGGAGGTTATAGTAGTCCAGTCATACTATTTTTACTGATTTTCCTGAATCTAAAACATTGTCTCTAATTATAGATGCTACATTTTAGCCAAGATAATAAACCCACATACTTCTTTCCAACTCTGCATCATGAAAATAGTTTACACATACCATAAGGAAATAAATTATAACTTGTAGTAGGTCATATAACCTTATAATAGATTAGGATTTGAATTTATTCACACAATTGACTAGAAGGAATTAAGAAATACACAAAGCCAATGTGCTTATTGTTTGCTGATGATAAAAAAACAGTTTCAGTAGAGGAAAACATTGCCTTACAGATTCTTCTACAGCCAGGTGCCTCCAATGAATATGTCAAAATTACATATAGCATTCCATATAATAAATAATTCTTTCTAAAGTTCCTCTAATTACTAAAAGCAAGAGATACATAAAACAAAGAGTTGTATACTTGCCAAAGATTTTTGTCACTGCCCTGGAATATGTATAGTGTAAAGTTCAAATAGAAGAGGGAATTCTTATAGATTAGAGGTTCTTAATTTTTTGTCACCACCCTTTCACATTATGATGAAACTATGGATCTCTCAGTATGTTTGCTGCCACATTTATAACTAAAAGAAAAGGCTATGCTTTAGAGGTTAATGAAAATAAAGGTGTAGTTTTTTTCTTATCCAAGTTTATGGAACTTCCAAAGAAGTATCCTTGGACCCTCTACAGGGTCTATAGATTCTATGTTAAGAACTCCTGCTACAGATGGAAAAGTCCCTCTATATGAGCCTTGAAGCATCCCAAAGACTTCTAAATAAGACCTGTGGTCACTCAAGAGTTTGGGCTAACTACTCACATGGGAAAAATTAAGTGGATGAAGAATGCTTGCCATCCAAATTATGATGTGAAATTGGAGGCAACCCAAAGAGCTAGTCTATCAATATGTATATCTTGGACAGAAACTGCAGAGAGATGATGAACTAGGTATACAGTTAATTGAATAAGAATAGGAAAGTGGGCTGGATTCCCAGCACAATGCTTGTAATTAACCCAAATTTCTTGAAACAGGGACTCAACTCTTTAATATCTGGTGATGCTATTTGGCTAGTCAAAGAATAATCAAGACAACACCGACTTCAAATTTTGGGTCACAAAAAAAGGCAATAAAAAGGCATATAATGGGTTGGAACAGGTACATGTTACCGATACTGGAATACAAAAAGTGGTATAAATTTTGTCATCAGAGTGATATGACTGGGGAAAAAAGAAAGAAAATCAAATAGTGAGAGGGAGAACCAACAGAGAGCATCCATGCTGCATTCAACTAGAAGTAAACATATGGTTAACTGGCATTAGAAGGGAATAAAGGATGTTTTTAAAAATTGAGAACATAACACAGTATGGAAATGTTCTATTCCACATGGTGAAAATACAAATACCAATCTAAAGTTATGCCCTTATTTCCTAGGGAATTTATCTATATAATATGTAATATGAATTCAGGAAACCCCTAACCCAATCCCAATCTTGATATGTTCAAAAATACTCTAAATTCAAATGACACCTGAATTTTTTTTTAAAAGAGGTCTTTCATTATTTTATTAGAGTTGTTTTCCCTAAAGAGTTAACCATTAATATAAAGTTCAATGAGTGTTCAAAATATATGACATTTTCAAACCAATAAATTATTCTAAATGGCCACATGAAAACATATTCTAAATCACAAAAACCCTTTTCCAATATCATAAATAATTAAGAAAAATAGTTTCATCTTACTCCACACAAGGTAGTTAATATGTGGAGTAGTTAATATGAAAATAGATTTGGCCAGTCAATGTCAGAAGGACTGTAGAAAGACAGCCATAAAAATGCACTGTTAATGGAAGTATTAAGTGACCAGTCGAACCCCTTTTACTCAGCAATCCTACTTCAGTGAATATACTCCAAGGAAATCAAAGGCATAAAGAAAAATCCAATGTGACAAAATATTTATATTAAATTCTCTTTGTAGTATTAAAGAACTAGTAACAAAAGTAGGTGGTCATCATTTGGAAAACAGCTAAAAATGATGGTATGTGAATGTAACAGATTAATGTAAATTAAAGGATAACAGAGAAATTTAAAGAAATATGGGGAGATTTGTAGGAACTGATGAAAAGAATAATAGATATGATAAGAAATGATAAATAGAATCAAGAGAAAAATGTGCATAATAACTACAACAAAGTAAATGAAGAAATTATTAAAAGGAAGTTGGATTTTGAGCAATGGAAAAACCAATAAAGTTTTTTGGGAAAAGGGAATGAAATATATGTCCTCCCTTCATGGTAAATAGGTGGAGGACTAGTTGGACAGAACATGGTATATATGATAAGGCAGGAAATCTGTATAAGATGTTTTTGCTTAATTGTTTCCCTTCGTGGCACAATCTGATTTTAAAATCCTATAATTAATATCAGAGGCTTGACAAAGTAAATTTGATGGAAGAGACCTCCAAAAAATAAGAAAGGAAAAAAACCTGGCAAAAAAAGGTAGAGAAAAGAAGTAATAGTAATCTATTTCATAATTTTTCTAAGCACTGATTTTTTTTAACTCTTACAGTATTACTTTTATAGTAAAAACAAATGTAGATGATAAGTAAAAGGGATTTGAATGCTTCTTTTTTAAAAAGCAGCCCAACTAACTAATTTTCTCAACCATCAAAAAATCATAGTGATGCTTGGCCTAAAATTCAAGAGGTATGTACTAAGTGATAAAGGAATCAGACATTTTTTTTTCCTATAGCGAAAGCATATGAGATGATGAAGCTAGGGATTCTAAGAAGCAGAGAGGAGGAGAGAGATGAAATAATTAGGACATTTTCTGATGTAAATAAAAAAAAAGATCAAGTGATAACAGAATTTTCTTCCCTCTGCTTTTGTTAGAATATTTATCCTCAGTCATAATTCATAGTCCTCTATTTAGAATATAATAATTCTAATGAATAGTTCAATCATTAGGATACTCTAACACACTAAAGTTACAAACACTCTGTGCCTTTTGTCCAAACCACTAAAAGGCTAGTCTTAAATATGGTCCATAGAGAGAACAAAAGAGAAAACCCATTGCCCTTAAGGGTCCGGTTTATTTCTTGCATTATTTTGTTAACTCTCTTGAGAAACATGGGATTGTCCTCAACTGAGGCTGTTAAAATTTCCCCCATGGAATCCATCTGAGCCACTCACCCTTGTTAATTAAGTATCTGAAAAGTGACTTAAATTGGCTTTTACCTAATGTATTCCAGGCAGCATTTACATGGTAGACCTTAATCCCTAGCAGTAATTAGAACAGAGAAAATCTTTTTATTTATGCATCCAAATTAAAACTGCTTTGGTAGCTTACAAGAAAAAAGAGAAAGCAGAAGATTACAAAACAGCAATTTTTAATGATGACTTAGATTAGAAATAAACACAAACTTTATATCTTGACACTCCAAAACTGAACAATTTCATTGGTGTAGGCATTACTTCTACCAAAACAGATTTCAATCCACAACCTCTACAAAACCATAGGCAGTCTGAAAAAGATATCGTGGCCAAGAACATCATCATCCTGGAAGTGAGCCCCTCCAAATGTAACAGGGCTGGTCCTTGGATAAGGAACAAATAAACAGCAGATGACCAAGCCCATGTTAAGATTCCCTGATGCTTGGCAGGACTTATAAAGGTTTTCTTCCTCTGGCACTCCAATGGTAACATGATAATATACCATGACTATGGTAGAATATTCAACTAAAAACCCTCAAACAACATTTTAATCAATTATTTCAGTTGTCATGTGAAAAGACAAAGGGAAGGCATTAGAAGATAAGGGAAGCAAAGATAGGATATTTAAGCCACACTGAAGCAAAACCTCAAGAAAATGGCTAGTCCAACTTGTTAGTCATGGTGATATAAAATATACATTTACCCTATTGAGATCTTCATAGCTTATGTATCTTCATAGCTAGGTACTCACAATAGCAATTATTCGTCAGCCCTTTCTCTTTCTGCCTCTACCATCTTAAGTAGTATACATACTATTATCCTCATTTCACAGCTAAGCAGACAAATTCAAGAGAGTTAAATGAATTGTTCATTGTTACATAGCTAATAAATATTAATAAATCTAGAGTAACAGTTGATTATCATAATATAAAAGTTTAAAAGATTTAGAAGGGCCCGCAGAGATCTAGTCTACTTCCTTATTTTACAACTGAGCAAATCTAGTCCTACTGAGATAATGGGAATGTCTGAGGTCATAAAGTAAATAAGTGACAATCAGGATTTGAAGCCAAGATTTCTGACTCCAAATTCAATGATCTTTCATTTATTTGAAAATGTAAACAATGACATATTAGATATTGTTATTTTTAGGATTATAAAATAGGTAATACCTAGGTGGCTGCATAAAGTGAAAATTTCTTTCAGCTAAAAAATCTAAAACCATTTGAGATATTCTAGCCATGAATTCATTTGTCACAAAAGCTTATAATAATCGTTAAGTCTATCATACAGATCCAACAACTGAAATAAGTGATGTGAAAATAAAGTCTACTGCTGTTGATCATATGATATTAATTCTGTATAGTGAAAAGATCATAGCCAAAAAATATTTGTAGGGATTCCAAAACGCATATTGTTATTTCTATAATGTAATAAGTGAAACAGGTTATCTGCCAATTTCAATTACATATTTTAATCCTATTTCCCTACATGCCTATTTTGGAGAGGTTTTTTTTTTTTTTTTTTTTTGTGCAAAATTAAGTACTGTACTTTGTAAAGAGATTTTTCTTAATATGACTATGGAGTTTTGGATGCTTTTATTTTTAAGTGGATTATGTTAACTATATTTCCAGTGGTGCACCACACTTGCATTCTGGGTATAAATTCAACTTGATTATTGTGAATAATTTTTCATGATAAATTACTATGGTCTTTTTGTCAGAATTTCATATTAAAAATTTTACTTGATATTCATTAGTGATATTAGTATGTAGCATTTTTTCTTTGCCTTATTCTTGTATAGATATTTGGACCATACAGTTCTCATAAAAGAAGTTTGGTAGAGTGAGTACTTTCTCAATTTTATGAATAATTTGTGAGTTATAGGCATGGTTATTTAAAAGTTTCATAGAATTCTTCTACAAATCATCTGGATCAGGTGTCCTCTCCACCTAACTCTCTGATGTGCTGAACTGGATGCTTCAAAGGTACCTCACATTCCACATGTTGAAAACAGAGCTCATTATCTTTTACTCCCAAACATACTCCTAAATTAAACCTCAGGCTAAGTTTAAGTTCCACCATGACTATGCTGCTTTAGCAACAAGAAGATTTGATCAACTGTAATGCACCTGGCTCTTTTCAACAATGAGTGATTCAGACCAATTCTAAGACTTGTGATGGAGAGTACCATTTGCAACCAGAATGAGGACTATGGGTACTGAATATGGATCATAACATGCATGATATTTTCACCTATTTTTGTTGTTTACTTGCTTTTTTTTTCCTTTCTCATTTTTCCCCTATACACACTACTCATCCACCCAAGATTGGATGGACCTCCTCCAATGCCTCTAAATGCACTGGCTCAGGAAAATTGTGTCCATACTTCATAGTTCCCACCGGACTTCCAGACCTTTTCTCTACCTCTACAATACAGCAACCTTTCCTCTTTCTCAAGTTTCCTCTATCCACATACATTTACCCTATCGAGATCTTCATAGCTTATGTATCTTCATAGTTAGGTACTCACAATAGGAATTATTCATCAGCCCTTTCTCTTTCTGCCTCTACCATCTTAAGTAGTATACATACTATTATCCTCATTTCACAGCTAAGCAGACAAATTGATGAGAGTTAAATTGTTCATTGTTACATAGCTAATAAATATTAATAAATCTAGAGTAACAGTTGATTAAAAATAACAAAAACAAGTTGAAAAATAATTCTAATTATCTTAAAGACTGATATGAATGTTTTAATGTAATAGGAAACTTTATTTTTCATTAATGTATAAAAATTTGTATCAAAAAACAAATGCCATTACAAAGAAAACTAACAAGCACAAAGGTATTACTCCCCAAAATATTTTCTATTTAATTCTTGTTTCTCTAAAGGAATGAAATAACTTATCACTTAGATGGCATACTGGATTACAAGATCTCTGAGTAAATCTAAGATTCACTGCAAGAAAAATTAAAGAACCAGAGGCCATATTAATGATCTCCAAACCAAGCCATCACCCAGCATAAGCTTTTAGGGTTACCATAAGCTGGAAAATTATCCCCCAGAGTAGTCTGTTTGAGTTCTCCTGGATCCACAGATCCTGAATGCATATTCATGAGTTGGCAGAATCATCATAAGAATCCACTAGTTGAGAAATTTTCAGATGTGCCTTCTCCCTACTATTTGACATAGAATTAAAAATGCTGCTAATAGAAATAAAACTAGAGAAAGAAAAAGAAAAGGTAAGAGCAAAAAAAAAAGAAACTAAAATATTCCAATCTGTTAAAGTTAAGAGTTTGCTTGGCAAACCTCAGAGAATCAATGCCAAAAATGAAATAAACTAGTTCCAGATGAAGTGTTTTTCTGTTTGATTGGGTTTTTTTGTCAGGACTTGGGAGCTCATTGGTAAGAAAAAAAACCAACCTTCTCAAAAGTGGATCAACAACTGTTTTGTGACTTGTAGTCTTAGAGAGTTGCCTAGGAAACAGAAATTAAATGATACTGCAGGGCAGGCCTAATTAATGATGGTCTGGTGTTTCAGTTCAGAATTAGAACAAAATGAGCTATTAAAGGACAATCTAAAAATTATGAGGAAGTTTACTTAAGTTTAGCCTGGAAAGGATTTTCAGCAAGGATACAGCATTTATTCAGTTGAGTGAAGTTTATTCATTTCTGGCACAACAGTCAAGTACAAAAAAAAAGCCATTCCTGCCACTTCATGGGCTCACCTTTGTACTTAAACTATCAGGAAGCTACATAGAATGGTCAAACCATGCTCTCCTATGCCAATGGCAGCAATTGCATTTCCTTTCAAGGAAAAAAAATAGCTTAGTTTACATGGCAGAGATTGCATACCACAAGTAATTTGCACACACAGACAGTACATGTCAGAAATGGGACTTGGATTATGTCTATTATGCCTCTCTACCTCTTTTCAGCATAATTAGCAGGATTTTTTTTTAAAACCACAGATTATCGCCATTTTCATATAACTAAGAATAACTGATGGAAAAGATTAACAATCATAAAGAAAAATTAAGTCCACTCACAATAACTACAAAGAAATATAAAATAACCAGTTAACTTTCTAAGACAAACAGAACTTACAGAAATATAATTACAAAACATTCCCCACACAAATAAGTGAAAACTTTATGCAGAATTATTTAATATTCACAATGAAGTTAAGCTAACATAATAAACCTATGTAAGGGGTATTTCACAAAAGTAGGCTAAATAACAAAAAATTCATTTGGAATGATAAAAAAGGAGGAATAAAAGAGGTTCTACATCCTAGATTTTGAACTATATTATTAAAGCAATAATCATCAAAATAACTTGGCAGCTAGGTAGAATAGACAGAATCTGGTACTTGTAGAGTCAAGAATAAACTATGTTTAAATCCTTCCTCAGATATTTAGTAATATATAACTTTTGATAACTGACCACAACTTTATCTTAAAAATGGGGACAGTCACCAACTTACTAGCTGTATGAAGATCAACTGAGACAATATAGTAAGTGCTTTGCAAGCATTAAAGCCTTATATAAATGTTAACTGTTATTAGTGAAACAATTATGAGTGTGGACTGTTATATACTATGTCATTTTCATTGGCTCTCACTACATTGGGGGTTATCTCCAGTCACCCCAATCTGTATCATGACACTGGACCCAGATGGCTCCATAGGAGAGACTGACCTTGTACATCCTGCCCTCACATAAATCCAATTCACTTGCAAGTCATGATATCACTTTCCTCATGTCACTGTCCCCTCAAGAATGAAAGAAACATCAAACAATAACATTTTTATTGACTGTCACACTGTTTTGATAACCTTGGTTTAAAAAAAACGTAACTTTGCTTTGTTCAGCATCAGGTCAAAGAAGTCATTACTGCTACTGCTTTTTATTTATATCTATCATTTAGCACAGCATCTGGCATATAGAGAGAACTTAATAAAGGGTTGGTGACTTGATTCGATTGATCCTTCCTTAATAGTACTAGTCCTCAAACAAGTATGATCTATTTCTGGTATGTTACTTAAAGCTTTTCCAGCATGGTAATATCTATCAAGAATTTGCCCTTAAAGGTTCTGGTAAAGGCCTCATTTCTAAAATATATAGAGAATTGACTCATATTTATAAGAATTCAAGCCACTCTCCAATCAATAAATGGTCAAAGGATATGAATAGACAATTTTCAGATGATGAAATTAAAACTATTTCTAGTCATATGAAAAAGTGCTCCAAATCACTATTGATCCAAGAAATGAAAATTAAGACAACTCTGAGATACCACTACACACCTGTCAGATTGGCTAAAATGACAGGAAATGATAATAATGAATGTTGGCGGAGATGTGGGAAAACTGGGACACTGATATATTGTTGGTGGAGCTGTGAACGGATCCAACCATTTTGGAGAGTAGTTTGGAACTATGCTCAAAAAGTTATCAAACTGTGCATACCCTTTGACCCAGTAGGGTTTCTATTGGGCTTATATCCTAAAGAGATCTAAGAGGAAGGAAAGGGCCCCACATGTGCAAAAATGTTTGTGGCAGCTCTTTTTGTAGTGGCTAGAAACTGGAAACTGAATGGACACCCATCAACTGGAGAATGGCTGAATAAATTATAGTATATGAATGTTATGGAATATTATTTTTCACAATGATAAGTGTGGAAATATGCATACATATATTCAATTTGTCAAGTATTTTAATGTAATTAACATGTGGTGGATATCCTGCCATCTAGGGGAGGGGTAGGGAGTAGAGAGGAAAAATTTGTAACAGAAAGCTTTGTAAAGGTTAATGTTGAAGAATTACCCATACATATATTTTGCAAATAAAAAAAGAAAAGAAAAGAAAAAAAAAAAGGAATATTATTGTTCTATAAGAAACGACCAGCAGGATGATTTCAGAGAGACCTGGAGAAACTTGCATGAACTGATGCTGAGAGAAATGAGCAGAACCAGGAGATCATTATACATGGCAAAAACAAGACTATATGATGATCAATTCTGAGGGACATGGCTCTCTTCAACAATGAGATTTTTCAAACCAGTTCCAATTGTTCAGTGATGAAGAAATCCATATATACCCAGGGAGAGGCCTGTGGGATCTGAGTGTGGACCACAACATAGCATTTTCACGCTTTCTATTGATGTTTGCTTGCATTCTGTTTCCCTTCTCAGATTTTTTTTTTCTTGTAGATCTGATTTGTCTTGTACAGCAAGATAACTGTATAAATATGTATACACATATTCAATTTGTCAAGAATTTTAACATAATTAACATGTATTAGACATCCTGCCATCTAGGGGAGGAGGTGGGGGGAAGGAGGGAAAAATTTGTAACAGAAAGCTTTGCAAGGGTCAGTGTTGAAAAATTACTCATGTATGTTTTGCAAATAAAAAGCTTTAGTAAAAAATTAATAAAAAAATAAAATAAAAATTTAAAAACTACTCAGCAGCTTTGTGACTATTATAAGCCATTCACAAGCTCTGAGCCTTACTTAGTCCCTACATCTGTGAAATAAAAATTATGATTAAAAAAAAAAAGAATTTGCCCTTAACTACTTTAAGGCAGATAGGTAGTATAGTAAATAGAGCACTAGACTTGGAGTAAATGGCCTGAGTTCAAATCTAAACTCAGACACACTAGCTAGCTACAAGTCAATTAAACTTGTTTGCCTGTTTCCTCATTAATAAAATGTTTTAGAGAAGGAATGGCAAATCAATCCATTATGTTTGTCAACAAAATAACAAAGGAAATCACAAAGAGTTGGTTATGAATGAAACAACTTAACAACAATAGCAACAACCACTGGAAGTAGAAGAGTTTGATAATAACAAATTATTTCTTCATTTAAAACCTAAAAAATCTTCTTTAAAGTTATTTTTAAATTTGCTAAAAAAGGCATACTTTTAACAAAATGCTTCAAAAAACTGTCCTTGAAAAAATCCTCAAAATAAAGTCAAGAAATCATGAATTTCTAAACAAAATAATCAAGTGATATAATTGGAAATTTTATATGAATGTTTAAAATAATGCTAACAATCAAAAAGACTATCTTGAAATCCTAAATTTTAACATTCTAAAAATGCAAAGACATAACATTTATGCCATTATATAAAGCCTTAATAATGAAGAAATATTTCTAAAAATAACTGCAAGCATTTATATAATACCTTAAGGTTTGCAAGGATATTTACATATATGATCTCATTTGTTCCTCACAGAAACCCTGAGAGGCTGACACTGTTGTTATCCCCATTTTATAGATGAGGGAAATTAGTCACACAGCCAGTTAAGTTTCTTTAACAGTATATGAACTCAGGTCTTCCTATTCTATTCACTGTCACCTTACTTACCATTTTTAAATCTGAAAATCTCAGTAGTAACATAAAATTACACAAATTATACCAAAAATATCTTAAGGTAAACAACAGTATTATACTTTAAAAATATAATATACTACCAACTTCTAAGGTTAACAAGTAATAAAAATAAATGCACTTCATTGTGTGATTACATTTTTTATATTTCTTTTTCAACACGAACAATGACATCTGACATGAGGTGTTTTATCTAAAAAGTAAAGCAATTCTGTGATAAAACTTGAAATCAGTACAGGACAAAGGATTGAACTTCTGATTTCACTGCTGTTGGGACTGCCTGGGAAAAACCCTCTCTACCAATGCAAGCTGGTGGCCTCTCTGCAAGTGGAAGCCTTAAGAGTACAAGCCAGAACACTGAGGATCTAAATGATCTATTCAGTGTGACACCACCACTGTCGCTCAAACATCTTACTTAAACCCAAGTCTTCCAACTAAACCATGCTTCTCTCAAAACCAGAAACAAATCAAAAAATTTGGAAACTATCCTAAATTCAAATCAGGCACTCTCTCCACTACAAAGGGGGGTACACATCAGGCATCTTCTGTTCACTAAGTTAAAAAAAAAAGAAACTCAAATATTTTACTGGATTTCTTGTCAAAGTGGTGAACTAGACTGCAAACATGTTTACCTTGATCAGCAGACCAAAGGGAATATGGGTAACAGCAATATGTATTAGTTGCATAGTTAAAGGGATTCTTCTTAGAAATGAGGACCTGTTAACATAGGTTGCAAGCCATTTTAGGTGGTGAAAAGAGACATTAGTAGGTGGTAATTTAAGTAAAAAGATTGGCTGCTAGATATGCAAGTTAACTGCAATGTTTTTTCCTTTGAGCTGCCAGAGAAAGACTTGGCTACATTGTCAAGATTCCTCAGACAACTTCCTTTATATCTACATATTTCTATGTTTTCTCTGGTGGGTTAACTGATAGAAAATAAGACACATATAAAATACATTTTATAAAAAATATATATATGTACACATGTATACACACATATATACATATATATTCTTGTGAAGAAAGGAGTTTATTATATGGAAGATGAAGAAAGCAGGATAAACACTTACATTCATACACATATATGTGTATAACTGAATGCAAATAAAGTTATTGCTGTGGTGGATACTGCAGCAAGGAAAACTAAATTTTACTGAACAATTACCAAGAATACAAAGAAAAATACATTTTCAGAATTTATGATAAATCACATTGTGCATTAATTCCCTCACAAGTATCTTCCAAAAGGGACAAAATCATAAGAAATCCATAAAGGGATATTCTCAAAGTAAGAAGAAAGAAGCCGACTACTTTTCTAGTCAGAAGGACAACTGAATTTAAATCTTAGCTATAGCCTTGCTATATATGTATTTACATGTATGTATATGAAGCTCTGTTATATATTACAACTATATTGGTTTCCAAAGGAAAATGTGAGAATATTTTGAAATAAAAACATTAAAAGCTCCATACTAATGTGAAGCACTAATGCAGGAATTAATTTGATAACATCCATAGCCCATATGCAGCAGGAATTGCAATGTCTCATCTTTTTTTTTTTTTTTTTTTGCTGAGGCAATTGGAGTTAAGTGACTTGCCCAAGGTCACACAGCTAGGGAATGTTAAGTGTCGGAGACCAGATTTGAACTCAGATCCTCCTGACTTCAGGACTGGCGCTCTATCCACTATACCAACTAGCTGCCCCAATGTCTCATCTTTTTAATGCTTCTTTCTAAAAGTCAGCAGGTAGGACATGCTTTTAGAAGTTCAAACTGGAAAAAGAATAAGCATCCTCTGAGAAACTATTCTCTTCAAAGAAACTTAAGATTAGAGAGGTCTATCTTTCTATCAAAGAAGTGAACAAGAAAAAAATAAGTGTAATACAGAATTCTCAAGTATAATATATTAATAAATATTTAGAATTGATTTCTCCATTTTAAGTAAATTTGAAAATTATTAACTTACTTGTGCATATTTTCAACTCCTATTATGATCATGATATAGTATGAAATTCCACTTTGTACAAGAAAATGTAAGGCATACCTATAAAAAACCAAAATAACAATTAGAAGAGCAAAGTTAACATTCAAAAAAAAGTATCTAATATGCATTCTGCAACTGAAAATTATAGGTGTCAGTTACTCATCCAGGAATTACCATTACATGCAGAAAATAAATGTTTATAAAACATATATATACATGCTGTTTTCTTAAAGAACAGAGACCACTGATAATTCTACTCAAATTAATTTTGCTAGTTCTACTTTTACTGAGAGCAAATGACATAATGCCTCAATCCCATAAGAAACACTTATGAAATTTAGTTTAAAAAGCAATGTTTGAGCTTTATCTTTTAAAAGTAGTACTCTTAGAATGACATAAAAGCTTTATCAGAAACAAGAAAACATTAGGAGAATTCAAGTCCTAAAATGCCAAGTCAGCTTCTCTAACTTTTTGGTCTATTCAATTCTTAAAATTTATTGCTTTCTATCAACAAAATATTTAACTAACATGGTATGGTTCTTTCTCAATCTACTATTAAACAGGAAAACAACTGAAATTATGAATTAATTTGATAAGTACCATATACTTATGAATCCTGCTTAAATAAAGATTGTTCCAATAATAAAGGGAGTTTCTCCTATGAGTGCATTAAGAAGAGAAAGGAGATAAGAGGATGATGCAGGGAGAGAAAGGGATAGGGCCAAAGAGGATATATGGAAGAAAAAAGGGAAGAAGGGAAGGTCAAAGAAAAGGGAGATAAAAGGTAAGGAAGAAGATGATGATGAAAGGGAAAAGGAAGAGGAATGAAAAGAGAAAGCTGAGAAAGTAAGGGGTGAGGAGAAAAGGTGAGGAGAATGAAGAGATAGTAAAGGGGAAGAATGGGGAAAAGGGAGAAAATAGAGACGTGTGTGTAAGCACATGCATGTATGTATACATATACACAAACACATATATATGAGCATGCACACACACACACACACACACACACACACACACACACACACACACAC
>JAJPUD010001123.1:119744-131632 GCA_023553655.1 Myrmecobius fasciatus | reverse complement strand
CACACACACACACACACACACACACACACACACACACACACACACACACACACACCATGCCACCTGCAGAAACAAGGAAATTTCTGCTTCTTCCCACCAGAAGATTAATGGTTGCCTTTCATCAGAAGGCCATAATAAGCTTCAAGTTCTATGAGTCTTCCTACCCACAGCTTTAAGAATTAAATGGGAGTTTCCTATCCCAAAAGAGGGTGGCTGCATCTGAAGAATGTCAGAATATAGAGTTTCCACAGAAATCCATGAGATGTAGACATGTGATTCCCTTCTTCTTTTCAGAGTAAATATACAAGAACCCCACTCTCTTGAGGACAAGAGAAGTAGGTGAGTGGATTCAGAGGGGCTGGCTTTGGGAAGGAGAAGGCTGTCTCTTCAGAGACTGAAAGAAAAGAGAAGAGATTGGGAGATGATGTGTGACCTCCATTTGTTTCAATTTCCTGAAGTGCTAAATGGGGATTATAATAGTATTTATTTTCTACTTGTGAGTCTCAATTGAAATAGTAGCTATACAATACTTGACACAGTGGTTAGAACATAGTAAGCATTTAATAAATGTTTGTTCTCTTCCCTTATCCTAGAGGTTTCAGAAGATAGGATTTGAATTCAGGTTCTTTAACTCCAGAACCAGTACTCTTTCCACTAAACCAAGTGATTTAAGGGAACTAAACCTTTCTCATATCAGTTATATTTTCAAAAACACTCTTCGTAGTCAATATGTCAAATCAATAAGCATTTATTAAATGCCTACTATGTAGCAGGCACTGTACTAGCACTAGTGATAGAAAGTCAAAAAACAGTCGTCTCTGCTATATCAAACTGAATGCCAAGTTTTTTCTGAACACTATTCATAATGTACCACTTGATTTATGTTGATTCCCCAACAGCATCTCTAAGTTATAGGATTTAAGTGTTAGTACAAGCAGAGAAAATACAACAAAGAAGGTAAACTGCAGCACAGAAATCATTGAAGGTAAAGACTTCCTAATGCTCTCATTTTGCTTGAGTCTATGAATGTAGAGAAACCACTCTGCTGACTGCAAAAAAGAAGCATAAACACAATCTAATATTAAAATGAAACTTATCAGAAAGAGTAGAAACCCTAGTGTTTTGTCTAAATTAACAAGAATAATTTCAAAGCAAATTTTTTAATATTTTTATATTACATTATAACATTTCATATCATGCAGATTATATTATACATTATAACTTTATTATAATTATGCATTATAATATCACAATTATAATAAATTTATTGTAATTACACATTATTTAACTCTTTCAGTGTTAGTACCATATTATCAAAGTTAAAAGGCACATCCCTTCTCTATTAATAATAGATTAGCTAACTTTTTTGCCCAGGGAGGTGGGGGAGAAGAAATGTATTTTGTAGAGACATTATAGTTTTGCTGGAAAGTGTATATTGTGTCAAAATAAGCCTGCATTAATATATTTTAATACAATTTAATTTCAGAAATAAAACTATAAAAGGAAGACTCTCCAAAACTTGTCAATCACCAAAGTCTCAAAACCTTTTTACACACTGAGTAGTCTATAGTGGTCTATAGTTTGACTTAAGGAGAAAAAAAACTAGTAACAATAAGGGCTTTTCAAAACTGGACCGATTACCTTAGGAGGTTCTGAGTTCCCTTTCACTAGAAGTCTTCAAGTAAGGGGTTACATGGCCACTTGTTTCAGATGTTATTTTGAAGACTCTGCAATATTCATTTATTTTAAGATTTTGAGTTCCAAATTTTTCTTCTACATCCAGAAAAAAAACTAAGGAGACTAAATGTAAATCAACACATGCTATGTTCACTTCTTTTTTCTGGTTTTTTTCCCTCTCCCATGGTTTTTCCTTTTGCTTTGATTTTTCTCTCCCAATATGATTCATATAAAGCAATACATATTAAAAATAAATAAACTTACTACAATAAAAGAAACAAATGCTGAAAACTATCTTTACATATAATTGTGAAAAATGAAATATTATTTATATGAAAAATTATCTTTTAAAATTGCCACAAACATAAACCACTTAGATCATATACCTACCAATCAGTGACAGCTTCTCCTAATCCTTAGCACTTTATTAGACTTAATTGTACTACCAACTTTTCTATTTCCATTTCCTAAATAAAAGTATATCACTAATAAGGACACTAACAGGAAAGCATAGTAAATCAATCTATAGTAATGACTTAGTCCTGGGCAATGAGTCTGAGTGGTAACAGATGGGCTAAAAAAGACCTGATATTATATACACATAAGGTATATCTATAAATAACTGTGACTGTTACAAAGGCAAACTATTAACATTCCTTTCTACTTGTGTAAGGACAACTCAGTTTGCTTTATATAATATTTCCCCTTAAGGGTTTCCCTTTATATTCTTTTTAACCTGACTTGACTTTGATAAAAAAAAATAAAATAAAATTCTTGCCATGTGAAGTATAGTGGGAATCTAAAAATCAAATGCCAAAAGTAATGCAATCCTCACAGGTAAATCTTGGGCCTCAAGAACTTACTTTGATCAGCCATGATTACAATGATTTCCTAGAACATCTTAAAATTTAAATCTGGTGATTTTTCTTCAATATCTTATTTCATCAGTGTGATTGTTCCCTCTACTGATTCAGATCATTCTATAATTTAGTAGACTGTCACAAATTACTGTCAAAAACCAACCTTGTGATGATACTCAATGAATTTACCTTCTCAGATACTGAAGATATATCTATGAGTTTGGTTGAACATACCACAGTTTACTCCATTAGCATAGTTTTCAAGAACCCAAGGTCACTTCCATACTATACTAAGGCAACAAAATATAGCTTCAGAAAGTAAGAAAAAAGAAATGTCAAGGACTTTTCTCAAATACTCTAAGACCAGGCTTTACAAAAAATCATTTGGATAGCTATGGTACTGAAATGGCTATTACAAAAAAATCACCATCTCTTAAGATGTTTTATTTATATTAAGTCAATTATTGTGCATGGCTTCAAAATTGTACAAAAAAACACAAAAATTTTCAAAACTAATCTGAAGGAAGCAATGATTTTAAAGATTGCCTTTCTTTGTGTCTCTGGCACTTGGCCCAGAACTTGACAAATAGAAAACATTCCTAAATGCATGACGGTGATGATGATGATGAATGGTCACAGTGGTGGTGGTGATGAGGATGATGATGATAAAAATCCATTGTGTTGGACAACAAAAGCAGGCTAAAAATTCTAGGATGTAAAGGTGCTACACTAAAGACAAATTTATTAAGAAAAAAAAAAACTTAGGAATTAGCCATGAACTACTGGAGGGAATATACACTTTACCAGAACTGTGGTCTTATTAAAATGTTAAATTAGATTCAAGATATACTAGGCTCTGGGAATACAAAAATAAAATATTATAGTCTGGTTTCATAGAGTATATAGCCTGGACTAAGGGTGAAGGGGAGAAATGAAAAAGAAAAAGAAGAAATTTACATTGTAGGTAAATTTTAAAAAAAGAAAAAAAGTGCAACTCTGGGGAGAGTTGGACTTGAAGGCAGACTCTAAGGAGGCAGCAGCACCTGAGCTTGGCCAAGAAGGATTCTGAAAGATAGAGATGCATTCTACCTATAGGTGGAAGGGAATGCATTCTAGGGATGGGGAATAGTCAACTTCAGTAAATACTCAGATTTGGAAGATGGAATGTTAAATTTAGGTAACAGTTATTAAGCTAATTGCTGGGAGGAACAATGTACTAAGGTTGGGAAAAGCAATGTGATATACGGTTACAAAATTAGATTGCACTCAAATGTGGTGGTCCTTAAAAACAAGGATTTAGCAGATACTTTGGAAGATTTTGCAAAAAGAATAAAATTAAGTCATTACCTACCTGATAGCTAATCCTCTGGTAATGACACTTTTCAGAGGAAAAAAGTTATCTAAATTTTAATTGTCAGTAAACAAAACAAAATAATCCTAGAAGATTATGCTGACAAATAAGATAACCCTAAGAATGTATCATTTCCAGACAGTTTTTCAGAAGTGATAGAGAAGTGATTTGGGGAAAACCAAATAACAACAAACAAAACTCAAGAGCCTTAAAACACAATCACTTTAAAAGAATAATAGTTTATCCACTTATCCACACTGATTAGCACATTGCTGGTTTTCAACAAAACATCTGGAGTGGCCAGAGACAAATATTAAAACAGGCCAAGAAAAAAAAGTAGATGTTATCACTGTTCTGTAGATATTGGGCTTCAATCAATCATACCTGAAGTAGAAAGATATCATACACTAGAAACTGAGCTATCAAGAGACAGATCAAATTGGGATTTTTCATCAAGAGAATTCTGATGTCAAACAGACCAGTATGGATATAGAATTCTATGTCTATTATAATTAAAAGAACAATAAAACATTAAATCACCTTGAAGTTCTTAATCATAAAATTCACTTTATCAAACTTTATCAAAACTCAAGACTTTATGAATACTGGCAGAGGTAAATTATTTTATCAAAGTATTTTGTAATTTTAATCATAATCCTGTTCACGCGGCAACAACCCTTACTCAATATCCTCCATCTAAAGAGATATTAGGTGCATTGCTACTTCTGTTAATAATTCCTTTTCTGAATTTAAAAATGCTCTACTCAGTGGTAAAAGTACCATATTAATGATCATATCACATATAAGAAATAAGTCATTTCTTATAACAAAAGCTTTATGTAGTGGGAGAATAAAAAAGAAAAAACAAACAAGGGAACAGAAATTATTTTTTTTGAAAAATACTTTCTTTAGAAGCTAAGAAGATTCTCAGAAAAAGCAACAGAGCCCTTGAAAAAATCTTTTTATCTACCAACTATACCAAAAGCTTATGCAGTAGAAATTTGATCTGATGTAAATTTTACATAAAAGGAAATAAAGCTCAATTAGAAAGGACCATTTGTATCTTTTATAATCTGTACTTTTGTCCTTTCTCAAAACTTTTCAAAATTTAGAAATCCCTAAGACTTGAGTTTTGAGGTTATATGGTTAAAAGGAACCTTTCTAATTCTTTTTTTTATTAATACTTTTTATTTGCAAAACATATGTATGGGTAATTCCTAAACATTAACCCTTACAAAGCTTTCTATTACAAATTTTTCCCCCATACTCCCCACCCCTCCCCTAAATGGCAGGATATCCACTACATGATAATTATGTTAGAATACTTAAGAAATCGAATATATGTATAGTTATTGCCACACATCATTTTTTGTGCAGGAGAAATCGTATCTACAAGAAAGAATAATCCGATAAAGGAAATACAATGCAAGCAAACCTCAATAGAGAACATGAAAATGTTATGTTGTGGTCCACATTTCATCTCTCTCTCTCTCTCTCTCTCTCTCTGGGTGTATATGGCTTTCTTCACTGAACAATTGGAACTAGTTTGAAGCATTTCATTGTTGAAGAGAGTCATGTTCCTTAGAACTGATCCTCATATAGTATTGTTGTTGCCGGGTATAATGATCTCCTGGGAACCTTTCTAATTCTTAAACGTGCTACAACAAATTGACAAATGCTACATACCGTACTTTTTTTATTAAACTATTTTTATTAAAGAGACATATGCTTGCCAAAAGGATTCACTGCTATTATTAAGGATGTATAGATTATTAACCTACAAATTTGCTTTTTTAAAACAAATATTTTGATAGTTATTTCAATATAATTTTTCTTTTGTAATCCTATGTATATTATTTTATAACTTAAAAACATTATTCTGAGAAGGGATCCACAGGCTTCATTAGACTACCAAAGAGGTCTCTGACACACACACACAAATGTTAAGAATTTCCAATACTTCTGTTTATTGATGGCATTGTGAAGGTTACAATAAAACTCAGCCTATTTCTGAAACTTCTAAGTTCTTTTCAACAGAAATAGTATGTACATTTAATGAGTCTTGGAGGACTCTAATCTTAGTACATATTGTAGGAACACAGCACCCCTTTAAACTAGCCATATCAGATCTTGATGGAGCTACTTTTGTGTTCCTCCCATAAAAGTCACCAACAACCACTACCTATAGTTATTTTCTTAGATTTGATAATGGGATTCTTTACCTTAAAAGTATCTCTGAGATATTCCTATTCCATGGAACAAGAAATATTTCTACATTAAATCCATATTAATTATGATGATTCTGAGGGCTTTTTAATCTTTCCTTTCTTACTTTTTAGTGAGGGTGTCAAATAGCCTATATAATATGGAAATGCCTGCTCAATAGGTAACAAACTCTTATTTTAAGTTAAACTTTTTTTCTTTTTTTCACTCTCTCCATCTTATTGAATTAAGATGTTACTTTTCCCTCATGACAAGGCTTTTCATGGCTCCCCTTTTTAGCATGCTCTAGCTACATATTCAATCATTTACCCAAATTCACTGACTGTGATAAGAGAAGTTGGATTACTCCTGGCTTCCCATTGCCACTTCTAGGCTCTCCCCTCCACTAATACTACCAAGTCACTTCATCGTCTTTGAAATTCATTCAATAAACATTTACTACCTTAACAGAATTCTATGGAATTACAGGACCTTCTCCTTCCTGCCTCAAAGAGTTCAATGCCTTATTCTCCGTCTCTTCTCCTACCCAACTCCTGCCTTCATATTACAGTTTCAAAAACATAAGTGATGCTCTTTCAAATACACTTACTCTCTAATCTCATTCCTGTTTATTCATTTCACATGACTTGTATTCCTTCACTTCACCACAGCTACTCTGAGATAGTCATAGCTTTAGTCTTAACATCAACCATAAGTGTTCTACATTTTAAATTCTATATCTAATCATAATTATTATTATTCTATCTCTTCCTCTGCTTTGAAACTGAATCTTGTTCTTCATTCTGACCAAGGCTTCCAATCTTTCCATCCCTATTTTCTTTTTAAGGTCATCATTCTTACAGTAGTTACATTTTTTTTTTCTCTTCCCCATCTTGACCTCCTGGGAGCCAGGTCAAATTTGGAATATCACCTTTTTCTTTCAATTTCATCCATTGCCACTGAATCTACTCATAAAGCAGCTGAACCAAGGTGGAGAAAATCACTAAAATGTGCTGCCTGGATATATGACAACTTCATGCAACAATCTCAACTAAGTCTCTGAGACAAGGCAATCCTTTTGTACCAACTTAATCAATATACTATCCCAGTCAGTTTAATAATTTTTTTCAAACCTTTCATCTCTCTTCAATATTCCTATAGCTCCCTTTTCCTCAAATCCTCATTTTAAATGACTCTTGTCTCATTTTAACTGAAAAAATTGAGGTCATTTGTTGTGAGTTCTCTCTTCTTTGTTCCTCATCTTACATTACTAAGAGGCCTTTTGCCACTATCTCTTCCTTCACTCCTATTTCACACAGGTGGACTTCTCACCAATGTAAACTCTACTACATGTATAAATGGTTTCATTCCATCCTGTCTTCTCCAGTAGGTTTTCCCTTATTTTATCCCCAACTCTGTCATTCAATTTGTTTCTGTTTACTGGCTACTTCTCCACTATGGAGAAATATGTCCATGTCTCCCACCTCAAAAAACTTCACTTGATATTGCTCTGTATCTTTCCTCCCTTTTGTGGCTAAACTCTTTGAAGAAGGCTGTCTATAATCTATACCTCCACTTATTTTCCTCTAATTCTCTTAATTTATTACCTTATTCTTTTGTATCTGGCTTCTGACATCATTCCACTGAAACTGCTCACTCCAAAGTTACTAATGATCTCTTAAGTGCCAGATTTAAAGACCTTTTCTTAATCCTCATCCTATCAAACCCTCTTGAAACTGTAGATTACCTTCTTTCTTATTATGTTTTTCCCTTTCCAAGTTTTTGTGGCACTGCTCTGCCCTCGTTTTCCTATCTATCTGACTGCTTTGCAGGATCTTTATCCATATTATACCTACTAAGTAGAAGTTCTCCAGCATTCAGTAGCAGGAGCTGGAGAACCTCGTCTCTTTTCCCTCCATACTTTTTCACTTGGTAATCTCATTCCAATTGTACTCACATTTTCACAATTGTTATCTCTATGCAGTTGAGTCTCATATCTATTTAGCCAATTCTAATTTCTCTCCCAACTCCCAATCTCTTATCTCCAACTACCTTTTACACATCTCAAGGATATCAGACATTTTAAATTCAACATGCCCAAACTTGAACTCTTTATCTTCCCTCCCACCTTACCCCTCTAATTCTCCCTTTACTATTCTCATCCTTCCAAGTCACCCAGTCACCATCTGAGTTTCATTATCAACTCTTCACTTTTGTTCACCACCCATGTCTAACCAGTAGTCAAGTCTTGTCAATTATCCTACTGTAACATTTCTCATGCATACTCTTTTCTTGTCTGACATTGCCACCCCTTTTTTCAGGGCTTCATCAATGCTATCCTGAACTATAATAACAGCCTATACTCTATTCAGCTATCAAACTGATCTTCAGATGTAGTCTAACCAACTTTACTTCTTAATTCAATTTGATTCAACTCTAGTGAATCCCTATTATCTCCAGAACCAAACACAAAATCCTTTGTTTAGCTATCAGCTCCCCTCAAAACCTGCTCCTTCCAGCCTTTCCATTCTTCTGACACCTAACTCCACCCCCCTCCACACAATCTGCAGTTTGGCGACTCTGACCTCCTCATTGTCCCTGGCACCTGATACTCCATCTCCCACTCAGACCTTTTTCTATGGTTGTCCTTCTTGCATACAGTTCTTTCCCTCCTCATCTTTGTCTCTTGGCTTTTTTTCAAGTCTTAGTTAAAGTCGTATTTTATGGGAGAGGTTTTTCCCAGTCCTCCTTTATTTTAGTGCCTATCCTCTAACATTACTCCCAATTTATCCTGTGTGTATCTCATTTGTACATAGTTGTTTATATGTTATCTCCCCCATCAGTCCATAGGCTCCTTGAGAAAAAGATATTTTTTTTCCTTTGTACCCTCAAAGCTTACTTAACACAGTGCCTGGTATAGAGTAAGCATCCACTGGCATGTATGCAATGTCAAAAGAACAAAAAAATGGCATGACAGTTGAACGCCACAGGGAGGACTTATGGGAAAACACAGATAAGAGTGATGTAGGATAGTGGTTGAGATATGTTCTATAGAAAGAATACCCACAATAGTGAAATCACATATCCATGGAATAGTACTACACTTTTTTCCTCACTTTAAATAGACTTTTAAAACAAAATATATAAGCTGAATAATGGGGGGGAGGGGAGAGAAACTACATAAGAGGAATTAACCCTCCCACAAATTGGAGGGTTTTTTAAATTTATTTTTAAATTTTTAAATTCTTTATATATTTTTATTTTATATTTTGTTTTAATATACATTAATTAATTTTATATTTTATTTTACTATATATTCATTATTTAATAACTAATATGCATTTAAATACATTAATTGTTGTAACTACTGACAGCATTATCAGAGTACTCAAAAACATGTATTTCCATTTAAAATGATTAAAATAGCTACTTACCAACCAAAGCAAAAAAGTGAAAGATAAAGGCCCAAAAGGGTGGCAACAACATGTCTTATAAAAGAACTAGTTTTGCTTGAATGTAGATAAATTCGAAACCAAACAGCTGCTAACAAGGCAAAGAGTTGGCACACTACAAAGTTGACCTGTAAAGAAGAATACATACAATATTGATATTAGCAACATAAATCCATGTTAATTTCATATAACATTTTAAAACTTCATGATGGAAACAGCTGGTTAGTTAAATAGATAATGGTTATTAGTTCGGAGGCAGCAGAAACCACATATCCTCAGACAATATACAAGCAAAACTGGGCTCTTTGATATTCCCATGGACTGTTTTGTGAGGCAAAAATATGCTTAAGAATATTTAAACTGCGCATTCATTCTGAAATTTATTTTTAAATAATTACTATATAAACCAAGTTCAGTTTCTTCAATGTATATTAGTAATTAGACTTCTTGATCTGCAGAAACAAATATATATATATATATGTACAGATGGATGCTAACAACATAAATTCCTGGAGTACTGAAGTCAACAATAGGGATCCTCCTACCATTTGAAAAGATTTAGTTCACCACCACTCTGGATGATCTTTGAGAGCTGCTGGAAGTGGCTAAAAAAATTAATCAATTTGCATCCAACCTCAATTTGAGCCCCTCATTTTGGCTTGTCAAATTTCTACTAAATTATATCATAACAGAAGAGGGAAAAGGAGAGCAGCATTCTGGGTGATAAGACATCTTGATCACAAAACTAATACATAAATTTACTTTATCCCTTTGGATTATAGATATCACAAAGCCTTCTTTAAATAAAATATCACAAATTACTTTTCTTTTAAAAAGAAAATTTTTTCAAAGAAATATATTACAAATTGCTCATATGAAAGTTTTAACAGGAAAAACATTATTCTTTTTTTGTGCCAATCAAAGGCACATTTAAAATTTGCCAACAATAACTGCTGAAGCTAAGAAGCAGTAGCAAGGTAAGGGAGAAGACAAGATAAGGCAATTTAAAAACAGCATTCTCAAGAACAAGAGTTCGTTACCTAGGGGGTTTATGACCTTTAAAAAATATTTTGATAGCTGTATTTCAAAATCACTGTTTTCCTTTATAATCCTATGTGTTTTATTCTATTCATTTTAAAGAAAATCCTGAGAAGGGGGTTTCACAGGTTAACAGACTGTCAAAGGAATCCAAGAAAAAAAAATTTAAGAACCTCTGCCCTTGAGCTACCCTTGAGTTTAGGATACTAGAATGAATTACAAAGATAGAAAACATCTACATAGAAAGACATCTGACAATGTCTCTTGCCAGAAAGAATTACAAAAACAGAAAACATTTGGATAGAAGGACATCTGACAAAGTCTCTTGGAATATTCTTGCAGACAAGAGAAGATACTTGGTGAATAAGTAGAAATCAAAGAAATTAGACACAAAGAATCAGAGATTTTGAATCCTAAGAGATTGTTTCATTCTTTGTGTTAATATGCTCACTATATAACAGCACTCACAGTACCTGGCATAGAGTGGGCTCTTAAAAAATGTTTGTTCATTGATTGACTAAATTAATAGGAATCCAATGGCTACAACCAGCTAAGTCATTAGAGATTTTTAAGGTGTTATAAATGACTATAATGCCAGAAGATATGTAAATAGTAGTTAATGGTCCAGTAACCTAGTTTGTACTGTTATTCCCTGACATATTAATCAGTTGTGTATTATAAATGCATTATGACCTGCTTGCCGAAAAGGTGAAAAGTTTACAGAAATATTTCTTTTTGTACAGCATGATAAATGTATTTATGTTTAGAAGAACTGAATACATTTAACCCATATTAGATTAGTTGCTGTCTAGGGGGCAGAGAGAGAGAGAGAGAGAGAGAGAGGGAGGGAGAAAAATTAGAAACATAAGATTTTGCAAGAGTGAATGCTGAAAACTATCTTTGCATGCATTTTGAAAAATAAGCTATTATTATTAAAAAAAAGTCTCTCTATATATATTAGAGAGAAATGTAAAATTTTATATCTAAGGAAGATGTTAGAACCAGCCAAGGAAGGAAACTAATAAGAAAACTATTTTGAATAAAAAGACTCAAAATAAGGGGGCAACTAGATGACACAGTGGATAGGAGTCTGGCCCGGAAGTCAGGAGAACCTGAGTTCAAATTCGAGCTCATACACTTAACACACTTCCCAGTTATGTAACCCTAAGCAAGTTATCCCCATCTGGATAGAAAGAGAGAGAAAAAAAAGAGAAAAGAGAGAAAGAGAGGGGAGGGGGAGACGAGAGAGAGAGAGAGAGAGAGAGAGAGAGAGAGAGAGAGAGAGAGAGAGAGAAGGGGGGAAGGAGG
>JAJPUD010001123.1:84698-119344 GCA_023553655.1 Myrmecobius fasciatus | reverse complement strand
CCCCCCCCCCCTGGCATTTCACAGCTGAGGAAACTAAAACACAGGATGATTTATTCAAAGTGAAACTGTAGGAGGAGGGACTGGAATTTAAATCTAACTAGAATGCCAATACATTTTCTATTATACCACATGGGCCCCTTTGATATCAGTTTGGAAGAAGGTGCCTCACAATATTGTACCACAGATTTCTGTCCTCTTCAACATGGACAATGACTATGGTAAAATGTAGAAGAAATACTGAGAAAATGTGTCAATTGTAGAAAGTTGGAAATGATATCCAACATTCTAAGTAAAAATTAAAACAATAATACAAAACATTTATAGTGTTTTCATGCAAGCAAAACACTTTAAATCTCTTAATTTACCTTCATGTTAATCCTATAATGTAAGTATTTGGTGTTAGTATCCCCATTTTACAGACAAGGAAACTGAGGGTTCACAGAAGTTAAATGATTAGTCCTTTTTAAATAGCATCGTTAATAACTAAGAAATGGGATTTGGACCCAAGTGTTCATGACTCAAGTCCATGTTGCCTGGTTAAAAAAAGCCGGGTGCAAAACACAAAGTTGAAAATTTTAAATGACATGACTAAACAACAGTTCAGGTGAAAGAGACTTAGGAATTTAAATGTTAGTATATTACCAAGTTCCAATGAATCAAGAGTATGATATGTTAGTCAAAAAAACCTAAGACAAGTCTTGGGCTTCATTAATAGAAGCCAATCTTCTATAATAATAATAAAAAAGTTACCATTATTCTTATTATTCATTAAACAACTAGACTATTTAGTTAAAACTTCATCCTTAAGCCAATTTAAGATAAACCCTAAGAAAATGGAGCATTCCAGGAGAATTAAAGTCCCTGAAGGACAAGAACTATTTTATTTTTGTATAGTGCCTAATATTTAGTGTTTTTAAAATTATACAATCACAGAATTTTATAGGTAAAAGGGACTTGAGGAAGTCTAGTCCAACCAATGCTTGACAGAAATTCCCACTGTTAACAGACCCTGACATGCAGTCATCCCATTTCTGCTTGAAGACCTTGGGTAATCTACCATCCCTTGAGGCAGGCTATTCTATTTCTGGAGAAATTTAATTGTTAGAAAGTTTTTCCTGACATCAAGCCTAAATGTTTATGTTTGCAACTTCCACATATTACTCCTGGTTCTGATCCTTAGAGCCAAAGAAATTAAATTCAGTATCTCTTCCATAAGATAGTCCTTCAAATACCTTCAAATCAAAGGATAAATATGCCCAGTTCTTTTAACCAATCCATATATGACATGGACTCAAGACCCTTCATCATTCTGATTGGTTTCCTCCAGGCATTCTCAACTTATTCTTTTGAACTGTTGTGCCAAGAACTTAACCCAATACTCTTGATGAAGACTCAACAAAACATAATAGAGTGGGACTATCACTGGAAGCTATGACCCTTTTAATTTAGCCCAAGATGGAATTAGCTATTCTGGTTGACATATCACACTACTGATGCATATTGAGTATGAAGTCAGACTATATCCTGCTCTTTTCAGATCTCATCAGGAATATGGGAGATTCAAAAAAATTTTCACTGAAAACAAGTTGTAATTTTAAGAAATTAGAAATGAAGGGATATTTGTAAACAAATTCACCAAGATATTCACCAACTTAAAATAAATGGAAGTAAATACTGAATTGATCAGAGGAAACAAAGTAAATGGAAATAAATACTAAATTGATCAGAGGAAACAAAGTGACAAAGTTAACTATTAAGCAGCTTTATCTTCAAGCTCCTAATCCCATTTTGAATACACACTGGTATAGCTCTAATTTTGTAATTTCTAGTAACTATCACTGCATAGCATTAGAACAACCTGAAGGAACAAATTCGATTTAAAAGACAAAGTTAAACACACAACAGAACTTTTAAATCAATTAGAAGGCATTTGTTAAGTGCCAATTATGTGTCAGGCACTTTAATTAAGGCAAACAAAAAACAAACCACAAAATTTTTTTCCTGCCATCAAGAGGCTTATATATGAATGGGGGCGACAACATGCAAATAAATAAGTACTTATAAAATACACACATAGTGGAAGGAAGCTAACCTTATAGAAGAAGGCTAGGATATAATAAAATAGCCAGGGACTGAAAAGACCTCTTATAGAAGGTGACATTTAAATTAAATCTTAAAAGAGACCACACATATTCCAAAGGTAGAAGTGAGGAAGAAGAGAATTCTATGCATGGGACCACCGGCCTCCTGATTTCCTGAGTTTGCAACTTCAGTGTCATTTTCTACTTCCCCCTATATCCAATATATTGCTAAATTTTGTTTCTACTTCACAATATCTCTCATAAAGAAGATTCCTATGGCCCAACCAGTTCAAAATGTCCATGAGACAATTGGAGATGTGGGTTTGGAGCTCGGACTCGCAACTACAGTAATGCTACTTGTATGGAAAAATAAACTAAAACAAATAAACAACAACAACAAAAGGAAAAACCTACATAGACAACCTATATAATGTGATATGATATAACCTTCCTACTTAGAAAAATAAAAAGCATAGAAGAGTAACACTGCTAGCAGGTACATTTAAACCAAGTATGCAGGACACGCTCTGGAGACCATAATAGAGATGATAGGAAATATGTGTGTGTATGTGTGTGTGTGTATATATATATATACATATATATATATATACACACATAAACATATAAAGCACTCTGTAAACCAAAAAGTATTATTTAAATGTTGTTATATGACATATATTATAAAATATGTGTCTAAGTATATTTAAATACTTCACATAATTTTTAAATTTTAAAAATGTATTACTGGTACAATATGTTAATAGAAAGAAAGTTTATAGTAAATCCATCACCATTACAGAAAAATGGTTTTGGTTGGCCTTGTCACTGAACCTCTTCCAAAATGTTTCTTCATTTGTAAAATGAAAGGGCTGAACTTATTAGGTTCTAAGGTCCCTTCCAGTTATAAATCTATACTCCTATTAATTTTGTCTATTATTTGACAGGAGGTAGAGATAGCACACTTAGCAAATAGGAATATGGCACAAAACTGAGAGGGATAGTTAACATGCTAAATCACAAAAAAACTAGTTAAAATAAAACACTGAACCAAATCGTCAGTACTTAAAGGACCATGGTTTCTCCCTCCACTATAGTGAATGACTCTTATAACAGCAAAGGTGGTCTTAGAGCATGGGTTCCTAACTCTTGTATATCAGGGATTCTTCTGGCAATTTGATAAATCCTAGGGAATCCTGAGAAAAATGCTTTTAAATGCATAAAATAAAATACAAAATATTATAAAATCAAACCAATTATATCAAGATATATATATATACATACACACATGCATGCCTGCATACATGCATACATCCATTATATAGAGGGAGTATTCATGAACTCCACTATCAAACCCCTGATCTACAAAGTTACTACAGACAAATATTATTATATAGATGATCTGAACTAGGATGACTCTTGGATCTAATATACAAGCCATGCCCCATCACTGATAAAGTATTACCAAGCTGGAAAGATTTCTAAGGAATCAGAGTAGAACAATGCACAGAGCAGCTATGCTGATTAGCTTTACTAAAGTATTTTTCCCTCTTCTTTTTTATTCTTTGTTACTAAGTATGACTCTCTGGAGAGGACAGTGGGAAAAAATATATCTGGAAAGAAAGATTTTTAAAACAAAATATATCAATACATTTTTAATGAAAACACAAAATGTCAAAAAGCCGCTTAGAGATCAATAACACTTATAAATGAATACTTTATTTTAAAACATCATTTCTAATTTTTAAAATCTAATAAAATAACATTTGATCCACAGAAATTATGTCTGATTATTTAATGGTATGAGGTGGCTACAGTGATTTTGCAGCTATCAGAAATTGAAAGTCTTTTCCCCATGTGTAATCCCCTCATCATTGCCCAAGAAAGATAAGAGGTCAGAGAGAGAGATCCAGTCAAGTACTCTAGTCTAAAACTTCTGGTTCACAGGAGATCATTATACACGGCAACAACAGTACTATATGATGATCAATTCTGATGGACATGGCTCTCTTCAACAATGAAATGTTTCAAACCACCTCCAATTGTTCACTGAAGAAAGCCATATACACCCAGAGAGAGGGATGTGAAATGTGGACCACAACATAACATTCTCATACTCCTTGATTGATGTTTGCTTACATTGTGTTTCCTTTACCTGATATATTTTTTGTGTAGATAAGACTTTTCTTGCACAACAGTGATAAGTTTGGAAATATGTATACATATATTCGATTTGCCAATATTTTAACATAATTAACATGTAGTGGATATCCTGCCATCTAGGGGAGGGGTGGGTAGCTGGGGGGAAAATTTGTAACAGAAATGTATGTAAGGGTTATTGTTGAAGAATTACCCACACATATGTTATGCAAATAAAATTTAAAAAATGTTTAAAAAAAAACTGGTTCAAATTAGTTGGGTTTTTTTTTTGTTTGTTTGTTTTGGTTTGGGTTTTTTTTTTGTAGAATAGAAGAATTTGAGGAGAGGTGGGAAGAAGGGACTTTGACCTTAAAGATGGACAAAGAATGACACAGTACAAGACTGTGTGGAAACCAAGACTGAAGCTATATGTTGAATTTTTCAAATCTGGAATGGAACACATACCACTCCTTAAGTAGGAACAGACCGGAACCCTATAAACTAGACACACACAATGCAAAAAAAGGAACAACCCAGAGGTTGGTTCTTTTTGGCATTTAGAACCATTATCTCTTTAAGCAGTGTTTTTTTTTAACTATACTTAAAAATTATATTAACACCAGAGAGCTAAGTAGTTCAATTCTACTTATTTGAATGCAAGAAGGGAAACTCAAAGAACGGAATCCTAAATCACTGAGGTTTTTGTGAACTCAATTTGGATTCTGCCAGTGTTAAGTATCACACATTTAACAGAGGGAGTTTATTAATTCATTTCCAAAATTGGAGAAAGAGAGGGGAGAAAGGAGAGGAGAGATGGGGAGAAAAGGGGAGAGGAGGGGAAGGGATGGAAGGAGAGAGGGGGGAGGGGAAGAGAGAGGGAGAGGAGAGAGGAAGAGAAGGAAGGAGAGAGGAGAGAGAGAGAATGAGAACAATCCCCAAAGATAATTTGAGTCAGTGTGGTAGGTTGTTGTCAGAGGCAGGTGTGTGAACTGAGATGGGCAGCCATTTATTCTTTTTCTAGGTTTTATAGGCCAGTAGCTTCAAAAGGAAAGATGTTGAGAAAGTTCCACCTCCACAAAGGGAGGAGGAGTGAATTCCTCAAGCATGTGTATTTAGGGCCCCAGCTTCAAGATGACTGACAACTCATTCTACCCTGATAGCCAAAGCCATCTTCTGACTGTTATAATGGATTCTAGAATACCCTGCAATAACTACACAGGCTCCCTGCCCCCAGGGGTCTATAGCCCACACATTTAGAATCACAAGTCTAAGATTTTTCTCCCCCTAAGTATATTTCAGTACACCATTCCTCTGGGATGTGACAGGGCTACAAAAGCAAGGAAGGAGTTGGAACATAAAAGTAGGCCTCTAACAGATGTACAGAGTTCACTGACCCACAAGTGAGGCTGTTGATGTAACATCTGATAATGGTGGGAAGAGGTAAGGAACATGAAAAGGCACAAAAACTTCTAAAAGCCAGAGCCAGAACAATATCCACAAGAGTGAAAATAGGCACTGACTACTAGGGACAGAAGACTTAATAAGAGAGTTCATATAGAACTTTATGGTTTCAAAAAACACAGATATAATCTTGATACCAACAATCACATAGAGAACTTCAATTTCTTGTCCAGAGTTATACAGTGTATCAAAGAGCAGTTTTAATGCAGGTATTATATTAGGCAGTGAGAACATAAAGACAGATATGAAACACTCGTTACTAAAAAGCTTACATACCTGCTAAGTGCATAAAGCTGACTTGGAATTCAGATCTTTCCAACTCCAAGTTGGAGCTCTGAACCACTATAAAACTATCCACCCCTTCCAATTTGCCCTTCATAGAGTTTACTCCATAAATTTGCTTTCATCTTAAATCTTTTACTTACCCAATCCTCCTATCTTCTGGCATTCATTGAAACTTGGCTCCAACTTGATGACAAAAGATTTCCTGGCCATCCTTTCTGGAATGATGGCATTAACACTCTCATTCCTCCTAATTCACTGATAGAATTGGGCAGCTGGAATATTCCTTGCTTCCCAATGCTACTTCCAAGGTCACCTTCTAGCACAACCTTCACTCAAGTAATTTCTTCTTTAGGGCCCTCTCAATCCATATTCACCACCCAATAAAGATTCTTCTTCACAATGTCCCCTTTATTATCCCCACTCTCAATTGCTTCCTGTCTAATGGCCTCTTCTCCACTATCTACAAATATTCTTATCTTCAAAAAAAGAAATAAAAACAAACTTCATTTCATCCATCCATTCTCATTATCAAATCCCATTATTTTTCCTCCCTTTTGTGATCAAACTAGAGAAGGCTGTCTACAATTAATGCTTCCACTTCCCTTATTGACTCTTCTGTTAACTCTTGAGTCTGACTTTGCTGTCTTCAAAGATCTCTTAATTGCCAAACCTAATATCTCTCCTCAAACTTGGTCCTCTTTGACTTCTCTGCAGGCTTTGCCACTTCTCTTTGATATTATTTCCAGTTTTTCATGACTACCCTCTCCTGATTCTCTCCTACTTATATGTCCATTCTTTCTCTGTCATCTTAATCACTCCCACCAATTCTGTATGTCCACATCCTAAACCATCTTCTCATCTCCCTCTATTATCATATTTCACTTGACAACCTCAACAACTCCCATAAATTCAATTATCAATAACCTCTATGCAAATAATTCTTAGATCTACTTGTCCAGCTCAAACCTCTTTCTAATCCTCCAGCCTTGTATTTCCAACTGCCTATTAGACATCTCAAACTGGATGTCCCATAGATAACAAACTCAGTATGTCTAAAACTGAACTCATTCTTTCCCCCCCCCCAAAAAAAGAACCCTCATTTTTATCCACTGGGCCATCTAGCTTCCCCACCATCCTTGATTCTTTATTTTCCTTTCCCATTCCTCATAACCAATCAATTGCCAAGTCCTATCAATTCTATCTCTGCAACATATCTAGTATATGTTTATTTCTCTCCTCTGACTCCACCATTACAACACTAAAAAATATGCTATGGATTACTGCAATAGTCTAATTAGCTTGTCTTCCTATTTCTCCCTACTCCAATCCATCTCCTTCTGAGCCTTCAAAGTGATTTTCCAAAATGCAGATCTGAAAAAGACCTGTCATTCCCCTCCATTCAATAAATTCCAATGGCTTACATCACCTTCCAGAGATCAAATATAAATTCCAGTTTGGCTTTCAAAGACATTTTCTAAGACATTCATAACTTGTCTCCCCCTTTTCAGTCTTCTTACCACTTTACTCTGTAGTCTAGTAACAATGACTTTCTTGCTGTTCCACAAATAAGGTTCTCCATTCCCCAACTCTGGACATTTTCATTGGCTCTTCTCAATGCCTGGAACTCTCCCTCATCTCATCTCTGTCTCCTGACTTCCTTCAAGTCTCAGCCCAAATACTACCTGCTTCTTTTTCTGATATCCCTTAATGCTAATCCCTTTCCTCTATTGATTATTTCCTTTTTACTTTGCATATATCTTGTCTATACAGAATTGTTTGCACGTTATCTTCCCCATTTGACTTAAGAGTTCCTTTGAATCTAGAAACTGCCTTTTGCTTAGCACAGTGTCTAAAACATAGAAGACAATGTTTACTGGCTACCTGTTAAAATAACTCTGCTCATTATATGTTCACCAACCCTCTTTAAAACTTTGCAAATGAATTTATGATCTAAACTAGTAGTGCCCTTAACTTTCATTTTCCTCTCCTCTCTCCCCTCTCTCTCCCCCCCCTCCAATTGGCAAGAATGTCAGTGTTTGCTGACTGAGGTAGTTACAACAATTCATTTGGTCTCTTTATTAGATGATTTAAAACTTCCTTAGAAAATGGTAATAAGAAATTTGTTCTTTTATGAAATGTCACTTTCCCAAAATTAACAGAAATTTAACAAATGCTATCCAATCATTTGTGAAGAGAGAGAGTGAATAGAATCAGACATCTATCATGACAGAGAGAGCCAATGCAGTATGGGCTCTTGCCATCTGTCTATATGTTATTCCCCTTTTCCCCTCCCTATGTTCAGTGACCCTCTTACCCAAGGCAGTCAGAGACCATGTCTCCTAACCTCATTAGAGTTCTTGCAGTGTTGGCATTCTCCCATATGGCTATGTTGTACTGATTCATGGTTAAGTTAAAATTCACCTAATCCACTGTTATATTTAGTTCACAACAGATCATGCTTCACATGCCATCCACCAGAACATTCTCAATATGGGCATATTGTCATCTGCTCTAAAATCCAATGTACTTCTTCCCTCCCTCCCTCCTTGCTCTTGCCCTATAATCAATATTAGTATTATACGTGGAAAGGCAGAGCAATATACAACATGTTCACAATCCCTGAGACTGCCTACAGCAAAGTTCTGTTCCTTTTCTTTATTAGCTGTAAGCTCCCTCAGAGACAGACCTATCTCACTTTTGTCATTGTAGTCCCAGTTGCATCACAGTAAGCTCTAGTGATAACTTTCTTCACTGAATGATCACTTAGGCACAAGGTCAGTTTCCAGTATACATTTGGCTTTAAGATCTTGGGCAAGTTACTTAAGGGCTGGCTCAGTACTTTTCAGAAACCTTTAAAACAAAAATATGCAAATGAGCTACATATATCTGTGTTTGTGGAAAGATTTTCCAAGGTAACAAAATCATGGGTCTGATTAAAAAAAAAAGTTGTGGAAAAACATAGTGAGGTCTTATACATGGAAGAATAACCATAGTAATTGTGAAAAGTTATTAGAACACAATTAAAATGTTTTCCTTTACATGGCTCTCTTCAACAATGAAATGTTTCAAACCACCTCCAATTGTTCACTGAAGAAAGCCATATACACCCAGAGAGAGTGATGTGAAATGTGGACCACAACATAACATTCTCATACTCCTTAACTGATGTTTGCTTACATTGTGTTTCCTTTATCTGATATATCTTTTGTGTAGATAAGATTTTTCTTGCACAACAATGATAAGTTTGGAAATATGTATACATATATTCGATTTGCCAGTATTTTAACATAATTAACACATAGTGGATATCCTGCCATCTAGGGGAGGGGTGGGGAGTTGGGGGGAAAAATCTGTAACAGAAAGCTATGTAAGGGTTAGTGTTGAAGAATTACCCACACATATGTTATGCAAATAAAATTAAAAAAATGTTTTCCTTTGCTCATGATAAAATAAACCTTTCATTAAATCTTCATTCAGTTCACAAGCATTTACTAAATGCCTATTATGTATCGAGGCTGGATTTGCACTGAAGATGCAAAGAAAAAAGTAATAATCCCTGCCCTATAAAAAGCCAGCCTCCATCCTACTGGGAGGAAAACAACACAAATACAGATAAGTAAATATAAAACATACATGAAGTAAATAAATTTAATTTCTGCATGGAAGGACTCAACTGGAGGAGCAGGATAGGTCTCATGTACAAAATGAAACTCAAGGAAGAGATTATATGAAGCAGAAATGAAGAGGGAAATTAGTAGTACTAGTGACAAATTTAAAGGACATTTTAAGCGATGTATTCACATAATCACTTTTGAAATGATAAGATTAGAATCTAAGATCTCCTTCTACCTCTAAAACCTTATGATTGTAGTCCCTTCCTTTATTAAAGGAACTATCTTCTCCATCCTAGTCACCCTCCAGAAGTAGAGCTCAACTCATTGCTAACAATAGAAAGATGATTTAAATCACCAAATTCATCAAATATTTGAACAAAATAAATGTTTCTGATATATGGTATATTTGCATAATATGTATAGAATTCTATCATGGAAAGATAATTAGTAACATAAACTACACATAGGTATACATATAGGTATAGATACATAATATATCTAGTGATGAACTTGCCCGGCACATCAGTATTGGCCACAGAAAAGAGTTTATTTCTATATATGAAGTAATCAACAAAAATTACTAAATGCAAAGTACCAGATACCATGTTTTGAGAATACAAAGATTAAAACTCAGTCCCTGACATCATGTAGGTTATATCTAAGTGAGACTCTTGTGGACAAAGTAAGACAAATAATACAATCAAAACATTTCTTTAGTAAGTATATAGTAAGTGTGTTAAGGTTCATTCTAGAATTATATTAATTGCCTACTAGCCTAATTCATAGATAAAATACTCTTGTAAATTATGTTCTTAAACAAAAAGTCCTAAACAAATATTAATATGTTTGCTCTACCAATAACATGTTTTGAAGTATGAAAGATGGCTCAGGAGAGTTCAGTTAACTAAGAAATTCAAACCATGAATAAATTTAGCATCTTTGCTTCTGCCACAAGTCTCTTTAGAAACGAATGACCACCTGTTCTAGAAGATGAACTTCTGAGCTCTAGGAAAGTTTCTAGGAGCTCAGCCAAAGGCATGCCTTTGCAACTCTGCTTCTGACTTCATCACTTGACTGCAAACACACTCTCTCCAAAGTTATAAATAATCTCAATTATCAAATCTAATTTTCTCATTCTTTTAAACCTGGGTTCAAATACTAGCTTCTTTTTAAACTCTTCTTCTTAACCTTTCTATATTGGATACTATTGACAAAATTCTCTTCCCAGATTCTCCTGACTTCTCTGAATTTTTGTGACTGACTGGTGACTCTGTGTTCTTTGCTTGTTTATCCTATATATCATATGCCCTTCACTGTGCATATATCCCAACTCTTTAACCTGAGCTTTTTTTCCCTCCCTTCTGGATCTTTCTTTCTTTCTTTTTGCTGAGGCAACTGGGGTTAAGTAACTTGCCCATGGTCACACTGCTAGGAAGTGTTAAGTGGCTGAAGTCACATTTCAACTCAGGTCCTCCTGACTTCAGGGCTTGTGCTCTATCCACTGTGCCACCTAGCTACCCCCTTCTGGATCTTTCTTGATTAACAGCTTCAATTTTTATAATTAAGACCTCTGTGTAGATAAAATAATACATCTACTTATTCAGCCCCCTCATCTCCCCTCTTGAGTTCTATCATCTTCAACTGCCTTTTGGGTATTGTTTTTAGTTATTGATTTTTAGTTTACTTAGTTTAGTTTAGGTATTTAGTTTTTAGTTTAGTTTTAGTTCTCAAATTCAACATATCCAAAACAGAACTCGCTCTCTCCTGCTACCAAAATAAAAATTAAAACAAATACAACTTTACCCTTCTACTGAACTTTCTATTTCTATTACAGATACCATACCATCCTTTTAGGCACCCAGGTTTACAACTTCTATATCATCTTCCACTTTTCACTCCATTCAATTGCCAAATCTTGTCTTTTCAACCTCCAAAATATCTCCAGCATTCAACCCCTCTTCTCCACTTACACAGCCATCAACTAGTGCACACCATGATCTGCTTTCCGCTGGACTACTGCCCTGCCTCTAGTCTTCCTCCTCTTCATGTTTCACAATGCTGCCAAAGGAATTTTCCCAAAGAAAAGCTCTGGCCATGTTGCCCAACCTAATAAGCTTCAGTATCTCTTCTATGGCTTGTAGATCAAATATATACACCATGTTAGCGCATTTCAAAGCCTTTACAACATGGCCTAAACAGACCTCACCAACTGTATTATCCATTACTCTGCACTCTATAATCTTGATAAAGTGGCTTTGTTGCTGCTCCTCATATATAAAAAGTGTTCCACCACCTTCTTTTGCACTATTGTCCCCTATATTGGATTTTTTTTTCTTCATATTTGTATGGCTCATTGGTTGCCACAGGCCAGGATGAGAATAAATGCTCATTAATTGACTGACTGTAATGCATTCTCTCTTCACTTCTGACTCTTAAAATCCCTTAGGATTCCCCACAAATGTCATCTTTTACATGAAATTTTTTGAGCCCTTTTCTCAGTGCCAACTCTCTCAAAAAACATCTCATATATTTACAAACATAGAATTTTGTAAATTCTGCATATACATGTTTACACATAAGTTATCTCTCCTGAAAGAACATAAGTTCCTTGAGAGAAGGGCCTTTTGAATTTTTTTTAATATCCCAAATAGTTGGTCAATATAGGTGCTTAATCAATAAACACTTCTTGACTGATACAGCATATACTTCTTTCACTAAGAAAACAAGCCCAAAGCCAGACAGCTGATGAGTCAGACTCTTTTTCTTTCTTGCCTCCTCAAAATTAATCACTCAAAGGTCCCAATGAATATCTCTGGAAGCAGAAGCAATAGATCACCCCTGGAATGAAGTACCTCAGGGAGTATTTGTAATACATCAGACACAGTACCTTTCCTGCAAAAAGGGTAGGGGGAACCTAAAAAGCCAGTTTTAGAGCTGTTACTCTCCTCCCATGAATTATGCCAGATGTATTTTGGAGATGTGTACCTCCACTATTCTCCAGGGATTCTGGGGACTCAGTCATCTGTGAAGAATATTCTTCAATAAATTCAATTTGAATAATTTAATTTTGTAGATAGGCTTTCCTTCCTTTTCTTTCCATAGCAAGAATGCCAGTATACACTACATAAATCACTCTTTTGGAAAGGCATGTGTTACTAAATATAAAAATGAGTAAATTTTAATAATTCTTTACATTTTAATATAAATAATCCGAATCTGGAGAGATAGAACTAATTTGACAAGGGAATAGTGATGTAAAACATATGGTAGTACATATGCATAAGTAGGAGAAATGAGAATGAATGATTTTTTTTTTTTACTTCACCCAGACTGGTGACCCAGATGTAATGTAGACTCAGATTTCCCAAAATGCTACTTGCTTAACTACTTACTTCATAGGGTTACAGCAAAGTTCTAACAAGAAAACAGGCATGAAAACACAATGTAAATGGTGAGGTAGTATAGTACCAATTAGGATGATTGTGATGCTAGAAAAGTAACTGCCATTAAGCTAACTTGTTGATGGGGCCTTTCTGAATTGAGCCATGTTGTTTTTCAGCTTTAAGTTACTGAGTCCCTCCTGATGGACAGGCTGCCTGGAAGTCAACTAAAATCCTTTCTAGCCTGAAAGGGTTTGTCAGGTTTTGCACACAATGTGAGGAAACATCTATGTAGGACTTCACTGCAGGCTATAAGGACTATCAGTGGAAAATTTTCTGCTGCCAGATGCTCATTTATAAATTTACTCTTTTATTTTTAAAATAAAATTTGTTATAATATTTGGCAACCATTACATAAAATTGAATTGCTAGCTGCTAAAAATCTTGGGCTTTTCTTTAGAGCTAACATTTTATAATGGAAATCAAAGTGGTATCCCTAAGTGTGTTTAGAATTTCTACAATAATGAATAACAATTGAAGAAAATGATATGAATCTTTTCTGCTTCCCTATCTACATAATCACATGAAAAGAAATCAAGACCACCCATATTAGTCTGAGGAAAGGGAAAGGCGGAGCATATACAGGAGGTAGCAGGAATCTTAGACTTTCTACTTGGAAGCAGATGAAAGCTTGCATCCACATCAAAATGTAATCAGTTTAGGGTAATATTTTTGTGCTTCCCCTTCCTCAACATTCACCTCCCTCCCCCCCCAAAAATGAAAATTAATATCAGCTTTTGGTAGCTGAAACCAAAACATCTAAAGAAATAATTTTAAGAAAAAAAAATTCAGGAAAAAAGTTCTACGAGTTTTCTTAGCAGCTTCTGGATACAATTCCAAAAATTTCATTGCTCTCACTTGGTTACAATATCTTTGATAAGAACTCAAACCTATGTAGACCACTGCCACTGTCAAGAAAACAAATTTGTATAGTTTGTATGCAATCAACATGCTTGGGCCAAAGTCATTTTTTTTTTCCTTATCATTCTGCTCAAACCTCAGATGACCATAGCATTATCAGGTTAATGGAAATAAAGATAAGGTATATACTGGACAGCAATTATTGTGTCAGAAAAGTAAAGAGGACTCTGGTAGGCTTGTCTGTATGTTGTTGTCTCCCCAATTAAATTGTGAACTCCTTGAGGGCACTTAGCATTCTATTTTTCAATTATTTATTTATTTGCTTATTTATTTTACCTTCCCTCCTATTTCCTCCTGCACTTATCATAGCTTCAGACACATGAGCACATAAATATTTCTTGACTTGAAATTACTTAATCTCTAGAAGTAGAATAGTCATAAGAAAGTTTGTCTTAATCATAACATTTCCAAGTTATTCTATAGCCCTGCCTTAAACCAAAATAGAGAAAGCAGTATGAAGAACTAGGTTATGGTCTTGGCTCCACCATTAACCCATGCAATCTTGAGTCTTGGTTTTTTTATATGTAAAATAAGTTCTGCTTACCTCAAAAGAGTAAGCTGTGAGGGTCAAATGAAATGGAAATAAAAACACTTTATAAACTGCTAACTCACAACAAAATCAAAGATTGCATTATCTTCAGAAAAATATCACTGTGTTCAGTCAAGTATATAATTTACTGAGTGGAGAGGGAAAAATTTCATACTCCAAACAGGAAAAACTAGGTACTCATTTAATATAAACATTTTATACAGAATGTTTGGGTTTTTTTCCTCTCAATATTGAAAATTTCAATTAAGCTCAATAAACTTATTGAAAACCCTGCATTTGTTATTAACAACAATTCATCAAGTTGGGTGGGTCTTACAACTTCTAGTCTTATTTTTATTATGGCTGAATGTCAGAAAAATGTTACTATTTAATATTTAAACAAGCAAGAGAGTTCATTTTTGTCTTGTAAACTGGCTTATAAATGAGCTTGATAATCTGCCATTAATCACAGCCTAGTTATCCAAATAACACCTCTTTCCTGGTAACCACTGGTTCCAAAATCAACCTTTGAAAATGCATATGAAATGAACCAGTTAACAGAATTTATCAGATAATGTGTTCATTTATATCTAAAAATTTCATCAAGGAAAGTGACAATGGAAGCAAAGGTAAGGTAACAGATTAAAAGGAGAAACATGGCACTCCTTCAAAAATAGGGTCATTAGTACTGAAGCTCAGTGACAAGCTGTGAAACAGTTACAGGACAAAAAGGTTTCTTTAAAGCAATGGGGGGGGGGTGGAGGGGAGGAAGAAAAGGGAAGATCCAAGAAAAGGAAATAGTGCTGAGAAGGACCGGGTAATAATCACTAACAGATGGAAGGAAAGCAGACCAACTCAGATCGCATTTTGCTTCCATTTTCTCTATCCAAGAGAATGATTTTTGGTTAAAATTTTGGAGTTGACATGAGAGAGACAGAGACACATACACATACACACACACACATACACACACACACACACAAAGAGACAGAGACACAGAGAAGGAAAAGGAGGAGGAGGGAGAGACACAGAGAGAAAACAAGGCCTAATAAAAAGCTTTTCCATTCCATGCCTCATCCCCACCCCCTATGCCAGTGTGCTCCCTCTCAAAATTATCCTATATAAATTCTGAATTTCTTAAATCTAGTACCATGGCATAGTGACAGCAAGCTGTGCTTAGCACCAGGAATCCTGGCCTGTGTTCAAGTTCTGCCTGTGACATATATTGGCTATGGGACCCTTGGGAAAAGCACTTAACTTTCTCATTACTCTGGAAAACACTCCATGCAAATTACAAAGAAGTTCCTATCTTCATTGGTAGGAGTTTCCTAATCTACGGAAGTCTCTATACCAATGAAACCACAGGTCTGGTCCCTGTCCCTCTATACTTGTTCATGTTGTCTCTTTCATTGGGAGGTTAAGATCCATAATGAAAGAGATTTTTTCACTCAGAGCTTAGAGCCACCATTGAATAGTGGATAGAGCTGATCTCAATGCCAAGAACAACTGGTTCAAATCTAGTCTCTAACATATATCGGCTATAGGATCCTGCATTACACTCTCAGTGCTCTAAGCCAGAGTTATCAAATTCAGGGAATATAGGAAAACTCTGAGTGCTGCCCAACTACTTACAAATGTAATTGGAAAATGTTTAACAAAATAAAAATACAATAAAACAAGTAATGTTAATTTGTGGTTTTTGAAGGTACTATGTAACCTGAAGGGATTCCTCACATTTGAGTCTGATGATACCACTACTCTAAGCAATTCTCTACAAATGTAATTGCAACCCTGGTGCCCACCTACATTTACAGAGGGAGTTTACCTTCCTGGGGATTCTTTTTTTTTTTTTTTTTTTCCTGAGGCGATTGGGGTTAAGTGACTTGCCCAGGGTCACACAGCTAGGCCGTGTTAAGTGTCTGAAGTCAAATTTGAACTCAGGTCCTGCTGACTTCAGGTCTATCCACTGCGCCACCTAGCTGCCCCACTGAGGATTCTTTATGCCAATGAAATAAGGTTGAAATGAGGTAATTCAGGGCAATTCTGATAGACTTGTGATGGAGGTCCTCTTTTGAATCCAGAGAGAGCACTATAGAGACTGAATATGGATCACAACATAACATATGGATCACCTTTTTTATTGTTTGCTTGCTTGTTTTTTCTTAATTTTTTCCCCTTTTGATCAAATTTTTCTTGTGAAGCATGATAAATGCAGAAATATAATTTACAGGAATTGCTGTTTGTATTACTTATTGACTAGGAGAGAGTTAGGTGGGGAGGGAGGGAGAAAAATTTGAAACACAAGGTTTTGCAAGGGTGAATGTTAAAAACTATCTTTGCACATATTTTGAAAAATAAAAAGCTATTAGTATAAAAAAATCACAGGTTGAGTGTCTTATCCCTTTCTCCCTAGAGTTGACAGTATAGTGTCTGACTTGGTAAACATTTAAAAGACTAGTCTTATTGATTTCACTAAAATGGTAAAGAACTTTTAGTTCAAGTTCATGGAAAGAGTGATTGAAGGAATTGGGATGTTTACTCTGAAAAAAAAAAATCAGCTATCTTCAATAATGTGAAGGTCTGTCATGTGGGAAAAGGGCCTACAGGAAAAGTGAGGAATAATAGGTATAAATTACAAAAAAACAAATTTAGGTTTGATGTCAGGAGAAACTTCCTAAAAGTCAAAGCTGTCCAAAGGTGGAATGAGTGCTTTAAGAAATAGTGAAGTTCTATCTCACAGGATGTATTCATGAAGTTTGAATAACAACCTTACAAATTAGTTATATTAGGGGTTTTTTAAGTGTATGGGATGGCTTAGCATAGGTTCATAGAATTTCAGTTTTCTAGGCACGTCAATGTCTAAGTGGTACAAAATCATCACAATGATGTAATACGGACAAATGTGCTTTCATTTTTAAAATGTGGGCAAGTATTTTATATTATTATTAATTCTACCCCTTTCATTAATGTCCTACTCTAATATCTCATTTTGGCACAGTACTGACCCTGAGTTCTCAAAGGCGCATTATATTAGAAGAGTACAAGCCCTGGCAGATCATAACTAAGCTGGAAGAGGCTTTGGATACAGGCCCAATGTTGAATACTTATCTAGGCCCTCTGAGGATGAGGCTAATAAGCTTACAGAAGGCTAATAATCAGATGACAAAAACCACTGATCCCAATCTCCAAAATCGTAAGAAGAGCTGCCATCTTTCAAGGAAAACTCATCATTACAAAGTGAAAGTCTTTTCACTTTCATCATTTTTGTTCTTTTCTCCAATTCATCTTTAATCTTAAAGATCTGTTCTTGGTATTTATTGTTTTTTTCTTTTTGTTCTTTTTTTGTAAGGGGGAAAGAGGTAGTTGCAAAGGGGAGAGACACAGACATGTAATTTCAGTGGCATAAATTCCCAACATATAAACTTCTTCCACCAATGCTGATCAGTGGTTCATCTGTAACTTAAAAGTCTCAATAAAATTACATAGAACAACCTTCACAGAACCAGAATGTATTACCCATATGACTTGAATCCAGTACAAGGCTGGCTCCTTATTATCCTATCTCTGCTCCAGCACATAAAAGGAACTTAGCAAAAATCTGCTTAATTAAATTCCTAATTCACTTACACTCAAGCTTCAATGTCATTCTCAATGCATCTCCTTTCCTGTATCTTAAAACCCATGAAATCATTATAAGTATCTTGGACTTCAGGAAGGCTTCATTGCTAGGGCTCCAGCAAAGGAAAATATTCTCCTGGTATTCCAAGCTATAACTGTGAACACATTTTCTGAAAAAGATACCACTTGCCTAACAATTTTATTGATAAAGACTGCCTTTTCTCAAACACATGCAGATAAATTCAAATTTTATAAAATTTCATTTATAAAAATTTATAAAATAAATTTATAAAAAAAATTATAAAATAAAATTTCATTCCAAAAGGTCATATGAAAATTCACTGTTTGACCAATTTGGTTGCTGAATTACAGAACTAATATCATAGGCTGTATTCTTGAGGAACAAAGGATAAAAAACAGAAATTAGGAGGGGGAGGTAAATAATTTACTCCTCTATTCTTGGGCACAAGGCCAACATATATATTGGCAAACTTCTAAAAGAAAAGTTTTTCTTTGGCTCCCTCCCTCCCTTATCTTTCTGTACACCTCTCCCATGTCCTTGTTCATATACCCAATGCTGCACCCTGTTCAAAATCACCCTACTTTCACAAAGTGTTCCAAGTTACAAAATTAACTATATACAAAAAAAAAATTGTGGCAACTTTTCTTGTTAGAGTAAAATACTGGAAACTAAAGGGATTTTCATCAACTAGGAAATGGTGAACAATGGCATATGACTACAATGGAATACTACTATGCCATTAAAAAAAATGTTCTGTTTTAGTGAAAACCTCATGTACTGCTATAAAGTAAGATTTAAAAAAAAAAACACAAAAACAGTTTGTAATAAATTGTAAAGAAAAAAAAAACTTAGAAAGAATTTGGATCAATGCAATGATCAATCTCAATTCCAAAGAACCAAAGAATTATGCTAATCACTTCCAGAGACAGGCATCATAATGGAATCAAGGTGCAGAATGTGACATATTTTTGGACACTGCACTGGAAGAATTCATTTTGTTTGACTAGACATATTTGTTCAAAGATTTTGGTTAGCTTTTGAAGGAGGAAAGTGGAGGTGAGAAGGGGGGTGATGATAAGGTTAAAAAAGAAAAGAGAATCACTGAATTATTTTTTCTAATTCACAGAAGGAATGACAAGGAAACATAAGCAGGGTGACTTTGAAAATTACAAGTTCACCATATTACATATGCTGTATGTGATAGAAATTCACAGTTTCATGCACAATCTTTTCCTGTTTCACTTTATTATTTATCTTATTTGCTATTAAGTTCAGAATTTTTAAAATAAAGTAACAAAATTAACTGTCTTAATACTCTTATTCCCTGGCTACAGTTAGTTGTCTCAGCTCAGAAATCTAAGGAAAACAAGTATTGGATTAATTCACACCAAGGCCTTTTAACCTCTAAGAGGCATTTGCGTTTTTTAAAGGATTAAGGTTAATTAATCTAAATGAATCACACACTGGTAGGATTTGGGGTAATTAATAAAGAAGAAAAAAGTAGCACCTTGTATTTGGTACTTGGTAGAGCCTGCCTTGGGTCTACAAGAACACCTTAATTCAAGTGGTATCTATGACAAGTAATGGCTATGTGATCCAGGACAAGTCTATTGTTCTAAAAAGCAATTTTTCTAAGATAGATCTTTGACCATTCTACTTTCATACTCAGCAAATCCCAATGGCTTCACATGCTTTACTGGTGGAAGTGTGAATCAGTACAAACATTTGGAATGTAATATGGAATTATTCAAATAAAATACTAAAGTGTTCATTTCCTTTGGCCCAAAAATTCTACTATTATTAGGCTTATAGCTCAAGAAAGCAAACGATAATTAAAAAGATCCCCATATAATCTAATATTTATAGCAGTGCTACTTGTGAAAAAAATTAGAAACAGGATAAAAAAAATTGTGGTACATGGAATATAAATGGTATTCTGTGGTACAATGGGATATTACTGAGCTGTAAGAAATAATGAATATGATGATTATGGAAAAGCATAGAAAGATTTACATGAATTGATAAGGAGTAAAGTAAGCAGAACCAAGAAAACAACATAGGCAATTGACTCCAAGACAATCTCCTTCAAGGGGCTATAAGCTTCTAAACGACAGTGTTTCATTTTTATCTTTATATTCCTAGAACCAATACAGAGTATATATAATAATATACTTATTATATATATGAACATATATATATATATAAATACTCAAAGAGTATATATAATATTTATTAACTGAATTAGAAGAGGAATCTCCATCAACTCAGGACACTTCCCCAAGCTAAATTCCTTTGCATGGTTTCTTCTTTTAACAGCTTTTTTCCTATTTCTAAACCTACATGTTCTTTTAAAGTTCTCAAATTTATCTTTTGTTTTTTTTAGGTTTCTTTGGTTTATAGTTATGCCTCTCTATGCTTTGGAATAGTCTACATTGGACTCTGCAATTTTCATAACACTTTCACATATATCATTTTTACCCTTTCAGCAATGTCAGAAAAGGAGGGCAGATATATTCATTTCCATTTTATAGATAAACTGTGATGGAATTGAAGAAATTATATTAAGGTCACAAAGCTAAGAGGAACTGAGAAGGAACTGAGGCACAGTAAAGAGCTACCCTCAGAGTCACAAAGACCTGGATTCAAGTCCAGTTTCTGTCATATATTGACTGTGACACTAGGCAAGTCACTTAACTTCTCAGTGCCCCAGGGAACTCTGCAAGAGTATGATCAGCAAAATATTTTTCTGTGTAAACTCTCAATGTGTTTATTTATTTATTTTATAAAGTATATACACATACTATCATACTAGTAATTATGCACAATATAACACAGCAACTAAAAAGGATGAGATAACGAAGAAATGATGTTTGATCCGAGTCAATAAGGAACTACCAGTTTGTTAAATAGTAGAACTGAAATGGTTACATTTATGCTTAAGCAAAATCACTTTGACAGCTGCATGGAGGATAACTTGGAAAGGTGAGAAACTTGAGGTAAAGAGACCAAATCATGAGGCTATTACCACAATACAAGAAAATGTACTAAGGCCTGAATCAGAGAGGTGACCATATGAGGGGAAAATAGCTAGCCAGATGTAAGAGAGTGTGAAGGTAATCAAGATGCCTTAGCAGCTGATGGATATGTGGGGTGAGGGAGGCTGTAAAACGTAGGTCATAGAAAGACACACATAAGGAAAGTAAGAAGGAGGGTAAGTTTTAGAGAACATAGAGGTCTGTAATGCAGATTGCAATTCATCTATGCCTGCTAATGCTAGCTAACTCATTCCCTTGGAAGGGCATTTACAGAAGTCTTAAGATGATCTGAGGGAAAGGAAGGAAATATCTGAACTGTGCTTGTGAAGCTGCTGCTCTATATGAGGGGCAGCAGAAAGACCTGAACGGCCAAGGAAGGGCTCAGGAAAGAAGAGAGGAGCCTGTACGGCAAAGTCCCTTAGTACTCGAGGAAGGCAAGGCTCACAACTGTGAAGGGAAAGGTGAAATGGGACCCATCTTGCCACCTCTGATTCAAAATATATGCCTTTGGCATCATACCACATATCCCTTGGAGACCATTTTCCTATGCCTAGAAAATCACAGGATGAGAAAAAAAATCTTCCTTTCTAGTCCACTTTGTTTTTTAGTTTGGGGTATATAACATATTAGGCTTTTGTGGACTAGCTTAGAAACCTACTATATTTTACAACACGATTTTTCTGAGGATATGCACAAATAGTTTGCAAACTTTTACAACCTGTTTACCTACTTAATGTACACATCAATAACAAATCAAAGTAGCAGTGTCAAATCAATCAGTCAAAAAGCAATTATTAAGCACCAACTATGTGCCAGGCACTGTGTAAATACAAAGAACCACAAAAGAAGTCTCTGCCCTTCAAGAAACTCACAGTTTAGTAGGGGAAACAATACACAAACAAGTTAAGTACAAAAAAAAGCTAAATATAGGATAAATAGGAAATAACAGAGAAAACATTAGAATTAAAAAGATTTAGACAAGGATTTTTGTAGAATGTGGGATTTTTAGCTAGGTCTTGAAAAAAGTCAGGGAAATCAGAAAGCAAGGAGGAAAAGGAAGAGCATTGCAGACATGAGGAACAGACATAGAAAATACCCAGACCCAAAATATGGAGTATTTTTTTTCCAGAGAGAGCAAGGACTCGAGTATCACTAGATCGAGGAATACATGTGGAGAAATATAGTATAAGAAGACTGGAAAGGAGGGAGAGGGAGTTAAGAAGGGTTTTTATAGGGCATTTATTTACAGGTTTTATGTTTCACAAATTGCACTTGGGATATAAGAATTAGAGAATTAGCAAAAGTATGTTCCCAGTGAAAATGAAGTGGCTCTCAAATATTAGCAATACACCCTAATTTACCTTTTCTTCTATGGTCTCTCATTTTGAACAGAGGAATCTCAGCTGGCACATGGAACTTCTTCCCTAGCCAGTGCCCAAACTCAAATTCTTCCTAGAACTTTCACAACTGATCTTGACTTTGCCTCAGTTTTTTGTTCCACTGTGTTATACAGTGTTATAACCCACAGATAAGCCTGAAAATTTAGGCCCACCCACCAGCCCAATCAGTTAGCAAACACTATTAACTGTGTGGTACTCTTCCTCTACACTTATGTGATGCCCCTAAATTACAGCTAAAGCTTGAGAAACAATGTGACACGGATAGAATAGACCTAAAAGAAAGACCTGCATGATCTAGGCCAGCCATTTAACTTCTCAGTGTATCATGGAATTCTAAAGCTATAAATTGCACTGGTATAGAAAGATTCCAATACCAGAGCAATCACATATCTGTACCAAAAAAAAAAAGTACCTAAAGCACAAAATAACCATATTAACATAATCTACTATTAAATTTACCCCCAACACTCACAAAGTCACTATTATTTTCCAAGCTCCTTGTAACTGGCTTTACTGAATTTTAATCTATTTTTATAATCAATCTTTTGAATCTTATTTTATGTTCCAGAGCACTCTATTTTATATCATCTTGAGAAAATATTCTTTCATGTTTGTCAACTAAAAACAAAATAAACAATTCCCTTCTACTGGTCATACAGAAAAACCATTTGATTCACGCTCCTAGGGTAGACAACCAAAGCACTAATAAAATTAGCCATCAGTTGTAATCCTCAAGCACAAATTAATGAACAAGGAAAGCTTTGTATAAACAACTTCAAGTTTTTTTGCAGTAAAAGCTTAAAGGAAAATACAAAATCAAAAAGTGAAAGAAAAAGGAAATAAATGAGTAAAAAAAGGAGAGACTTGAATTTTTTTAAAATTATACTAATTTACACATTCAAAGCTAAAGTGTAAGGAGTAACTCTTGAAAGATCTAGAGACATTTCACAGAAGTGGGAAATATATTTTGAATTGCTTCAGAACTAGAAGTTACAGAGAGGTCTATTCTAGCTCTCTGGAAGGAAGCCCTTTCCAACAATTAAATCATTCCAACAATGAAAGCAGAATCTTTCAATAGGTTGAACACTCTCTGCTCAAGTACAGAATTCAAAGTAGAGACCGGATGACCTCCTCTTTGAGACGTGCTAGACAAGACTCTTATTGAATGGGAACAGACTAGGGTGAGCAGTTCTCTAAAGTGTGATTCACCAAACCTGTTGGTCCTTAAGACACTTTGGGGGTCTGGAAGGTCAAGACCATTTTCATAATAATACTAAGACATAATTTTTGTTGTTAAATAGTTGAGTCATTTTCAGTCACGTCCAACTCCTTGTGACACCATTTGAGGTTTTCTTGACAAGGATACAGGAATAGTTTGCATTTTTCTACTCCAGTTCATTTTAGATGAGGAAACTGAAGCAAACAAGGTTAAGTGACTTGCCCAGAGTCACACAGCCAGTAAGTATCTGGGACTGGATTTGAACATATTTTCCTGACTCTGAACCCAGGGCTCTGTCCACTACATCACCTAGTTGCCCAAGACATAATTAAAAGGATATTAAAATATTCATTCTTCTTCCAAATATACATCAATGTGATGCCAGATTCCCTTCATATATTTCATCCAGAACAACAGATTGCAACAGATTGCAAAAGCAGAGATGGGAATCCAGTTGTCTTATCTATTAAGTTAGACATTAAGGAGAGCTGCAAAAATATGTAAAACTATGCCAACTCTTCTCACTAATTTTTTTGTTTTGGAAAAGTTACTTTTCATAAAACATTCCATGTTAATATATAATAGGTTTAGTATTTTCAAATGAATGTTTTTAAAAATATATCAGTTTTCATTTCCAATGTAGTGTATACACACACAGAGTTTCTTGTGTCTGCAATAATTTTTAAGAATATAAAGGCGTCCAAGCTGTCTAAAAAGTTTTGAGAGCTCCTGGACTAAACCAGAACTATTCACATTTTTATATAGCTTTGAAGTAAACAAAGATTTCCGCTCTTAACCCAATAAGATACGTATAAGCAATACAAATATTATTGTACCTGTTTTATACAAATGGAGAAAATGAGGATCAGAGAAAGAGAATGATTATATATCTAATAAAGTACTCACCCTAATAAATTGCTCAAATCCCAATCTAGAATTCATGTTTTTACTCTCCTTCACTGTAATTTCATCCATGCCCTGTACCCAGTATCCAACACATGGATACTCTGGACTGTCTTAGGACCTCCCTTTCATGGTCTCTTCCTCAATTGTTTCTATAGGTTAAATTATTACCACTATTCAGCTGACTCCCAAATCTACATATCCAGTCCTCATTAGTGTCTTGAGCTCCAGTCCTAAACCACCAACTTCCTGAGGGATCTTCTCCAATTAGCCATCCCATATAAATAGCTAAAAATTCACATGACCAGAAAACCCAAATTTAAGTTCTAATCATCTCTTAGTTTTTAAACTACTATGACAGCTGTCTAACTGTTCTTCCTAAATCCAATCTTTTACTTCTGTAACCCATCCTACATACTAATGCCAAATTTTTATTCCTATTTTTATTTTTTATTCCTATATTATTTAGCTGCTGAGGAAATTTCACTGCCTTCTTGCCTCTAGGTTAGGCCTTCTTAACCTGTTGCTGTGAATTAATTTTTTTAATGTTTTAAAAAATATTTTGATAACTATTTCCATATAATTACTTTTGTTTTTAAGCTTCTGAATTTTATTATATGTATTTAAAAATTCTGTTCTATGAAGGGGCCTCATCAGACAGTGGAAGGGATCCATGGCAAAAAATTTAAGGTTCAAGTATTTCTGCCCTATGACAAAATACAAACTTCTCTATTTACCATTTAAAGTTTTTCACAATTTGGCTCTATAACATCTTTCTACACTGATTTCACATTTCTTCTTCTCACAAAATATGTTCCAAGCAAATTAAGTCCATTTGCTATTATCCAAATGTGATATTCTATCTTGTCTCTGTGTTTTTTACTGCCTTCCATGCCTGAAGCACTATCCTTCTTTACCTCTTTATTCATTCTCAGACAAACTTTTTATTTTCCTGGAAGGTTCAGTTTAAATATAAATTTCTGCATCAGTATCATTCCCGATCCTGCAAGCTGTCAGTATTCTCTTCCTCAAAATAAATTCTTGGATATGAATGGTGCAGGAATTTGTTTTGGTTGACTATGGATATTTATTACAAGGGTGTGTGTTCCTCTTTTCCTCACCAATGGGCAAAAATAGAAAGAAAAGAAAATAGATTTTTGTTTAAGAAAAAGAAGTAACATTTTAGTTGGTCTTAGTTGAGCATATTATAATAAAGTACACAATGTAGATCTGTGTTGTTATTCAACAGTTCATATTATGCAGCTAGTCTTATTACATACCATTCATAATATAACAAGGAGATGTTTAATCCACTTACCTACCCATATCACTTGCCTGGGCAAAGTATAATGAAGTTTTACTGGTTTTATCCTTGTTGCAAATAAGCTAAAATTCCAAATGACATACTCACTAAATATAATGTAAGAAACAAAGAAAAGAACTAGATCATTAATTTCAGCAAATTTAGGGAAGTTTTCCTTCCTTCACTGATAAAGAGCACAGGCAGAAAATGATCATCTAAAAAGAAACAAACACGTTATGAATTTTCTAGCCTACTCTATCCAAACTGAAACATTTTCACAAATGTCTTCAATGTTCTAGCTTTTTAAAACTTTTTTTTAAATCCATTTAAGTGTTACACCCAGTGTCGTATTTCTGATAAAATTACTTTACAAATTAGTTCTGTGGTATAATTATCTGCTAGAAATGTCCCTAGAATGTTAGTTTTGTTAATATTTTATTATTTTGTGTGATGTTAATACTTATTATGAAATATGTTTATATTATATTTCATACCTAAAGTTTATCCTAATATCTTAGAAATGGAATCTGCTGAATCTATGCAAGTTACAACTAAAATCTAAGTAACACCATTCTATTACTCAATTATTGTTTTAAATGTGCTCATTAAAATTTAATACAATATGGAAGTTAAATGTTTAAATATCAAATTTTCCAATATTTCTTCCTTCCCCTCATTTCAGAGTTTAGAGAATAACTTTCCAAGAAAAAAAAAAAACTGAGAACAAAACTTGTGTCTCCTGATGACAGGAAATTTTTTGATAATGACAAAGTATATTATATAATTATTTTAAAATTAATCCTATCCCAGCAAAATACAAAATACCAAAAATACCACTGGCACTCAAACAGAAGATATTTTAAAAAACAAGCTTATTAAGTTTTCTTTTTTCCTAACAACTTCTTTTTCTACTTCAATGTTTGTCAATGCCAAGAGTATATTATCCTCTCTCATATTTAAAACAATGTGTTTCTCTGACTCTTTTTCTTTCCTTCACTTTTACAGCCTGTTAGCATTGTCCACTATCAGCTCCACAACATTTCCTATGTGTTCCCTCTATCACTATTCCATCACCCTACTACTCATAGAATATAATATTACATCTCATCAAACTTACCTGGGCTATTGAGATAGCCTCCTGAAGTCTTTTCATTTCTTTGTATTCTACTCTCTTATCCATTCTTCCTATCCTGCCTGACTAATATCTTTACATGCAGACACATTCACATGATTTTCTTAGCTCAAAAATCTTCAAAAGTTCCCTGCTACCCACAAAATAAATGTTCAATTCTTAGTAGGAAACTCTACACACATCAGCTTGCCTAAACGTCTAAATTTCCAAAAGCATTTTGCAGTGTTTGATTCAGAGAAGGTAATTTATGGATGATATATCTTATTTTACTGCCTTCCCATTCACTCTACTTTATAAATTGAACATAAGCTCTACTTTTCTACCTCTCTGGTTTAGCCCAATTCTTGAATAGGAATTCTTGAAAAGAAATCCCTTCCTCTTCTCAACTGTTTAATTCCTACCCATTCTTTAAAATTAAACTTAAAAATACCATTTCTTCTTGAAGACTTTCCTGATCTTTCTCCCACCTCATCATTAAAAGAATTCCACCTTCGACTTAACATTGTTTTTTAACTTTATCACATGATTTAACATAGTTTCTATGTTTTGATATAGTCTCTTTATTAGAATAAAAGTATCATTAGGGGAAGGGCTCTACTTTAGCAAATTCTGCATCTCCCATACTGCCCCAAAACATTAGCTCTTTAAGAAATCTATCCCAGATTATGCCCACAGGGATATAAAACTTGATATACCCTGTGATTCAGCAATCCCACTCCTAGCTCTTCACCCAAAGAGATCAAAGAAAAAGGGAAAGTAACAAAATACTTATAGCAGCTTTTTTTGTCATGACATAAAACTGAAAATTTAGGGGATGCCCACTAAGCTGGAAAACTTGTGGTATAGGATTGTAATGAAATAGTCATGTCTTCAAAGAAATGACAAAGGGAGAAATGACAAAGCTTAGAAACATCTGGGAAGACTTCATATGAACTGATGAAAAGTGAGCAGAGCCAGAAGAACATTGTACAAAGTAACAGCAAAATTGTAACAAGGAACAACTGTGAAAGACTTAGCTACTCTGAGCAATACAAAAATCCGTAACAATTTCTAAGGACTTAATGAAAAATGTTCACCTCCAGTGAGAAAACTGTTAAGCCAGAAGGGTTAATTGAAGCACTTTTTCCACTTTATTTTTCTTGATTTAATTTTTTTTACAACATGGCTAATATAGAAATGTTTTGTATTACTTCATAAGTATAATGGGTATCATGTTATTTGCTTTCTCAAGGAGTAAGGAAGGGCTAGAGAAGAGGGAATTTGGAAATCAACATTAAAAATATAATAAAAAAAAGAAATCTATCATGAAATATTTAATCCTCTTATCTATATTCCACTCCCTACTTTTGCTTCTTCCCTTTCATTCTCTCACCAGAATTCCACTGTCACTTCTATTCATGGTATACAGTGAATTTTAACAACTAAGTTAGTAGTTCCAGGGATAAAGCAGGGCCTGATATCACGGGACATATTAAGCAATGGGATATATTAAATAAATCCCAAATTCAAAGAGTTGTAAGAAGATATAGCATTTTGTCTAAGTTTGATAGGTATAAATTAGGCTATTGTAAATCTTTCTAGGGATTACTCTATTACCAGTTAGGGCAAATTTTAAAAATGATACTTTATCAAGGCTATTTTTTCATTCTATGTAAACCAATGCACAGCTGTGTTGTTGGATCTGCAGACAGAATGTAACATTAGCAGTGTGAAATTCCAACCTTCCATTTTTAAAGGGTGTTAACTTTCAGGCCTATTTCCAAAACTGTGACCCCTGTCATGTACAAACTCCTACAGAACGCAAAAAAACCTTCAAATTGGAACTTCTGATCAGTTTGTGTGTAATTCTGACATAGAAAAAGAGAATTACAAACAACCACTTTATCCAACAGTCAAGCAACACTACAACAATGCTTAAACACTTAATGCCATCTTTCTGCATACCCACAACCACTTCTAACTCACAAAGCTGTTCTTCAACATCAACTCCCTCATCTGTAAGGCTTATCAAAGTGAGGAGTGTTTTGTGTGAACACCTAAGGGCCCCTTCCCATCTCCCACCTCCCAAACCAATGAGTTACTAAATATAGACCTGTTATTTCATTCTTATAAGGAATTCTTAGTAAAGAAACTCATCTTTTGTACAGGCAACTGTTTTTCAAGTTATAGTCTTAGCTGAACCGAGGGATTAAGTGATTTGCCCAGAGTCAGAGAGTCAAGGTGTGTCAGGCAGGTGCGTTGAACATGATTTCCTCCCTCCCAGACCAACCCTTTATCCATTATACCAATAGTAGACTGTAATATTACCTCCCACAGTCTAAGTATCTTTGGTAGAGTCATGTCTATAAATAACTTATATTGATCTTTATTGTATTAAAAAGTCCTTGATCTTTATAAAGTAAATTGCTATTAGATTAATATTCCTCTCCTATCTTTTTTTCTTTTCCAATTTGTACTGTAAGTCCCACCATCACAATGAATTTGTGAAGTTGATTTTTTAAACCTAAATACAAAATTTTACAATTGGCCCTAAAGAATCATATAAATTAGTATCAATCCATCCCTCAATCCTGTGGAGATTATCTTGAATTTCTGATCTGTTACCAATCATATTAGCTACCTCTTCCAATTCTGGGCCATTTGAAAATTATGGAAGCACAACGAGGATCAAAGAGTAGCTGGAAGGTACCCCAGAGTTCATCTAGGCCAATTCCCCCCATTTTAACATCAAGGTCATTCCAATTCCTATTGTTCTGACCATTATTTGGTTATTTGAAGCCAGTTCCTCTAACCAAATCTATCCTACTCATGTCTTCAGCCTTGTCAATGATAAAGAAAAATTCTCATAAAATATGAATTTCAGTCTAAACTTGGAAACTTAACAGAATTTTTAAAAAATAAAATAAATACTTTTCTATATTCCTTCATTGTACTATCTTATATATTTGGGAATGAAAGTACATGAATGAAGTCATTTAAACTGAATTCTAACTCTAGCTAAATCCAACCAATCTTTGTGTCTCAGTTTACCTATTTCTTTACTTTAGAGGTAAGCTGCAAAAAAAAAAAAATTAAGGAAGTTAATTAATTTAGCAAGGAAAAATGTAAAAGAAATTACTTCTTGATTGTGAATAAAGTTAATATTATTTCAAAATCTGATGGACTATAATGTGCTCAAAGTATGGGATTGCCTGGTAATTGCATTTTCTAATTAGGCAGAAAATTCTACATTTGCTCCATGCCTTGTCAAAAATTTTCAGAAATATAGCCTATTCTGTTTATTTGGAAAATAGAACACTGAACAAAGGGAAGGAACTTTAAAAAGATAATTTAGTTCAACCCACTCATTCTACAAGTGATAAAATTTAATATAGATCTAGTACAACTTACTCATTTAATTCATAATAAAACAGAATTGCAAAAAAATAAAGTGACTAATATAAGTTCATAACTAGTTATAGGCAAAGCTAGGACAAAAAAGTCTCCCAGTTCCCAAATTCAGTACTTTTCTTATTATATCACACTGCCTTAATATTTCCAATTTCTAATTTTAAAATGTCTAATTTCAAAACCTCTTATCTTTAATAATAATAATAATAAAGATTTTTAATAATCACCAAAAATGAATCTCACTATAAAGGTATATCCAGGATATACACAAAAAGTGCAAATAATCAGATTTATGAAGATTAAGGGAAGTACCTCTGGAAAGTTATGAGTTCTTTAAAAATAAATCTCCATGATAAGCTTGTACTAAAACTTGACTTTTCTGAAAGCGGCATGTCCCCCAAAAGTAAACTTCTAAAGAAGAATTCTAGATAATTGATTTTTAATCATAAGTAATTATGAATAGTTTAATTATACATAAATCATAAGAATAGGAATAGAACAAAAATGACAATAACCACATGAAAAAAAAGCAAAACAAAGGAATAAAGACAAAACATGCCTGCACTCCCTTCAACAAGTTTCTAGATTTGCACATCACAATTACTTTTTGCTTCTTACTGCTGATGCTAGAAATTGGCTAACTACTTCTTGATAAATGTACATTTCTATTATCACCCATGAAGAAAATCAAAATGGAGATCATATAAGTAGATCAGAATCTTCTAGTGAATCTCATAATCTCAAATAATAGCTCTTTAAAGAGTTAGGAGATATTAACCCATCCACCATATATCCTATTTTCACAGTTTTCCTGAAAGTGGGAAGCACAAAGGAATTAGAAAATTGAGTGGATCCCATTAACTGCGGAATGACTGAATAAGCTGTGGCATATGAAGGTAATGGAATATTATTGTTCTATTAGAAATGATGAGCAGGATGATTTCAAAAAAAGCCTGGAAAGACTTACATGAACTGATGCTGAGTGAAGTGAAGAGAATATTGTACATAATAACAGCAAGATTGTATGATGAATAACTATAATAGATTTAGTTCTCAGCAAATATTGTGATCCAAGACAATTCTAATAGACTGGATGGAAAATGCCATCTACATGCAGAGACAACTATGGAGACCAAAGGAGGATTGAAGCATACTATTTTTACCTTTTTTTCCCCTTTTGTTCTGAATTTTCTTTCACAAGATGACTAATACTGGAAATATGTTTAAAATAATTGTATATATATATAACCTATATTAAATTGCTTGCTACCTTGGGAAAGTGAGAGGGGAAGGGAGAGAGAGAAAAAATATGGAACTCAACATCTTACAAAAATGGATCTTGAAAACCATCTTTACATGTAATTGGAAAAATATTATTTAAAAAAGCTAAAATGTAATTGGAAAATAGTTACCATAAATATATATTATATTTTATATGTAAGTATATATAAATACATAATAGAACATTTTAAAAATCTGCGATCTTTTTCATCTAATATCAATTTTTTACATCATATAACTTCATCATCCCAAGCTTAGATTACATTGCCATCAATTCAGCAACACCTCTACTATCCAATGACTGCAGACTCTGGAGAAATGAAAAGTAGGTATTTCTAACCAAAAATATGTTGAAACTCCAATCTAAATCATCTGCTAGGAAACATTATAATTGCCTGATGTAAAGAATATAAGTTGAAACTAAACTACTGATTCAAAACTTCTATAGCTTTCATTATTACTCCTCTGAGCTTCCCCTTAAAAAGACACAATATTAGTATTAGAAGGGACTGAAGAAGTCATGTAGTATGAGGTATAAATGAGTGGATATCTTTTCTAAACATTCCCCCAAACAATCATCAAATTCTAGCCACTTTTAGCCTTTGAATTTCATATAACAGAAAACACAAAAGTCAGAAGGGATAAAACAATTTTATCCTTTTAATTTATCCTTTCAGGTTTTATATATGTGGAAGCCAAGGTCCAGCAAAGGTAAAATTACTCAACTAAAATCACATAGTTGGTTAAATGTCAACCAATGAGTTTAAAGTAACAATGTATTACAACTCAAGAGAAAAAGATAGAGAAATTTCATTTAAAATAACTACAAAAAATATAAAATACTTAGCAGTCTATCTGCCAAGACATATTTAGGAACTATATGAACACAATTACAAAACACTTTTCACACAAATAAAGGTAGATCTAAATAACATTAGAAATAGTAATTGCTTATGGGTAGGCCAAACCAATATAATAAAAATTGCATTGTTACCTAAATTAATTTATTTATTGAGTACCATACCAAATTACTAAAGAATTATTTTATAGAAAAAATGATCTACCAGCCCTGAAGTCAGGAAGACCTGAATTCAAATCTGTTCTCAGACACTTAATACTTCACCTAGTGTGTGTGACCCTGGGCAAGTAACAATCCCAATTGCCTCAAGCAAAGGAAAAAATAATAATTAACAAAATTCCTCCAAAGGGAGGAACAAAAAGTCAACTATATTGAGGGAATCAATTTAAAAAAAAAAAAAAAAAAAGGAAGGCAGTATAGTAGTACTAGATCTCAAACTATATTACAAAGTGATAATTATCAAAGTAATCTGGTACCAGATAAGAAATAGTGTGGATCAGTGAATTGCCAATGCACAGTAGTAAATAACCATAGTAATCTAGTGCTTGACAAATCCAAAGATTCAAGATTTTAGGCAAGAACTCACTTTTTGAAAAGTGCTAGAAAAACTGGAAAGCAATCTGGCAACAATTAGGCATAGACCAACATTTCAGACCATATACCAAGATAAGCTCAAAAACAAAGTACATGATTTAAACATAAAAGTAGATATTATAAACAAGTTAATGAAGCATGGAATCCATTACCTATCAGATCTATAGATAAGGGAAGAGTTTATAACCAAACAGAAGTTAAAGAGGATCATGAGGAGTAAAATGGATAATTCTGATTACATGAAATTTAAAAGTTTTTGTACAAATAAAATCAATGCAGCCAAAAAGAAAGAATTTTTTTATAGTAAGTTTCTTTGATAAAGACCTCATTTCTCAAATATATAGAGAACTGAGCCAAATTTGTAAAAGTGAGGGCCATTCCCATTGATAAATGAGTAAAGGATATGAAAAGATAATTTTCAGAGGAAGAAACACAGACCCAAGACAATTCCAAAGGACTTATGCTGGAAAATGCTATCCACCTGTATAGAAAACAGATAAACTTTAGTGTAGACTGAAGCTCAGCAACTTAGAAAATTATAATCAATGCAGTATATAACCCCCCCCCAAAAAAAAGCAATTAAGAAGTGTAGCTTAATTTTTTAAAAATAAAAGTGAGAATGAAAAATTACAAAAAGGAGTAGAATCAACATAAAGTAAAAAATTAAAGGAGTTCCTTTCTTTCCATTCAAGTATAATCTTCCTTTGTCAAACTGTACCTACTCAAAAACACAAACATAAGGGGTTAGCCTGGTCTCCCAGAAAAAATTTGACCATCCTCTAACCCGAACCATTTTTCACTTGCTTTTTTGTCACACATGCCATGCTAAATACCAAACTACACATTATCAATGTGATACTACTAAATATCAATGTTATCTAAAAGAACTGGCTGAAAAATAAAAGCATAAAAAGTAACCCCTCAGAAAATCTTCAAATAAATAAGAATAGATAAATTTACAAGCAATTTACCAATCTCTAAAAATTTGGTCATTAAAAACACTCTGAAAAATAGGCTGATCTATGAATATAAATTCTCTTACATTCATCTCATTTTACATTCATTTTATCCTTTTATTTCCTTTAAATACTTATATTATTAGTCAGAGATAAGTTGATTGATTATCTTTTAAAATCACATTCATCCTGTATTCTTTGTGAAGAACTGCTTCTCTTTCAAATTATCCTTATAAACTTTGTCTTTGAGCTTTTTTTTTTTAATCAATAGTTTTTGATAGTTATGGATAGTTATCCACTACAGATAATTTTGAAAATAAATTCACAGGGGCAGCTAGGTGGCCCAGTGGATACAGCACCAGCCCTGAAGTCAGGAGGACCTGACTTCAAATCTGATCTCAGACACTTAACATTCCCTAACTGTGTGACCCTGGGCAAGTCACTTAACCCCAATTGCCTCAGCAAAA
>JAJPUD010001123.1:37607-84688 GCA_023553655.1 Myrmecobius fasciatus | reverse complement strand
GGCAAGTCACTTAACCCCAATTGCCTCAGCAAAAAAAAAAAAAAAAAGCAAAAAGCAAAAAAAAGAAAAGAAATTCACAGTACAAGGTCTGGAGAAAGCAATAAGGATATTGAATTCTTTGCATGTTTTAAGCTTCATGTACTTCATCTGCATATTTTTTATTTAAACTTTATAGCCACTAAAGAAAGATAACAGTTGCTTTTTTCTTAGATACTGCAGAGCAAATGATTCACCTAAAAATAAAATCTTATTGGTGAAAAGCAGAGAAAGTGGCTGGACTGAGATTTCTTTCATATAATTCCCATCCTTCATGGGAACTCCCAGATATACAAAGTACCTCCCCCAATTCAGGTCAGCACCTTCTCAGTAATTTAAAGTATTACAGAGTTGTCTAGCACACTTAAGTGACTGACCCAGGGTCACATAGCCAGGACATCTGGGAGGTGGGGTTCTGAGGCCAAGGCTCTATCCACTACCTTACATTCCCAACTGTATCTTCTACTTGGTAAGAATAAATTGGTGAAATGAACTGTGTAAATGGCCAGTGTAGTAAATTTAAAGAACATACTGGCAGGTATTGTATGATAGTTCAAAGACAGAACTACATCACTACAACAAAGGAATTACATCACTAAAACAAATTATCATATTGATAAAATTCATATATCAATCCAGGCAAGACTTGTCAACTTCAAACATCTACTTTCAACTCTTTTGTGCTTTTTAAACTTTTATTCTGTAACCTTCCTTATTTTCTTATATTACTTAATCTAATTCATTCTATATTTTTCATTAATGCCATGAAATTATTTTTCTTCCCTGAAGTGTTTTTGTTTTTTGTACTCAATGTATTTTATAATTTCCTAAGTTTGCATAGTAAAATTAATTGACACAAAATTAACACATGCTAACAGGTAATATTTTAACACCTTTCATTTCCCAGTTTATCCTATCCTGATTCACACCATTCTGGTTAAAATCAACTCACAGTTTTCGCTGTGATAAAAAAAATTCTTTTTTTTCCCTTGTTAAAGGTTCCAAAAAATTCTTTTTTTTTTCCTTCTTAAAGGCTTCTTTTTCAAGTAAATATATATATATACACAAATATGTACTTATGTGCAGATATATATGGGTGTGTGACCTTCAAATAATGATTAGTTTTCTTTTCCAATGTTAAAATTAACATTTTTACAACACTGAAAATTCAATTATTTTAAAAGCTGCTTCATTTTTTTTAAACCGTTGGCTAATGTTTACATTAAATTAGGTTACTGTTCAAAGAAACATTTATTCATAACCACTATAAAAAAAGACCTTATGCAATGATTATCCTATTTTCTCCCTCAATAGTTAATTGAAAAAAATAAATTCTCTAATAATCCAAATTCATGATAATAAATATAGAATAAAGACAAATAATTCTAAATTACCAAGGCAAAGATTTCAGGAGAAAGGCAAATCTCATAGCGTTTAAAGATCACCTATACAAATGGTCAAGATATATTTTAAAAGCCTATTTTTCCCCCTTGTTCAAAAAAGACCATTAAAACAACTAATAGAGTAAAAGTTTAAAAGTCACATACAAATATTAAATTAGGTAGCAAGGAAAGAACATAGAGGTTGTATAATGTTGTGATCAAGAAAATAAGAATTAATAATCAGCTACTCTCCAGATATGATAGAAATTCTTGATACATAACTACATGCATGATATACACATCATGTTTGTGGATATAAGTAGCAACTTAGTAAAAGTCAAGGACTTAAGACACTGAAAGTCATAACTCACTATTTGGAAACTATGGAACATAATTTAGAAACTATTTTAAAAGAAAAAGTAATTTTCATTGGATTGCATTCTGATTTGTTCTTTACCTATAAATTCTTTTTTTTTTTTTTTACTACCCAGGGTTGACAGCAGTGAATAATATCTTCCGGCACCACAGAATTAATATTAGAAAACATTTTCATTTATAAGAACGCTAAGCAATACTGATGTTCTACACAAATTATTGTATTTTGGGGTTCCTCACTTTAATTTTTTTTTACAGTCAAAAATGTATGGTGTAATCTAAGCATTTAATTCCATTACTTTAAATTAAAACAATTTATTTGAAGTTCAGGTAAAGCTTTAAAACCAGCAAATGCTGAACTTCAAATAAAACTTTTTAACTTAAATTAATGAAACAAATACAAGATTTCAAAAAGCTTTAACTTATTGTCTACTTATCTGGGCTTTGCATATTCTCTATGTGATCAAGAGTTTCATAAAAAGCAATTTCAACTACAGGGGTTACCTCATAAACCTTTCTTACCATAAGTGAAATTCCTCCTGACATCAATGAAAGCAACACATTAAAGATCAAGGGCAATTTGTGAACACATTGTAGTATTTATCTAAGAAAGCCCTGTTGCTTTACCAGATTAAGGAACATTTGTAGTAACATTAAGCTAAAATTAAAAAATTAATTACCTTTGGACTTGAAATCAGAATAATTCTACAACATATCTGCAATTAGCAACACCTCCAAAGTCTCTCTTCACAAATAAAACTACTCAAACTTTTTTTTTTCTGAATACAATTAGTGATGCTTTGCTGAAACCATCTATCCCTCATATCTTCTCCACATAAGGTAAAATCAGGATAGATGTAAATTTTTATCCATGTACGTATGCATCAAAGTATCTTTGTAGGCTCCTTCCGTTTCGACTGAAAAATTAAAAGCATTTTTTTCGGCTGGGAAATCATATTTCCACTTTTTCTGCCTTATTTCTCCCTAACTTAAAGTGTTCCTAAAACTGATGCCTGTTAGCACATCACATCACTGTAGGACGTAAAAATTGTATTTTTAAAAAGTATAACAAGGCTCAATAAATAATATCAGGTACACCCACACTCACGTCCCTAGGTCCCTTTATCCCTTCCCTTGACAGCTTCACCCTGAAGCTCCAATGCACCCTTACAGGTGCACCCGGACAGAGGATGCGGGTGAGAATGAGGGTGGCCCGGAGGCTCCGCTCTGCACAGCTGGTCGAACTAGGCAGATGTGCGCGATTCCCCGCCCCAAGACCAGATTTTGGAACCCCCACAGATCCGGGCACATGCTTGCTAGGAAAGCAGCTACAGGCTAGGCATTCGGGGTGCCTGCAAGGACCCCACAGAGGGGAAGAGAGGCACATTTCCATCATCATTACCACCACCACCACCCCCACCTCTCCCCCAACCCAATCCATGCGCGTCTCTTATAAATAGCCACCACAATGTGCTTGGAACAGGCACTCTTGCCCATCCTCGGCCCCCGCCCGCGAGCCAAGGCGGGGTGTGTGCTTTTGGGGGGGGTCTGGATGGAGATGGGGGCTGGGGAGACTGGAGACCAGGGACGGGCACAGAGGGAATCGTTGTGATTGCACAATAACAGGTTTATCGCCCTCTCCCTTGCTCTGGTGGAGAAGCACACAGAATAGTGGAGAAGGGAGAAATGTTCCTCGGACCTACCCCCACGCCCAGATTCCTGTGCAAGTAACTGGGAAAGGGAGAAGGAAGACTAAAATACCACCCGATGCCCCTACCTCGTCCCCTTTACATACACACCTCAAACCGGGAGGGCTGGGCGGGGCGGGGGCGGGGCAAGGAGGAGGGTCGTAGGGAGCGCGACCCCCCATAGGGATACCTGGTCTATGGGCAGCTGCACCGCGTTGCTGAGGGGCTGCAGCAGGGTGGAGCCGGTGGTGCTGGTGGTAGTAGCCATGGCCGAAGCCTCCTCTCCCCAGCCCGCCCGCCCTCCTGTCTGCCCCCTCTCTTGCTCCCTAGGTGAGCCCGCTCCCAAAGCGGAGAAAGCCTCACTGGCGAAGGAAGAATAGGAGGAGGAGGAGGAAGATGGGAATGAAGCTGCCGGCCGCCGCTGCTACTGCTGTCGCTGCTGCCGCTGCCGCCTCTCTGGCCCCTTTCACAGCTCGAGGGAGGAGGGGGGGAAAGAAGAGGAGGAGGGGGCGGTGACCAGGCACGTCCCTCCTCTCGGGGCCGCTGCTGCCGCCGCTCCCGGGCTCCGCCCCGTCTCAGACCCCACCTCCCCGGTCATCCACACAGCCTCCGGTCCGACCCGACCCGGTCAGACCGGGCTCAGGCTGCCCAGTTGCTCGGGCCTCCTCCCCTTCTGACAACCCCCGAAGAAAAAACCTCCCAAGTCTGCCAACGCCCCTTCCCCAGCTGCTACACTCACGCGCCGGACAGCCCCGCTGCCCAATCCCAGCGCAACGTGCAGACCCCCTCAGCCAATCAGAGGGCGCTAACCAATAAGGGGGGGAGCGTCTGGGTGTGGGGATGCATTCACTCCCTCTCCCCTCCGCACACCCCTCACACACGTCGCGCTCCCTTTACCCCAGCGAAAGCTGGAGCTTGAAGAGGGTGGTGGACTCTGCGGTGTGAAAGATGTCTTTGAGGCCTCTTGCCCAACAATCCCCCCAAAACAATAAATAAAGTCATTCTCCTGGTCTGGTACCCACAACACTCCCCCTCTTTGCTGGGAGGGGCTACGGATAACAAAGGGTAATGGGGTGGCAGGCACACAAAAGGAGATGTGAGAGAAGCTAGAATCCGAGCGTTCCTGTCGACTCTAAATCCTATGCTGGAGGTCCAGGGGCTCCGGTAAGTAGGAAGCTGGAGAAGAGTGGATGATTCTCCCGACCTCCAACACCAAACTCTCCTCCTCTGCTGGAGGTGTCAAGAACCCGGAGTCGAAAACCAAGTCCTGTTGCTTCCTGATGTTTCGTTCACCATCACCCCACCCCCCATCTGGTGGTTCATGTGTTGAGATAAATTGGATCTTAGAGCTAACCTACACTTTGTGTGCTGGAGGAAGTTGCCCTTGGTAGATTAAACCTTAATCTTTAGGGAGCCAACAATTGAATTAAATACTCAACACTGAGAAAGAATTGTCCTACTCAGTCGACTGTTCACCCCCCTCACCCCCCTCCCCACATCCAAACTGGATCATTGCAACTCTCTTGTTGAATTTAACTGTATTCAAAGCTTTCAGCGTCGGTAAGCTATTCTTTTTTGTTTACGAACTATTTACAAGAAAAAAAAAAGTTAAGACAAATAAATTGTCCTGGAACTTTAAGAATACTAAAGGCATAAAAGTTACATTTGCAGGATTTTGATTTAAAGGAGAAGATAATAATACTTAGAATAGGAGACTTAAAAGTCAACAAATATACACTTAAACTTAGAATTTAAAGCATAACCTTTCTGTCAACACAAAAATTCTTTGCATATGCCATATAAATTTACCTTCATTCACAATATCTACAGTCACACCACGAGATATAAACTCCCACTGTATCAATCGTGTTTTGATTCTTTTAAGCTAGAATAAAATGCAGCCATTAAGACATTCTTCAATCACTGGTTACCTATAAAGTAAGATTATTGAAAATATTAAAAACCACTGAATATTGTTATCAAGTGAAATATTTTTAAAAGCATTCTTTTGATGTTAAAGTTCTCCAAATACACCTATTCACAGATACAGTTTTTCAACAACAATCTATCTTGATCTCTTCTGCAATTGTTGAATTAACTCATTGTCCATCTGTCATGCTCATACAAGTAGATACAGGTATAAACCTATGTATCTCTTTTAGAAGTCTCTGTCTCTCTTACACACATAACACACACGCTCATACACTCCCCTTCTGTCTCTTTTCCTATCTCTCTCTAGGTCTCTTTCTGTCTCTGCCTGTTTTCATATATAAGAATATATCTATTGTGTCTAGATGGGGGCAGCCTATCAAGTCAATCCATATATAGGTATCCAGTTGATTCAACAACAAAGATTCACTGGGGACTAAATGAACTCCATGGCCCATTTCAAACTCTAATACGTTAAGACTCTATAACAGTCTCCTCCTAGTGATGTTACGTCTATATATTATGGAACGTACTTATGGAACGTACGAGTCTCTGAAGATTCAAAATTACCTTAAAGTAATGGAAAGATGCATAATGGGCATGAATAAACTACCACATATTACCATCAATAGCATGCATTCAAAGAGTAGAATTAAATACATTTTCAAAAATATATAATGAGAAAGAATTATAGACTGGTCATGTAGTATGAATGGGAGGCAATAGAATGATAGTACTAGTTTATTTATTATCTTATTATCTTTATTTCACTCATGTAGGAAAACTTCCAGTGAGGAAACTGCTTCTGTCAATATAGAGGTAATAATATGGCTTGTCATAGCCATAAGTCACATAGCCATAGTTCCTCCTGACTCTGAAAACATCTTTCTATCCACTACACCATACTGTCTTTACTGAAAATTATTATTATTATTAATGAGAAGAAGGTCTCCAGTGTATCAGGGCATTCTAAGCAGAGAGTCTTTGGGAAAAGTTTTATGAGAATGGCACAAATTAAAAAGACAGAGTGATTTAAATTTTAATAAAAAGTTAAAATAAAATTTTAAGTAAATCTTTGAATAAAATTTAAAAATTAAATAAAAGGCATGGAGGAGTGATCCTGTTGCAAGAAAGGAATTTGTTTGAGGTATCAAAGTAAGTTATATGTAGCTATTTCTCATTGCTGGAAGTTTTAAATGATATGAAACAACTTGAATCTATGCTTTAAGCTTAGGTTGTTGTCTTTGACTCTATTATAAAGAGATAGTAGAGGGATATAAAAAATTTCACTCAGGCTATATTCTAATGAAAGCGGTGAATAGAATGGTGTAACACTGGCAGCACCTATTATTAATGAAATTTTCACATTTAAAAAGATTGCCTAACAATGAGATTGGGACTGGACCAGATTTCAGTAGTAAAGGAAACTTCCAAGTGAGAAAACTCCCTCATACAAAACTTCTTGGTAACTTTTTTAGTCTTAGAAAGTTGTTTAGAGTTTTAGAGAGTTAGTTAAATGTCCGTGTCAAGGTTCCATAGCCAGTATGTACCAAGTCTTTCCTGGCTCAGAAGTCAGCTCTATTTCTTATTCATTCAGTGTCTACAAATGTCATGATCTGACGAAGGCTTTTAATACTGTCAATCATGAGAGAGGGCTTGTAGAAAATTATGGCAAAATTTGGTTGCCCATATCACTTTCATGACAGCATGCTTGCCCAGCTTGCACAATGCTCTTGTGCTTTCCCAGTCACCAATAGAGTGAAACAAGGCTGTATACTTGCTCCCATATTTTTAGTATAATGCTTTTAGCAGGGTTGTCAGACAGCTTCAACAAGAATAAAAACAGCATCAAGGTCAGATATTGCAGTGAGAGTAAATTAATTAATTTGAAAAGGCTACAAACCAAGACTAAAATAGAGGGAGAATTGATGTATGATTTTTTGGTTCACCAATGACTGTGTGCCCAATGTCTCTGAGACTGAGATGCAACAAAGTATGGATAAGATTCCCTGCTGCTTATGCTAATTTTGACCTAACAATTAACTCCAAGAAAACACTGGCTTTTCACCAGCTAGCACCACATCTATACATGGAGCCATCAGTTACAGCAAATGAAGAAATAGCGAATGCGGTAAGTTCACTTACCTTGGTAGGGATATACACAAAAAAAGTTGATATACACATTTCCAGAGCTAGCTCAGTGTTTGAGAGGCTCCAAAGGAAAGTATGGGAGAGATAAGGCTATTACACTGACTACCAAACTGAAGGTCTACAGAACTGTTGTGCTGACCTCATTGTTATACGCCTGTGAAACCTTGCCAACATACCAGCACCATGCCAGTAATCTGAATCACTTCCATTTGAATTGTCTTAGGAAGATTCTGACAATCATCCGACAAGATAAGGTGCTGGGTATTGAAGTCTCCTCTCCAGCTACCCTGCCAAACATTCAAATTCTACTGTGGGTAATGCATTTCCAATGAGTTAGCTACTTTGTTCAAATGGCAAATGTATGTTTGCCTAAAATCCTATCTTTTGGAGAACCTATACAAGGCAAAGACTCACACAGAAGTCAGAAGTGGTACAAGGTCATTCTCAAGGTCTCTCTGAAGAACTTTGGATCTGATTGTGACACATGAGAGACATTAGAACAGGACCACCCAGCATGGCATGCCAACATGAAAAAAGGCCCTGTACTCTATGAGGAAAGTATTGGAATAGCTCAAAAGAAACACAATATATACAAATTTGGAGACATCTCCTTTTCAAATGTTCATATGGACCGTTTGTATCTCACCTGTGGTAGAGCATTCTGAGCTTATATTAGTCTGATAAGCCACAATCAGACACACCATAGTGATGCCATTTTGGTCCACTTCAAGCACGAAGTACAATAATCACCACTAATGTCAGGTCATAAAATGTGACATTTATTATGTATGCAGATGTAGATATACACATATGGTTTACCGTGTAAAGAATACTGAGTCAGAAGTCAGGAGACCTGCATTCTAATCCTGGCTCTATCACAAATCTTGAGTAAACCACTTAATCTCTATGTCTCATTTTCCTCTTCCATAAAACATTTCCCTAATAAGATTGTTTCAGTTGTGAGGATAAAATTAGGTGTTAAAAGTCTTTGAAAAGGAAGAATATATGAGAACATTAAAGATGAATAATATACTGATATTAATTCCTATTAATTGTAAATATAATATAATATTCCACTCTTAGTCTATTAACCATGTTAATGTGGAATCATTGTCCTTAATTAAATTTTGTGGGCAATGATCAAATTGGCATAATTAGGAATTTTGTCCAAGTTCCAAAGCATGGAAGAAGAAAAAGGAGAGTGAGGAATATTTATTGGCCACTCCTGTAAGTAATTGAAGTTGAAAGGTCATAAGGAAAGTTGAAAAACTAAGAAATCCAGAATTTTGAAAATAGCTGGGCTTGAGGTGAAAGAGAAGATTGAGAGGCAAGTATGGAATTTAGTAGGGAAGGAAGAAAGCAACAAGGATCTGGATTGTAAGGGAATGAATTTCAAAATAGAAGAGGTAGTTCCTGAGTAGAGAAAGAGAGATAGTGAAAGAGAATAGGGAATCAGGAGTATGTCAACTCCTCCTCTGGTCCCATATTTCATAATGTGAGAAAAGAAGTAGCCAGATATGGGAGATGCCAGCAGAAAACCAATTTCAGTGAGTATTCTAAGACAAAGGAATGTGAAAGAAAGAGAAAAAGGATGTAAGACAGTTGTTAATGCTGTTTTAAATAATAGAGAGTTCCAGAAGGAGCCTCGAAAAGGTAGAACAGAAATTTTAAAGAATAAATCTGGTTAAGAGTGAGTTTACAATTGGGAGGGACTACATACGCCTTAACTTCCATGTCCTTATTGATCCCTAATATCCTAATGTGGTGAAGAGCACCAGGTCAGAGGAACATATCAGAAACGATGTATCTCTCTCCCGTGGGAAGATGGGTCTCAGGATGGGACCTTAACAGTCTTAGAACTCTATGGGATGACAGGCTCTGGGCTCAGAAAGAGAGCTGGAATGTGAAGGGAAGGAAGCACACATCTTCATGTTAGTGCCTTAGGCAAAGCCCCAACTTCCCCTGTTAATTCTGGCTGAGGAAATTAGCACATTAAAAGACTTCAACCTACAAGTGTTACTTTAATATGCTGACTCATAAGATGGTTATGGTAACTGATATCTGCTAAAATCCTTTTTTGCTAACTTACTCTTACTTACATTTCTTCTCTGAGAAGAAATTTAATCTTTTCTACCTGTATTGATTTCACACACACACACACACACACACACACACACAAAATGGCAAATTGGAGCACATATTTTATTTATTCTATATTTTGATTGTGATGGACAATAAATGAATGAAAACCATTCCCTGAAGAGTTTTCTTAGGGAACTTATTTCAGCAGGTTGGGGTGGTGTCTCCAGAGTTGTAGCTATCACATGGCTATTACTTAAATTCTTTTAAAGAATCCTAAGAGTAACTCTATTATAAGAGTAAGAGGAGGGAGTGGATATCCTCTTATAGTGTATCTCTTGAGTCCCCACTGCTATGTCATTTTCACAAATCAATGAGTCACAATAATACTATTACCTCTTAAATATGAAACAATGATAAGACAAAATCAGGACTGGTCATAAAATGGACTCAATAAAAGGCAAGAACAGGAATAAATATGATCTTTACTCAATAAACGACAATATAACAGCCTGCCAATAAATCTAGGTCACTTTCCTACAAATGTACATAATGTCCATAGAGAAAATCAGGTAAATACTTCCAAAAATCTCCTAGGGAGCCACATGAATTAAAACACTCAATCATCCATGGCAGATTTGGATGGCAGGTCTTAATGCCTGTTCTCTTTAGAGAAAGTCTGGAACACATGTCCCCTGTTGGGCAATATCACTTTGCTGCTATCTGCTCCCCTTCTGGTCCTCAAAACTCTCCTATTGGGCAAAGCCAATTCTCTGTTCACAAGTCACTTTATAAATCACAAACTTTTTGACAAATAGCCTCCCTTAGCATGTACTGAGAATCTAATAGGCTTTTCCCCTGATAATTTCCTTAGGCCAGAGAATGTCTAAGGTCCACAGATCTGCTCTGGGGCTCTGAAGTGCAAATGGGAAAATTTAAGCTTGACATAAAAAAATTCCTAAAAATTAAAATTATCCAGTAATAGAATGGATTACTCTGGGAGACAATGGACCCTCTTACTAGAGGTCTTCAAAAAAAGATTTGTTGATCATTTGTCAGCTGAGTTACAGAGATAATTATTTTTTAAGTATGTTTTTAGCTCAAATGATCTCTGAGGTCCCTTTCAACACTGAAATTCTGTGAAAACTGTGATGTGGGTGTCCTTGCTTCTACTGGCATTGACCTTCATCATCCTCTTTTTTTTAACATCCTGTTATTTCTCTTTATAACTCTCTGGGCTGAGTATCAAGTCCCAAGAAACCAGATACTGGATGTGAGAACTGACTTTAACCTACAAAGGCTTTAGTTACCATGTCCCTACATTGTTTTTTGCCTGAGGACATCAGAAATGAGAATGAAGTAGCCATTTAGAAGACCCATGTTCAGTTATTCTGTTGATTTTAAATATTATTTTCTCTTTAGAAAGCAGATATTGTCTTACTTAAAAGTTTTAAAATAAATAATTTAAAATTATCCATTTGACTATCATCAACAAACATGAATTTTCCATATAAAAAGAATAATTACATTCAAAACTGTGAATTTATTATGTATAGCTCAATTTTTAAAAAGTATATATCAACTTCAACATAATAGTACTGACACTACCAAATCCTCTGTGGCCCCTTATGACCTTGTTTTTCCTCTCTTTTGTGTATTTTTAATACCAGTTTCATTGACACTCTTTTTTCTTTTTTAAAAATCATTATCATTACCCTCCTCCTCTACTTCCTTCCATCTCATCCCCATCCCAATAGCATCCAAATATATACAAATAAAATAAATTTATGTTCCATTGATAGATAATGTTTGAAATCATATCTCATTCTGTTTCTAAAGTCCATTATCTCTTCAAGAGATGGAATCATTATTATTTTTCTGGAATTGCAATTAGTCACCAGACCAAATCACCAGAATTCTTATATCTTTCAAAGTTATTTTCCGTTACAATTCTGTAGTCAGTATATAAATTGTTTTCCAGATTCTTCTCAAATCACTCTGCAATAGTTCAGACTTGTATGAACAGGTACATGGGGTGGCCACCTGCACAGTATTACCTCACACCTCTCACAGAGGGTATGTACACATCTCTCCTCCAACATATTATCAAATTGTGAAATCTAGATTTACAGAGAAGGACTACCATCATAGAGTTGCATTCAGATTCTTTCAGGCTGCTAAGGGTAAATCTGTTGAGATGGAAAGCATTTCCCCTACTCAACACCCTAGTTCTTGAGCCCATTCCGATGTACTTCCTTTTACACAAAACCAGTTACTCAGAGTAATGATGCCTTTAAATCTTAAACATAACTATTTATTTAACAATAAGGCAAAAGAAATAGTTATAGCATTACAGATACTCATACAGAACAAATATAGACATAATAAATACATTTTACTCCACTCATAAACTTGGGACACACAGTACAATACAATTTGACAACATTGGGGGAGGGTAGACACACACTTATAGAAACTCTAGTTAACTGTTTCCCTTCTATCTTCCCCTAGTAAAGACCTGATTTCTATTTCTAAGCTTTTCTACTGACAGAGACAGTGATAGATCAAAAAAGTAATAAAAACAGCTAAACTATGTCAGATATAATAATCAATAAAAGAATTTCTAAAATAAGAGCTAAGTACATGCAGCAATTTATAATCTTTAGAAAGCTTATGTATCCTTGGTGGCATTTTGGCCAGAATGCTTACTCTTTGATTAGTGATTTGGAAAAAATTAAATTTTCATTAGATGTCATCTTGTTCCTGTCTCTGTAAACAATTCCTTCTAAATTCATGAATATTCATCTTCTTTTGGTTGCTGTCCAGTTTATAATCATAGAGTCTTCTATCATAGAAGCCAGGATCTTGTTCTCATTGCATAAAGCAACTACTTCCCCTTTTATTAAATATATATCTACTTTCTGGTCCCTAGTTACTTCTTCAAGAGAGTACTTAAAATTTTACTCCATGGGATTGTTTGAATATAAAAAGGAGTAAATTAATTGAGGTGTAGAATCAGCTCATGTATCTTTAACATTAATCTGCCTTTAATGTCCAGGCCCTTAAAATTTCCTGTTTTGATTAGAATTTTGTTTTAATAAAAAATACATTAATTATTTATTATATATGACCCAGTTACCATATAAAGGCATTTTTTCCTATGTGAAAATAACAAATTCATGGTCTTTTGTTTTTATATATAAAATATAGAGTATTGGTTCTGGAATTAGGAAGACCTGCACTGAATTCCAGTCTTTCTTAATTTCTGCCTGTGTGACCTTAACCAAGTCACTTAATCTTTATTAAACTGTTTCCTCATCTGTAAAATAGAGGAATTGGACTAAATACACTGAGGCTCCTTCCTGATTTTAGACATATGTCAAAACTAGAAATTTAAATTTGTTTCAAACATACAAAGTTAATAAATATAAAAGCATATTCTATTCAGGAAGACCTGACTTGTAATCATGCCTAAAGCATTTACTAGCTATGTGACCTGGGTAAGTCACTTAAACTCTCTCAGTTTCCTCAAATGTAAAATGGATAAAATAATAGCACCTATTTTCCAAAGTTATTGCAAAGATCAAATAAGTTAATCTATGTAAAGTACTTCCCAAACCTAAAAGCACACAAATACTAGTTGCTAGTATTATTATTTTTGTTTTTGTTGTTATACTACATTTTTTCCTAATCCATACAATCTAACCCAACAGAAGATTTCATAAGAATTAGAAATCTACTAATTTTTAAATTCCATATTGGAGATAACAAAACAAACAAAAATTTTTTAATTCCATATTGGAGATAACAAAACAAAAAAGCTTTTTGTTTGTCTCCATGCCACTAAGGCTTCAAAGTACTCTAGAAGGGGATTGGTATTAATGAATGAATTAATCATTTTAGGCAGCTAAAATATATGAACATTCAAGACTTGTGCCAAGAAATATGAAGATTTTAGGAGACAATGTAAAAATGACCATCAAATACAGAACTATATTCTGGGTAGGATTTTCGTTTAGGACCATAGAAATTATCTGGTCCAACTTCTTCATTTCATAATTGAAGAAACTAAGTCAGAGAAAGGAAGTCACACAGTAAGTGGTAGAGTTGGATTTCAAATTCAGAACAAATGTCTTCTCTTCCTCTCCCTCCCCCTTCACCAATTAATATTCCTAAATCACAAGGATAATGTTACTTACCTGATTGAAAACTTTCAGTGGTCTATTATTGCTTAGCAAGTAAATAACAAAATGTTCAAGTTGGAAGGAACTTTAGAGATCATCTAATCCAGGGATTCTTAACCTGGAGTCCACAAACTTGTTTTTTAAAAAAATATTTTGATAAATGTATGCATTTAAAGATATTATTCTGAGGAGGATTCCATTGACTTTGCCAGACTGCCAAAGGGGTCCATAACAAGAAAAAGATTAAGAACCTCTGATCTAATTCAACCTATTCATCTCACAAATGATACTTCATGTTTTAAGATGGAAAAAGTAAGAAAAAAAAACTTTCCTTACCACATCCTTGTATGACAAGTAGTATTAGCTTTATTTTTAAATGAAGACATTGAAACTCAGAAAGATAACTTGATCAAGGTCATGCCACTAGTAAGTAACAGACAAGGAGATGAATCTAGATTTGTTGTTATTTAAAAAAAAATAAATCCAATACTCTTTCACCATCTTGCCTTTCCAGCTCCTTAGTTTGACATTCAGCATTCTACACAGTCTTTAATCTATCTTTCCAGTCTTATTTCTTAGTAATTCATTGACCTGTTCCAACTAAACCAATGTACTTACTATTCACCAAACACATCTCATGTTTTCCTGTTTTTGTGCCTTCATTCATGTTCTCTATTTCTAAAAAATTCTCCTTCCACATCTCTACCAGTTGAAATCCAACTCATCTGTGAAGAATTAGTTCAAATATCATATCTGTGTAGATTTTCCAAGTCTTCTCCTTCTAAAGCAGTCTCTCTCTATCCTTTAAATTCTCACAACTCTTGCATATTATTAAAGTTTGTCACTGGGATTTATAGGGTTTCACAGAATTAGATAATCCAGTCAGTGCTTAAAACTCTTAAAGCACATTTAACTGAAGGCCTCAAGTAGGACATTTGACTTAACTATGGGCAAAAGTGCCTACTGTATATTTTGAATTGTATATCCTATAGGTATCTCAAACTCAACATATTCATGATATAATTCATTATGTTTTCTCCAAAACTATTCCTCTTCTAAACTTTTTGTGTTTCTGTCCAGAGTATCATCATTGTTTAAGTGACCTAGATCTGCCATCTAGGAATCATTGTTGACTGCTTTCTTTATTCATTCCACATATCCAATTAGTTGCAAATCTTGATTCTACCTCCACAACATCTCTTAAATCTGTTCCCTTCTATCTACTCATCTATCTAACCATCACATCAGTTCTGGTTCTAATCAGGTCAAGACCCCCATATGGGGTCTTATAACTAAATATGGGAGTCATGAAATTATGATTTATTATATGTAAATGTTGGATTTGTATACCTATTTCAATGGTGGGACTATGTCTTGTACACACTCATAGGAACTAATATGGGGCCACTCAATAATGTTTTGTTGAATTTTTCCAATAACATACCACGCCTTAATTTTATTGAATACCAGTCATTTCAATGACACTAAATTTATAATTTAGAATAAGGAACTAAATTCAAAGCCACAAAATGCATTTAAGAATATAATCATATCACTTTAAAATATTTTTAAAGCACAAGTCAATAAAACTTTGGAAAAATTCACTCTATTATGTTTATAATTGTTTAGTTCCATTGATAAGTATGTGATACAGTACAATGTAAACTCCTCAGTATCAGGGATTTATTTCATTTTTCTCTTTGTATGTGAAAGTCTTGTTCAGAGCTGGCACTTAATCAGTGCTGAATTGTTGAATTACTAACATCTAGATCGTGAATCTACTTCTTTTGTGGGCCAGCTGGCTTCATTTCACTTCCAGTTTTGCATCTTTAATTCTGGCCAGCCGGTCATTTTGTGAAGGCCATTACCCACAAGGGGAGCTGGCAAAGGCAGGATGGATGGATCAGTACAATACATTAAAACTATTGGAAAAATAACTCAAATCATATGCTCTTCTGATGGCTGAGTAGATTCATCTTGGCACATCTTATTAAATAATCATTACCATTAACTCCTTCCAATGACTCCATTTGGCCTGGAGGAAACCCAGGATTTTTAAAGACTACTCCAGCAGACTGACAATTTTGGCAGGTCCTGTCGAGCTGGAAAAGCTTCAAGGATAGGCCCCATGATAGCCTATGTGTTTCTCATTCAAGTAATGATCTAAGTTTAGAGAAGCTCTTCACCAAAAAGCTACCAGATAAATTTTTTTGAATGGAAGCAACTCATGAAGATAGACATTAGTAGAAGAAATAACAACACAGATGAAATTACAAATGCTTGTAATTTTTAAGTATCATTATTTACATGCTGTAATATTAATTTTCAAACTTATATTTTACAATTTTTTCTACTAAATATTAATTTTTAGAGATTATAATTCTAAGAATTTAGATTAAAATATAAAATTAATATTTCAAAATTTGGTTAAGCTAATTTCATTGCATTTTAAAGACTTAAGTCTGGTTAAATTCATATGTAATAGTGCCTATTATATGTATTGCACTTTGTTAGACATTATACAGACTACAAATGAAATATAGGGGACATACTTTGGCCTGTATTTCTTACAATGCTTTGAACCTAAACATCCTTACTTGTTGATTATTCAGAGAATGCTCACGACATATAGGCCCAGTTCAGTATACTTGAGGAAGAGAAGACTTCTGATTGCTTTAGAGACTGGTGAACAAAGGAACAGAATCTGTGATACAGATGAGCACAAGGGATTGGGATGTGACAAAACTATGTGAATGTGAACAGGTTCATTGCGTTGATGGCTCAGAGTGAGTGTGAATAGCAATTGTTTCTGTTCTGGACAGAATTTTTTTGTTGTTGTTTTTTATTTTTTTTTTATTAAAGCTTTTTATTTTTCAAAACATATATGTGGACAATTCTTCAATATTAGCCCTTCAAAACCATGTATTCCAATTTTCCCCCCCTTCCCCCACACCCTCCCCTAGATGGCAAGTAGTCCAATATATGTTAAACATGGTAGAAATATACGTTAAATCCAATATATGCATACATATTTATATAATTATCGTGCTGCACAAGAAAAATCAAATCAAACCATTAAAAAAAAAAAAAGAAAAAGAGAAGTAAAATAAAATGCAAACAAATAATAAAAAGAGTGAAAATGCTATGTTGTGGTCCACCCTCAGATCCCACAGGCCTCCCCCTGGGTACTTATGACTTTCTTCATCACTGAACAATTGGAACTGGTTTGAAACATCTCATTGTTGAAGAGAGCCATGTCCTTCAGAATTGATCATCACATGATCTTGTTGCCGTGTATAATGATCTCCTGGTTCTGCTCATTTCACTTAGCATCAATTCACTCATAAGTCGAGACATCACCCTTCTGATGCCCTCTGAGAATAAAAGACGAATAACAGCAATGTGAGTGTACCTATCATTGAGGGAGGAGCAAGGACAACTTCTGGGCTACTCAGTCTTGATGTACCCAGGAAGAAAATAAAGAGGAATATGGTAACTCAAGAGACACCAGAAACAGACAAACTTGGCCTTGCCTGGCTCAAAGGCATTTCACCAAATATAGTCATGGCAAGGCCAAGTTTGTCTGTTTCTGGTGTTTCCCATAATTTACCATCTTTAGAAGGCATTGAAAGTGTCATCTGGAAAGTATGGAAAAAAGTATTCTCTTTGTGGGCCATATGAGTTGGTGAAAATTAAGATGAATTATTTTGTTCATTGAATAGGGAGAAGAAAAAACTACTTGACTGAAAAGAAAATATACATGTTCTTGATTAAAAAAAAAAAAAACAATTCATAAGCCTAGTATAGAGTCATGGCTAAGTGGCAGTCTATCAGAAAAAAGATAAAAGAATTTTAATGGACTACTAACTCAAGATGTTTCAGTGACAGATTATGTTAGCCATGGAAGCCAACATAATCTGATTGCATTAAGAGAGGCATTTCATCCAGGACTAGGAAAGTGGTAGTACCACTGTACTCTACTTAGGTCTGAACTATATTCAGTTCTAGATATCAGCACTGAGTATTTTAGAAAGGATAAATTGGATAGCGCCCATAGGAGGGCAACCACAATAATGAAGACCCTGAAAATTATGCCATATGAGTATCAGTTGAAAGAACTAGGAATGATTAACCTGAAGAAGAGAAAATCTAAGGGGACACATTAGCAGTCTTGAAGTATTTCAATGGCTATTATTTGGTAGAGGGAATGAATTTATTCTGCTTGATTCCAAGAAGTAAAATTTAGGTAGATGTTGCAAAAGGCCAAATTTTAACTACCTGAAAATGAAAGGATCTGTTTAAATTGGAGTAGAATGCCTCTGAGGTCTACTCCAACTGCAAGATTCTGTTTTAGTGTATGTATACTGAACTGTATGGCATAGATGTTATATAAATGACATGTCATTAAATCAGACTGGAGGCTTGTACACTAGAGATTAGTATTATAATATAAAATCATTATGATAAATTGTAATTTAAATAAGACTAAAAATTTGAAGAAATTCCAAAACAGGGACATGACAATGATGAAAGGACTGGAGAATGTGGCTTGTGAAGAACATCTAAAACAAGTAGGATTTATTTATTTAAAAGAAAGCTAAGGAGAAAACATGATATTTCTTTAGAGTTGTTCTATATTTATGATTAGGAATGGATTGTCTTTCCTATCCAACTCTTCCCTCTCAGTCAGCTTCCTACTACTGTCTAAGGTACTACCATCCTTCCAGTCACCAGATTGGACCCAATATCATCCTTGGCTCTTCACTTGAACTCACCTCACATATTCAATCTGTTGTCAAATTTTGTTGTTATTGTTGCCTTACCTTCACCACATCCCCTTGAATATGTCCCTTTCTTTCTACTCACAATCCTTTTATAGGCCCTCCTTATCTCTTGCTCAAACTATTTTAACAGCCTTCTAATTGGTCTCCTTATTTTAAGTTTCTCCCTGCTGCAATCCATCCTCTACTCAGATGCCAAAGTGATCTTCCTAAAGCACAGATCTAAATGTCACCCTATATTCAATTAACTCCATTAGCTTCCAAATAACTGCAGGCACCCTTGTCAGAACCCTTAAACTTTACTTTGAGTGCCCTATGATCCATCTTCCCTGACTCATATATGACATTCCATATCCTGACTCTATGCATTTATCCATGCTATCCCTTGTCTGGAATACTATTCCTTCTTTCCTCCACTTTTAGGCTTCTCCTTTCAACACCTATCTCAAAATAAAGCAAGAAACAAACAAATGAAAAAAACGTTAAAAAAATTAATTATAAAAAGACTCTCAAATTCTACTTGTGCAGGAGGCCTTTCCTGGTTCTCCTTCTAGCCACCACCCATCTTTCTAATGTCACCCTCTACTTTTCCATTTACACTGAATATGTTTTGCATATACGTAGTTACTTGCATTTTGCCTACTATGTTAGAATATGAGCTCCTTGAGAGCAAAACTCATGTTTTTACCTTTCATTTTATCCCTGGTACTTACTGAAGTGTTGGTACCTAATAAGTCCTTCTTGGAGCATGTTCAATGAAATAGGAGGAATGAATACACTCATCTATGTTTGCTGAGCTACCATTTCCCCAGCAGATATGAACTTGGCAATCAGAGTCTACCAAAGCAGTGGGAAAGAATGGATCCTGTCCCTGTCACTGTTCTCTGGCCCTGGCCCTGGATCAATTGCTCCAGAATGATTTCCCCCAGAACTAGAGAATGCCCATATTGTCCTGCACCTCTAGGCAGGACACCCTTGGAAACCACTTGAGCCCTGATAAAGGATGGGATGGTAATCCACTTTCCCCCTCCTTTCCCACTTAGGATTCCTCTAGGAAATCCCTACCAACAGTCTGGGCCCAGCTCTGGGAGAGCTTCCGCTTGTCAAACTGCACTCCTCGTTCTGAAAGGGATAAAGAAAACAGCTCTGAAATCAGGAGGACTGGAGTTCAAATCTTGTCTCAGACACTAGCATGGGATCCTGGGCAAGTCTCTTAGTCCTCATTGCCCCCCAGAATAAAGAAATAAGCCCTTGTTGATTGATAGAATAGAAAGAAATTGGTCTAAATTTCAACAATAAAGAATGTTTTGTGCAATAGCATCCCCTAAACCTTCAAGAATAGTATAATTACATTCAACAATCATTTTAAGTGCTTTCTATGTACAAAGTATTGAGTATTAAGAACAAAAAGACAAAAATTAATAGTTCCTGCCCTCAAGGAGCGAAAGGTCTACAGGGAAGATAAAACATGTACTCACATCAGTAAAAACAAGGTAATTTGAAGAGGGACAATTGGAGGTGGGGAAGGGAGAAGGGGTTAGGAAAGGCTTCACAAAAGAGCTGGGAAAATGCATTCTAAGTATGAGGGATGGTTTGTGGAAAAACACACAGAGAGAGATGACATAATGTCAAGTCCACAGGACATTTGGTACTGTTATTGGCCAGGAACTGAGAATGATATGGAAGAACAGTTGACATGAATGAGCTTACAATTTATCTTTACAAAACATAAGAAATGCAAGCCCAACAGAATCCACAGATAAGTTTAGATAAGTTACTTAGTCTTTAAAGCATTTTACTGACAAACTGTTTTCAAATTTAAGAGCTAAGAGCTTAGAATAGACTAAAGATCACCTTTAGAGTATTATTCAAAATTCCTTGTTCATTTATTCATCCTATGACTATTAAGCCCCTACTATGTGCAAAGTGCTGTGCTAGTTACTATGGGGTTAGGAGGAGGACCCAAAGATCTTTTGGAATACATGATATAATTTATAAATATCCTGGTGTGTGTATTGTAATCAAGCAACAACCATTTATTAAATGCCTATTATGTGCTAGGCTCTGCTGGTGCTGGGGATATAAAGACAAAAAAAAAAAAAAAAAAAAAGAAAAGAAACCCAAATAATCTTTTCTCTCAAGGAGTTTACATTCTATTGAGAGAGATAACATGAAAGAATAAATGCAAAAGAGATACTAAGGAGTTAGGGAAGGAAGAGACTAGCATTTGGGGATTGGAGGAGTGAAACAAGAAAAGCTTTCTCTAAAAGTTGGTACTTGATCTATGTCTTGCTCAAGAAGGGGATGATTCTATAGAATGGAAGTAAAGAGAGTACGTTCTGGGCATGGAGAATGGCCAGTGAAAAGGCATGGAGATGGGACATATCAGGCTATGTGTAACGAACAGGAAAAAGTCCAATTTGACTGGATTGTGCAGGAAGGGGAATAATGTATAACAATGGAAATATAGGTTGGAGCAAAACTGAAGAATTTGTTTTTATCCTTAAGGCAATAGCAGCTGGAGTTTGTTATGGGGAGTAAATCAGAACTGTGCATAAGGAAATACTTTTATCCATTGTGTGGGGATGGGATTACATTGGAGAGACTTGAAAATGAGAGATTAGTAAACTAGTCAACAAGCATTTATTAAGCACCTGCTACATGCCAACTAGTGAACTAAATGCTGGGAATACAAATACAAGTAAAAAGAAAGACAGCGCCTTCCCTGAAAGAGCTTACATTCTAATAAAATTGAGAAATAGAACTCATAAAAGACAGCTGAAAGGGGGCTGGAGGAAGATTCCCAATTTAGGCAAGGTGGATAGGTTTGGATTGCAGTCTAAAATTGCTGGCCTAGGTGCTGTCCTTAAGTGGGGAGTCTTGGAAAGAATTGTCCAATCATAGAGAGAGAGAAAGAGACCACAGAGGATATGTATACTTCTTAGGTGAGAATTCAAGTGCTGAAGTGATTTTCCAAGATGAGAAGAGTTTTCTGGGGAATAATGAAGGAGTTTGGTGAAAAATGAAATTAGAGGATAATTAAAATAGTCTAGAGATGACTATATGAAGAAAGAGAATAGGCAGGAGGTAAGAAATGTTGTAGAAGCAGAAACTGCAAGATTCAGCAACTGTTTGGCTGTGATGCAAAGGATGATATTAGGAATTAAGAATAATGGCAAGGTTTTGAACCTGGGATACTGGAAAGATGGTGCTTCATTTGGGAGAAATAGAGGAGATTAATGTGTATTTGAGAAAAATAGAGGAGAGAAATCTTGTCTTGGATGTACTGATTTTTAAATTTCATCTAGTTTAGCGAAGCAAAACTGGAGTTCAGAGGAGGATCATCTGCATAAAGATGATCTTAAGCTCACAGAAGCTGAGGAAGTCAACAAGAAAGATATTAGAAACAAGAAAAAAGTGCATAGGACAGGTACACCCAGAGTTAGAGGGCCATATTATGGGTGATGACCCAGAAAAAGAGACTTTTGAGCAATGACCAGACAGTGTTATGCTCTGAATTGTCATGCCCTGAATTGCTATGCCCTGAATAAAATTATTATGGTCATCTTCCCCTTCCTTGTCATTGAGTCATAAAACTCCAGGTGCTTTATCTCAATCCTTGCTGGATTAATTCCCTCTCCTTTCAGTATTGTCCCTTGCTTCCCAGTCTCCTGTCCTTGACCTTCTTATCTTGATCTTTATCCTGTCAGGACTAAGTTATGGTCCTCTCCTGGAATTATGGCTTGCTACTCACCCAGTGTCTTTGCCACCCCTCTTATCTTCCTTTGTTTCCCTACAAACTTGCCTACTCAGGCTATATATCCTGTTTAGCTAAATACCCTATAAAAGGTCCCTGCTTCAGTCCTTCAGGGCCAAATGATTTTTGAACATGAGTTTGATTCAGCTGGCTAGCTTAAACTCTCCACATTAAGAAGATTAAAAACTAATTTCTGTCTTGCCTCAGTGCATTACAACAGGATAGAGAAGAACTGGGAATACATAATACAAAACATAAAATTTGGGATGCGATGGGTAGAGTATTCATCTTGGAGCAAGGAAGATCTGAGTTTAAGCACTTTTATGACCCTGGGCAAATCATGTGACTTCCTGTTTGCCCAAATTCCTCATCTGTAAAATAGGGACACTCTAAAGAAAGAGATGACGAATAATTCCAGTATTTTTGCCTAGAAGTGACCAGACAACAATAACAACATATTATAAAAACCTAGGTTAGAAAGCATAGTCAGGAAAAGTGGAAAGATGATCAGCAGAACTAAATGCTGCAGATAGGTTGAAAAGGATGGTGACTGAAACCAGACTATCAGATTTAGCAATTAAAAGATAACTAATTTCTTTGAGAATGGCAATTTCCATTGAATGATGAGATCAGGAGTCAGATTGCAAAAGTCTGAAGGGTGAGTGAGAGGAAAGGGAAGACATCAAATGTGGATAGTTTCTTTTAATGAAATAGAAAAGAAATATAGAACAGCTTATGGAATTGAATGGTCAAGTGAAGATTTTTTGTTTTTTAAAAGAGAATAATAATGAGAATATGGAATAATGATGAGAATATGGAAGGTTGAAACCAGTTGCTAGTAAAGGCTAGAGAAAGGGTATAAGTACGGAGACATTTTCCTGGAGAAAAAAGGAAAGGGGGAGTGGTGTATCAAAGGCATGCATAAAGCTATTAATCTTATCAAGGCCACTTCAGAGAATGAAATAAAGGAAAAGAGAATAAAGGATAGAAGGGAAATTATGTCAAGAGGTTTTGCAGTAAAAAAAATAGAAAAGAGTAATTTATGTTGAATGGACTCAGATTATTTTTTAGTAAAGCAAGAAAAAAGGTCCTCAGCTAAGAGAGGAAAAAGGTCTAAGTGACTCAGAAAGAGAAGCTTTGGAATAGCTCCTGAGGGAGCTGGGATAGGGAATCAATTATAAAGGAGCAAAAGAATTGTGTTATTGCATTGAAGATCCAGTTGAGATTAGATAACATAAATTTGTAGAGAACCTAGTCAGCTCAGTTGGCTGACTTCCTCTAGCTCTGTTCAGAAGCACGTGAGTAGGACTTTAAAAGTTTATTGAGGGGGTGGATGTAGGGAATGTGTTTGTTGGCATGTAGTTTCAAAATCTTGGGGATAGAGTTTCTATAAGGACTGCAAGTATTGCAGGGGACATTTTTTCCAGTTGGTCAGCACTGCCTATTTTGATTTTGGCTTGTAGAAATAATGCAAGATGCAAATCAATACACAGAGGTTAAAGGTGAAGGAATAAAAGGACATTTAGAGCAATGTGGAGGCAGTGAAGAGAGATGATCTAACATGACTGCACACATGGACATAATCCCTTTTCCAGATCCTGGGACTGGGAAGGCAGTAATCCCTTTCATCTCTTGAGGCAAATAAAGCTGGATGCATGAATGATCATTTCTGTCCTTTTCATCAGAACAAGCAAAGTCATAACAGCATAGGGAACTAGAGCATGCAGCAGCTGATATTCTAGAGAAATGACCAGCAATCAGGTATGTTGGAGCCTGACACTCAACACACAACTTGCCCACTATTGGAGCCCCTGTGATTTTGCCCTACATGGCTGGTTTCCTGTTTCCTTGGGCTGTGTTGTAAAGATTCCTCTTACCCCCCTTTGAACGCAGAATATTTGGAAGAAATAAGTATTTTTAAAGCAAATTAACTTCTTGATAGGGAAAATTGAGGTTTTCTACAATTTCTGTTACTGGGGGGCCATTGCTATGATTATTATATTTTAACTGAATAGTCAAATAGTTTAACTATTAGTTTGGTGTTGGGTTGAATGCTAACACCCTGGAATTGTTAGATGGTGTGATCCATGGGTCAGGAAATGGCAAACCAAATTTTTTAAGCATTTTATTTTATTTAAACATATGCATAGATAGTTTTCAACATTCACCCTTGCAAAACCTTATGTTCCAATTTTTTCTCCTCCCTCCCTCCTTTCCTACCTCCTCCCCTAGATGACAAGTAATCCAATATATGTTAAACATATGCAGTTCTTCTATACATATTTCCACAATTATTATGCTGCACAAGAAAAATCAGATCAAAAAGAGAAAGAAATTACAAAGAAAACAAAATGCAAGCAAACAACAACAAAAAAGTAAAAATATTTATGTTGTGATCCACATTTAGTCCCCACAGTCCTCTCTTATGATGGCTCTCTCCATCATAAGATCATTGGAACTTGCCTGAATCACCTCACTGTTGAAAAGAACCATGTCCATCAGAATTGATCATTGTATAATCTTGTGGTTTCTGTGTACAATGCTCTTTTGGTTCTATTCACTTCTTAGCATCAGTTCATGTAAGTCTCTCCAGGCCTTTCTGAAATAATCCTGCTAATCATTTTTTATAAAACAATAATATTCCATAACATTTGTATATTATAACTTATTCAGCCATTCTCCAATTGATTGACATCCACTCAGTTTTCAGCTCCTTATGGCAAACCAATTATTGACAGATAACTTCTACAGAGTATTTGGGAGTAATATGGAGTTAGTCCCATGAGAATGCTGGGTCATTAGACAATCATATTGTAGTCAGATCCTTTCTACCTTCTCTTTTGTAAATGATACATCTGTTAGATCAATAACTATATGCCTATAAATCTATACAAGGACTAAGTTAATATTTGATCAAGATGTGATAAAGAAACAGGTTGGCATTTGTAAACAATATTAAACTTCTTTATAGTCACAGAATTAACTGAATGAATTTGAGAATACAACTTCCTGATGTACTTGTTTGTTGTTTATAAAAAACCAATTGGCTTAGTAGAGTAAAACATTAACTTTAAGACTGATGTACTTAATACTAGCATAAAAAATACTAGAGAGCTTGAAAGCTATAATAGAACTACCTTTGTCCAATGAATTACTGATTAATTATCAATCAAGGCAAAAACAGAAGATAACATTCTCACCAAAGGTGTTTTCTATTATCATGAAATGTGTCCACTATTCCCTTTAGATTGTGATGCTTCTGATGATCTTGTTCACAAATGAAATTGTGAGTATGATAGCAAGTCCTGGGATATTGCAAAGCCTCTTAAATGACATTCATAATCTCTCTCTCTCTTTTTCTCTGTCTTTCTCTATTTTTCTCTTTCGCTTCTTTCTCTCTTTCTTCTTTCTCTCTCTCCTCTCCCTCTCTCTCTGTCTCTTTGTCTCTCTCACACACACACACACAAATTTAACTTATATACACAAGAAAAATCAAGTAGGTGAAGAATACCCATTATTGATTTGCATTAGATAGACAACCTTATTTAGGGCCTATCAGTACATATATACCATATACAGATACTATGGAGAGACAATAATTTGGGCTCAGAAATAAATGGTAAGGATGCATTGGGTTGGATTGCTTATAGAAAATGTGCAGTGCTTTTATGAGTTCCAGCCTTCTCTTTGAAACAAGGCTCATGTTTATTTTTTTAAATACTGGTGTTTTTCCAGTGTTGTTACATGGCTAGAGGACACCAATTCTGAAGAAAATGAAATTGCAGATTATCCACTAGACAGAGGAGAGATACATAGCAGGCTATAATGAAGAACTAAGAGCAGAGGAAATGGCATAAAGAAAAGCATCAAAGACGTGTAACTGGGAAAGGAAACTTGCCAGTCAAGTAGTGACTATAAGTGATAAGTAGCCCACATGCTTTATTAATTTTCATACAATGACAAGAGAGCTAGGAGGAAGAACTTTAGCATGTAGAGGATTTATGGGACAACATGGATAACAGTCATGAAGGGTGAAAAGGGGTACATTTATTGTGATTTGCCCCATTGGAGGTAATTCCAATATCCAAGAAATCAGAGATCCATCGATGTATGAAAAAAACTAAAAGGGAGTTTAGCACATTCCAAGTAATTCTGAAGAACCTGTGAAAGGTATCTGTTTTTTCACCGGAAAAGTAGCAAGATATAAAAAGCACTAGGCATAATCTAAAGACAATTATTTATATTCTACTTCAGAAATTTATTAGTTATGTGGCCTTAGGTAACTCACTTAACCTCTAAGAGCCTCAGTTTCCTCATTATTAAAATAAGCAAAATAATACTTGCTCTGCCTGTTTCATAGGATCATGAGAAAAACACTCTGTAAACTGCAAATTACTATGTCAACATAACTTATTGTAATTATTATGAAAAATAATAAACTCTTGCTAAACAAATTGTGATGCATGAATGTAATGGAATAATACTGTGCTATAAAAATTATGAATGTGACAAATACAGAGAAGTATGGAAAGATATACAAGACCTGATAAAGACTGAAGAAAACAGAGCTAGGAAAACAATATACACAATAATTGACAGAAAGAAGAACCATACATAAAAAAAATTAATGGTGCAAAATTGTAAAGAACAAGTATGGCTCAAAAGAAGAGATATAAAATGATACTTCCATCCCAACTCTTTATATATTCAATTCACATATTGAATATTATATGTATTTTTAAATATATGATGAATTATGCTTATTTTTCCCTCTTTTTAATTTTTTTCTTTAAAAATACTACTCATATCGAATTATTCTCCTTGAGAGAGGGTATTTAAAGAAAATATGGTGATATAAAAAAGGCATCAATAAAAACTTATTTATAAACTTTCTTAAGTAAGGAAGAAAGAATATTAATTTTACAGGACTATTGCAGGATTCTTAATTTAATCCAACAAGCATTTAAAAATATTTATGATATTTGTGCAAAGCATTATACTAGGTGCTGAAGTGTTAGGAATAATCAAATAAAGTACTGAATCTATTTACAAAGAGCTTACCACTGTTCATCCTTCTTTCAGGAAGAGGATCAAAGACATCAAGATGTTAATGTCTTGATTTGTACCTGAATTGCATTTAAGAGAAGCAGAACTGCCCAAAGCAAATTGGCCTCACTCTTTCCTCCAGAAACATCTAAGTCCAGTGACAAGACAAGAGTCTAGGCAATTGGCTCTGACTTGGGATGCAGTGAATGACCTTTGCCTTTCTAAATTAAGGTCTTTCCCTAATCATTGATTTGAAGCTGTAAGGGAGCTTTGAAGTTATCTAGCTCACTTTCTTAATTTTACTATCTAACAGGAGCTGGGACAAGTTCACAAATAACTCTGATATAAGAGAGAATGGAATATGTGCAAATTAGAGGTCAAGAAAAAAACGCTCATTCAAAACCAATGCAACCAAGATTAGAAGGAAAGCAGAAAGCTGGAGGGAAATTTTATAGCAAGTGTTTCTGATAAAGAACTTGTTTCTCAAGTATATAGAGAATGGAACCAAATTTATAGGAATATAAATCATTCTCAAATTAAATGATCAAGGAATATTTACTGACAGTTTTCAGATGAAGAAATCAAAATTATTTATAGTTGTATGAATTTTTTTCTAAATCATTGATTATAGAAATGCAGATCAAAATTCTCTGAAGTACTACCTTATATTTATCAGATTCACTAAATATGACAGAAAAGGAAAATGATCAATATTGGAGGGGATGAAGGAAAATAAGGACACTGATGGTGAAGTGGTGAACTCACCTAACCATTCTGGAAAGTAATTCAGAATTATGCCCAAAGGGCTATAAAACTGTTCATACCTTTTTAAGTCTGTAGACTAAAGAATTTATGAGGGAAAAGCATCTATTTGTACTAAAATATTTATGACATCTCTTTTTGTAGCGTAATTCCCAAAGAAATGGGAATTAAGGGACTGTCCATCAAGTGGGGAATAAATGAATAAGTTGTGGTATATGATTGCAATAGAATATTATTGTACTATGAGAAATTAGAAAAAAAAAAACCTGGAAAGACTTAAATGAACTGATTCATTGAAGTGAAGTAAGAAAAGCCAGAAATATTGTCTTTCATGATAAACTGCAAATGGATTCACTTTTCTCAGCAATACACCAGTCCAAGACAAAGTGCCCACTGATTGTTATATACCCTCTCAAAATGATTTAAAGTTACTAAATGGTCTAGTTCAACCATAAGCCTTTATTTGAACAATTATAATTCTTTGAGAGGTGTTTCCAACACTTGGGTGCTTATTTCTGAGAGTGAATCTACATTAATCTCTGATAAGATTAAGGAACTTGTGGACAATTATTTTAACGAAGTTGTCATCATGCTTTGTAGTTTTAAAGCAAATAGCATGACTAAAATTAAAGGATGGATTGATGAAAATACCCTGAAAAAAATTTAGAAATGGACAAAAACAAATACTTTCCTGATCTCTCTCATTGTTCAATATGTCATTCTATATTTAAGAACAAGAGCAATGTCAATGAATTACTAATGCAACATCTTTTTAAAAATTTATAATAGCTTTTTATTTTTCAAAATATATGCAAAGATAGTTTTCAATATTCACCCTTGCAAAGACTTGTGTTCCAAATTTTTCTCCCTTATTCCACATCTCCCCTCCTTTAGAGAGCAAGCAATCCAAAATAGGCCAAACATGTGCAATTCTCCTAAACATATTTCCACATTTATCGGGCTGTCCAAGAAAAATCAGATCAAAAAGGAAAAAAAATGAGAAAGAAAAAAAAAAGCAAGCAAACAAACAACAAAAAAGGTGAAAATACTATGCTGTGATCCACATTCAGTATCCATAATCCTCTTTCTGGAAAGCAGGTGGCTCTTTCCATCACAAGTCTATTGGAATTGCCTTCAATCACTTCATTGTTGAAAAGCCTTTCCAGACCTTTTGGAAATCAGCTTGCTGATCGTTTCTTATAGAACAATAATATTCTATAACATTCATATAACATAATTTATTCAGCCATTCCCCAATTGATAGGCATCCACCCAGCTTCCAATTCCTTGCCACTACAAAAATGCTATAACCATTTTTTTTATATGTGGCTTCTTTTCCCTTTTTTATGATCTTTTGGGATATAGACCTAATAGAGATTCTGCTGGATCAAAGGGTATGCATAGTTTGATAGTCCTTTGGGCATAGTTGCAAATTGTTCTCCAGAATGATTGGATCAGTTCACAACTCCACCAACAATGTATTAGTGAAAGGGACAGCATCTTAAGGTTTTCTAACTAGATTTAACTAAAGACAATACAAACAAACAAAAAAAAATCTACTTACATCTATTCTTAACTCATTTTTTTTTTAAGCAGAAAAGCTAGGAACTATGTAACTAGACCAAGATAAATTCCTGCCACAATGACTGAGGTGGGAGTTCAAATAGGTTTGTCAGGTATTGTCATATTGAACAAAATTTAAAGTATGATTGTTTGGGTGGTTTTGCAAAAAGAAAATCATTAGTAGCATCTTTCCTAGCACCAGATAGTGGTGATTTTTTTTAGTATGCTTTCTTACAGTAAATATGGTAAAAGAACAAAAATTCTTGATTGGCTTCTGCTTCTAAAAGTGAAATTATTTGATTTTTTTCTGCACCAACTCACTTTATACAGAAATGACCTAGCAAAGGAGCTTGTAAACCTTGTTGCTTTACAAAATTATGTCAACTAACAGGAAAATTGAATTATATACTCTAGACTGAACTCTGGCCCTTTTTGGGGTATTTTTGGTCCTTTTAAATTCCTGTAGTTTTTACACTGAAATGATTTACAGTAGTGATATCCCACCATAGTTTTGCTGCAATAAAAGATTGTCATGTTAAATGCCTGCTTGATTCCATGCCTGTTTTTTACTGATAGCCAACACAACAGGCTCCTTGTCAGGATTCCTGTCTAAAGTCCAAGTCCTGTTCTCAAATACACATATTTAACTCCCACAGACTTGAATAGAAACAGTGATGGTACATCCAGAGGCAGCCATTTGGCCTTTAGCCACATATACTGTACAAGGATCTCCTCCCACTTCCCTGCCTAAATAGCTTCAAGGATAACAAACCTGGAGTGAGCAATTTTGTTGCTTCTGGGGGAAGGGTGACCCATGAATAGAATTTTAGTAACAAAACTGCTGAGATTGCAGTAATTGTCCAACAGGTTTTCATCAGTAGAACCAGTATAACTGCTATTCAGGTAGGGAAAAAAATAACTTCTCTAGTTAATCTAGCCTTTTTCCCCTTCTACATTTTAAATGATATTTGAACTACAATTCAAATCTGTCTCCTTGAGATTTTAAGGAAAACATTCTTTGGAGTAGTTATTCAATGATAAATTTGTTAGATAACTTTAAATTTTTGAATAACAATAGTGGCTATTGTGTTTCCATTCACAGAACACTGAACCTACACAGTTTTATAGTTATGCTGCGTCACAGTACAATTTTTCTGAAATAAATGCAAAATTATGTCCTCTACTCCCATGGTACATCTTCTCACATTTTAATAAAACTGATGTGAAACAAACTTTTAAATATACAGTGACACTATTTCAAATAATGAAATTTCTTTAAGAAAAATATTCCATCCAACAAACATTTATTAAGCTAAGCAAAAAAAGTGCTTGTGACTGCATGCAAGATGTGTTAAACATATACATGTGAAAACAATAGTCACAAATGTTTAGCTGTGCAGTGTCTCTCTGTTGGGGGTGAGTTGTCAACTGGATTCCTAGTTCAACTCCAAGTTGGTCAATTCTTCTTCAAAACCAAAAACCAGAACTAATTTTCTCATTTGTCCATAGCTGGCTCTTTCTGTTCTCCTCCTTGAAACTGCTTCATTCTTCAAGCGATTGCCTTTTGGCATCTGGGTCTGTCTAGAATGTGTCCATGACCTATGATCTTACTGCAGAAATCACCAATATAACATTTTTTTCAGAAATTTATGTGGTGCTCTGATCAGGCTGATAACATAACTGTCACTCAGATTTACTGTAACTGCCACAAGAACTCAAATGAATTTTTGCTGGCTATAGTGTCTCCTACTTTTCTAATAGCACTGCTTGAAAGTGATATGGCCAAGTAGGGGAAGTGAGTGTTTCTACTATAGATAGAGTTCTCCTCTGTACTTGCCTTCTATCTTGGAATTCCTTCCTTGGCTTAGTTAAAGTCCTGCAAAAGGTCTGCCAATTTTTTATCCTGATTAATGAGAACAATGGGGTTCATACTTAATAAAGGGATTACCAAGTGTGCCTAGATTTAACAATTAGTTATACCTTGCTAGGAATTAAAACCTCATCATCTGTTATTATATACTGTGAATATATAAACTGAATTGAGGTAGCGGAATCACATTCTCTCTTCTTCTTGCCCCCAAAATACTTTGCAGATAGTAAATTACTCTATTTTCTAATTTTAGGAGCAGTATTAGCAAATCCTCTCCTTCCCTTATGAGTTCAGTCACTGAATAGACAAACCACTTTAATTCTTCTTTCCAGTATATTGATATATTACATGTACACATGTATATGTACATATATGCATATGTGTACATATGCGTGTGTGTTTATATGTAGAGAGGTTGGATAGGCAGACAGACAGATAGATAGATAGATAGACAGACAGACAGACAGACAGATAGATAGATAGATAGATATTTTGTGTTAAAGGCTCTCTGTTCTGACAAAGGGCCCAGGTATACTTTGGAGATCTTTTCTTTCCCTGAATAATTGCCCCTCTCCAGGTGAGAATTTGAAAGGTCAATATTTGACACTTTCTGAAGTATGGGCACAGCTCCTTTTATAAGCTTTCAGGTTAACATAAGACTGATTTATTTAAGAATTAATGGATACAGAAATGATCCATATATAAGTTCCTAGAAAAGTCAAGAATTGTCCCTTCCAATTACCATAACCCACCCCCAGATTTCTAAATTCAACAAGCATTTATTAAGTGTCCACTATGTGATAAGGACTGACAGTCTCTGTGACTTGTAGTGTTAACCTCAGTAATGCTTCAGTAATGGTGCTGATGGAGAGAAAAAGGGCTTGCTCTTCCCCTTTGCTCTCCACCTTCTATAGATTCTCTTAACTCTCAGGAAATGGGAGTTACTCTTCACATATCTTGATCTCTGTCTTCCATGGTCCTGATTTCTATATTTTAAATCTCAGTATCCTGCCTTTCATTCTTTACTGCATTTTGTCTCTAAGCATCCCTATAGATCTGCCTCCTGTAGCTCAGCGGTCTTGCTGGTTTCTGCAGTTCTACAAGTAGACAATGTGGGATATCTTTAACCGAGGACTTGTTCCATCATAGCTCAAAAAAAAAAAAAAAAAAAAAAAAAGGAAACATCTCTAGATAAAAACATCTATATTCTTTTGAAATCTTTTTTTTTTTTTTTTTTGTAGAACAAAAATTGGTAGACCATATTTTCCTACTCTAACAGGTATGAAGAAAGGAATAAAACATTAGGCAGCTATTTGGTTTAGTAGATAGAAGGTAGAGCCTAGAATTAGGAATTAGGAAGACCTAAATTCAAATGTAGCCTCAGACGCTATAAAATGGGAATAATATCACCTATCTCATACAGTTGTGATGAGGATCAAATGAGATAATATTTATAAAGTGCTTATAAGGCACCATACCAACTTCAATTGTGAGTATTGGCAGAGAAAATGGAATAATTTGCCATGTCCTTCACCAGCTCATTTTACAGATGAGGAGCTAAGGCAAACAGGGTTAAGTGACTTGCCCAGGATCACACAACTAATCAGTCACATTTGATCTCAGGCCCAGCACTCCATCCACTACGCCACCTAGTTGTCCTTTAGTTGATGTTTTAAAAACTGCTTGTCCCCCTTCATAAATAATTCAAGATTTAAAGATAAAAGCAACTGTTGTGTTCAGAGTATGGTGCTAAGTGATGGGAATATAAAAACAAAAACAAAAATTCCTCTGCTCTCAAGAAACTTACATTCAACTGATAGAATACAGGTGCATAATTAAGGAAATGCAAGGAGTGTAGGCCATAAGGGCAGTGAGGTGATACAGTGGATAAAGCTTCCATCCTGGAATCAGGAAGACCTGAGTTCAAATCTTACCTCACACACTTAAGCCAGGCAAATCACTTAATCCAATTTCCTCATTTGCAAGATGAGCTGGGGAAGGAAATGGCAAACCTATCCAGTATCTTTGCCAAGAAAGCCTCACATGGGATCACAAAGAGTCCAACAGTAAAATCACTTAACAAATACAAGATAAGGGGGCGGGGAGAGATAACAATTTGGGTGGCAGGAGAAATCAGAAAAGGTATTATAGGAATTGTCTCCTGAACTATGCTTTGAAGGGAGCTGTTATAATGGATATAAAATACTTTGTAAACCTTAGCATACTATAGAATTGTTAGGTATTATTATTAGAGGCTTATTTTACTTTTTGATAAAGAAATGTTTTTGTATGTTTGTTTCAACCACTTCTTTGAAAGGAACATATCAGAATATTTCAAGGATGGGTAATTTTATTGCTCTGAGTACTCCCTCCAATGATGCAAAGACCAACTTCTCTGCCACTTAGTAGATCGTCTTTGAGCTAGTTAAAAAAAAAAAATCCATCACACTACAGGCAATTTGCCCCTAGACAAAAGATATATAATAATTCTCTTCCAGGTTCCATTCAGAACTTCCTTGTCAGCTGCTTTTAAACTTTGATTGTGGTTTTTAACTTCCTAAATTGGTTTTTAAACTACCTTCAAAACTGTTTTACTTGTGAGTACTGGAATATATTTTTAGTAAAAAGCACTGTTTATTTGACTCCTTGGGCTCTTGGTAATGCATTGTTCTAAATACAAAATAGTCACACAAAGAAGGCCCCTACTTACAGCCTTTCCAGCTTTGTGGGAAGAGCTTGTGTTCCACTGGCATAACCCTCAAGAACCTTGGGTCACCTCCATCTTACAATGAGGCATCAGAGGAGTATTATAATGGGAACAAAATTATATAGTGAAGCAAAAAATATATAGAGGTTTATCATTCACTCGGTCTCATTAAACGTGCTCCATCATAAAGAGGGCTGAAAATAACACAAGTTTTAGACTTTCTATAAGCATAATTTCAACAAAATTTTATTTCAATATCTTATTGTGTCAGGTAGGTCCTTAACTCTTAAAGATAATATCAGCAGAATTCAAACTCTGGAAGGTTCTACTATGCTGCCCCATGGTCCTGGCAAAAGATCTAGTTTTTGAGATCAACATCCCCAAGTATGGAGAGGCTCATCACCAGTAAGCTGGCTATTTTTGTGATGAATTCTTTAGCCCTAGTAAGCCACATAACAGAGTAAAAGATAGCATAGTCTTCACACTTATACAAACATGATGTTTTCAGATCATCTATAAAAATTAACTTAGCCCTTGATACTCTGAATATAAGATTCTTTTTCCAATGACTAACATTCTTTCACCTTAGAATAGCAAGCAATAGATACCACAGGGACAGAAACAACAGCAGTGTCATCCATTCCCTGGCTACATGTCAGAGATCCCTCATGCATTAGGAGGCCCACAGCAGTTCTTATCTCCGTAGCTACCAGGAAAGTGAGGGAAAAAAAGATCCATTTGGGATCTGGCTAATTAAAATACACATATTCAATCCTAGCTTGTGATAGTACCAGCCTTTCCTTATAACATGTTAGCTCTAAACCTCCTCCTCCCCTAATTAGAAATTAGTTTTACCTAAAAAGTGATTAAGTTTTCCCTGGAATCTCATTGATTCCTACTTTCCTTGACCAAAGCTGAAGCTAAATAATACTGTATACATACATGATGATAACCTTTCTATGTTATAGCTAAGTAAACCCTTTTTGTTAATTGGATCTGTGTCTTATTTTGTCCTAATGTTAAACTTGCATCAATATGGTCCTGACACCAGGTTCACTTTTAAGATATTTGACAGTCAACCAAGAGACTTTTCCTTCATTCTGAGAGAAAGGACAGGAAGCAAGTACAGAATGACTGCAAGCTCTGGAATGGAGAGCCATTCTCCTCCAATTGTGAATGAGTATTTATAAAAGCAAGTTCGCCAAACCCTCATGCTCCCAGAACTGGAACCTAATTGGTCAGTGTGGCTTTATATCAGTAAAGTATGAGGTGCAGTTTTCTGTGGAAAGTAAGGAGAAGATGTACTATGGCAATCTGGAGGAGAGAAGCAAATTTGGGGTGGATAATATGTCTAATGTGAAAAACAATCAATTTTGGGAAAAGTAGAAAGATCAACTTTTGGCTATGAAGCCACAGTTGAGATTAAATCATATAAATCTGTAGTAGGCTAGGTCAGCATGATTGTATGACTTCTTCCAATCCTCATTGCTCTAAAGTAATTGAATAATAGTAAGGAAGAAGATGATCAGGGGATAATCCAAGGTTGGGGATTGGAAAGGAATAAGAAGCAATAGGTTACAGCAAAGGAATTTGAGTAGAAAAGATGGTACACAGTTGAATCAGTTAAGTAATAAGTTCAAGACTGGGACAAGACAAAATATGAAGATGGAGTTTTAAAAGATTTAGGAAATGAGAACCCTAGTAGAGGCCTAAATTTTATTATAGAACAAAGGAATTTGGGGATGAAAAACTAATCACAGAGGAGGTATATCACAAACATAAAAATTCATATTTCATAGCTTTGCACAAGTTTAAAAACATTAAACAGACTTCCAGAGATTCACTGTTACCATGCCCCTTTAGTCTTTCTCTGGCCTTTTAACCTTAAGAATCCTTGGATAAATTTTCTTCTAGTTCTTTCCGTCCTAAATTTAAACTACTTACTGCCTTTACTAATGGGTTCATTGCCTATCCAGCTGAAAGGAGCCTTAAAGATTATCTAGTTCAACTTGCATCAATTTACAGATAAGGAATCTAAGGCTCAGAGAGATAAATGACTTATTATGTAGCAAACTTGAAATTTGAATCCAAGCCTCCTGACTCCAAATCAGATTTTCTTTCCACCACAGAATAAGTAAAGCATTTTCTTCTGTCTTGGCCCCAGATACATCCTTATTTGGCTTCTGATTAAAATTATTATCAAGATACCCACTGTGCTCACCAATTGCAACGGTGACCACCTTATTCTTACCTCAGAATCCTTTCTCCTCTGTTTTAACAGGCTGTGTTTTTCATTCTCACACTTTCCAGAACATTCTTCAACTCCTTCTCCTCAAATACATTTTATTTTTGAGCTCTATAAATTCTGCTTATACTATCTCCTCATCCTTGTTGCTGTCATGATATGATAGCAAAAACAACAGAATTTGAGTCAAATCTAGTTTTTTACTTACTAACTATATGACTTTGGTCAAGTCACTTTATCTCTAAGTCAAGTGATTCTTAACTTGGGGTCCACAAGCTTTTTAAAAAATATTTTTGAAAACTGGGTTTCAATACAATTTATTTTCCTTGTGATCCTTTATATTTTATTTTATTCATTTAAATACATGATTCTGAGAAGGGGTCCATAAGTCTTCACCACATTGCCAAAGGGATCCATTAAACACAAAGAACCCCTTCTCTAAGGCTTGTTTCTTCATATATAAAATAATGAAAGTGGGACTGGAGAGTAGGTCCCTTATAGTTCTAGTCCCTATGGTTTACTGAATTAAATATCCATTCTTCTTTTACAATAACTTTTGTATCTGGCTCCTGATTTTCCTCTTTTCTCCATTTCTGGTCATGTTCACCAATTTATTAAATATTCATATCGACAATTCCTATAGTAAACTGACCACATAATCCCTCAGCCTTTTCACCTTAAAAGACTTTCTTCAGCAAAAATCAATAGCACATTTATCTACGTTCATAATTTAAACTTCTTGCTATCACTAAGAATTGGATCACCTCCAGAAACTGGAATGTCAAAATTCCATTCTCAGATTACAACCTGTTATTATTTTCCTCTTCTATTCTCTTGCTCATACCCTTTGGTCCCTTATTCCTATCCTTTCAGTCTATCTTTCCTACTCCAGTCTCATCTGCCTCCATGTTCAGCTTTGACTCCATGATGTACCTCGTTTAAAATCAAATCTTTTACTTTCCTAACCTTCAAAATATCACTCTTATAAGCTCCATCATATTGTTTTTCTAAGGGCTACCAAACATTATTGGGGAAAGTCAAGAAGTTAAGCTGATTTTACTCATTACAAATTTACAATTCCTAACCTTTCCTGGGCCCTTACAGTTTTTCACCTCTCCTACTTAATTATATCTCTTGCTTACTTTATCTCCCTATAGACTGTTTGAAACTTTCCCTTTCCTTTTTTTGTCCCAGCTGCAAATTACACCTGACTTACAGCAGAAAACTTAGCTTTCAATATCATTTAGAGAAGTGTCATTTAGAGAAGCTTACAACACTTACAAGCACATCTGAATCAGATTAAAATGTAACTGGGAAATTTTTAACAAAATAAATAAAAATACAGTAAAACTTAAGTAACGTTAATGCATGGTTTTCTAAGTCAATGTAAGGCTAGCAGGAAAACTTTTGCAAAGTTTAGTTAACCTGTTTCTATTTGAGTTTGACAACAATGATTTAAAATACTGAAGCCATAGGACATTTAAAAATTTTTTTTTGAAAACTGTATTTCAGGTCCCCTCCTCAGTCAAACTTTCTTAGCTTCAATATTCTTTTCCATTTTCCTTCAATCACAGTAGAACTAGCCCTATTACTCACAAAAGAAAGAAGAAAGAAGGAAACAAACATTTATTCAATGATTACTATGTTCCAGGTACTGTGCTAGGTGCTTTACAAATATTATTTCTTTTGATCCTCACAACAACCTTGGGAGGCAGATGCAACTTTTTATCTCTATTTTACAGTTGAGAAAACTGAGGCAAACAGAAGTTTAGTGTCTTGCCCAGGGTCACACAGACAATAGATAGGTGGCAGTGCATTTGAATTCAGGCTTCCTGACTCCAAGCCCAGTGTACCACTAAGCAGCCTCTAAGGCCAATTCTTTGATTCTATTCTTTCTCTAAGACCTTGTTTCAGCAGTCATCCCTTTTCTGAGTCATCTCCTTGGTTATTTCTTTATTATTCCTTTGGTTATTTCTTTATTATTCCTTTGGTTCTTTCCCATCTATATCACATTCCCCCTTACATATACCTCTTATTGTCTGTGTTGTACTATTCTCCTTTGCAGGATTATAATCTGTGTCCTACTTCTTAACATTGTATGTTCCCAAAGACTATAGCCTGTTGTTTTTTGTTTTTTGTTTTTAAATTTTCTCTCTCCATATCCTATTCCATTGAACTTATCAGATCTGATGCACTCAAATATATATATAATGTGTGTGCATATATATAATATATATATATATATTTATATTTCTCCTGAACTCTAACCACCCTACATCAATATCCATGACCCACTGTATACTCCATGAGTATATCAAACTAAAAATATCTAAAATAGAATTCATTATCTCCCATCCCTCAACTCATCCATTCTTCAAACTTTCTTATTTTTCTTGAGAGTGCCATCATTCCTCCACTCACCCAGATTTGCCACCTTGGCTTCATTTTCATTGTTTTATCTTTATATCACCAGCATCCTGTACAGTAACTGCTATATAATAGGTGCTTAAAGCATGCTTTTTGAATTAAATTTAACTAAATTTTTGAATCTTCCTTCTTTTTCACTACTTCCCAATCACTTTGTCTATTTTTTAATTTTTATTTCCATGATAAATCTCTCATCTCTCTGATAACTATTCACATGGTTACCATTTTTTTTTTTTGCTTTAACTATTGAAACATCCTCCTAACTGGAGTTTGTTGTTATTAAGGGTTCCAATCTTTCATGACTCCAATTGGGGTTCTCTAAGCAAAGATACTGGAATGGTTTGCATATCCTTCTCTAGCTTATTTTAAAGATGAGGAAACTTAGGCAAACAGGGTTAAGTGACTTGCCCAGAGTCACACAGTAAGTGTCTTAAGGACAGATTTGAACTTACAATGGGTCTTCCTTACCCTAGGCCTGGCACTCTATCCACTCACTGTACTACCTAGCTGCCCAGTGACTATGCTACAATTCAGAAAAGATTATTGATCCTTTTCAATTAGCAAGATTGATACTTGGACCAAATTAAAAACCTGTCAAAAGATCCCTAGTTAAACTCTTGGTAGGAACTGTTAAATTTTGTTCCTCTGAGCCTTTGAGAACTCAGGATCTCTCAAAATGAGAATGAAGCATATTTTGGTAGACATATCCTAAATCTCAGCTCCAACGTGTAAGTTCTGAGAAAAAAAATAACATGTAGTTATATAAAAGACTTCAAATAACAATTTCAAGCTTAGACACTTCCATTAACAACCTTTCTAAAGGTCCTTGCTTTTATTCTAAAAGCTTCCATGCCCATTCTCAGTCCCAACAGTGAAGCTGATAATTAATCACACGGTTTTAGAAGCATGATCTCATTCTTTGGGTTATGAATAGGTAGGTGAAGAATGGCTGGTTTGAAAAAAAAACCACACAAAATACAAACTAAGTCTCTGCATTAATTCTCTGAAAAAAACAGCATTTGGGACTCCCTTAATATTCAGTTAGAACTCAGTTCTCCTGGCATACATGAGCTGTACTTTAGCTGCATAGAAGAGCATTCTGACACAGAAGTTAACACAGAAATAAACATTCTCCACTGGTTAGAAGGTTGAAGTTACAAATTCCATGGAGCCTTGAGAAAGCTTTCTTTTGGAGTAGGCGAGCAGACATAATAAGGCAGTTCAGCAACTCGACCAAATAGTCACTTTACCCTGCATTTAGACAACCTGATGCTTCCTTGAAGGTAGAATTACACACTATTGCTTGCTTTGCATTACATCCTGTACCCAGCACAAAAGACCTGAATTTCGGCTCTGAATCAGTTTGTTGTCTTGCTGAGCCATAAGAAATATTTGCTTCTTATACCAAATAAAGAATCACAGAAGAGAATTATACTATGGAACAGTGAGTAGGTAAAACTCAAACAGAGTGAAGTGTGAGATACAAAACCATACTTATGGATCTCTGCTGGTGCATACTGACTTAGAAAAACACATTATAAACATGGACCTTTTTATTTATTTCATTAACTGTTCCTCAACTTTCTCAAATTTTTATTTATTTCATGAAATATTTCTTAATTTCACATCGTCTTTGGAAAGTGTGGGCAGTGTGTTTGTCACCATTCCTGCTGTAGAACTTTAGGGATGGAAAGATCTTTCGAGGTCATTTCACAGATCTGAGGACATGGAGGATGAGATAACTCACTCAATATCATAGTTCTAGGCGGAACCTGGACTAGAAGTCATATTTCCTCATTACCAATTTGCTGATCTTTCCACTACTGCACTCCCTGATAATATAATCACCACAATTGGCTATTCCCCTTAAGGCTATTTTTTTTAAAATGAAGAAAATTGTCCCGGATTTAACTGAAAGAACATAATGGATATAATAAGTTCTATAGAAGTGGAGGTGAAACTGATCTTTTATATCATAACTGTTTGAATGCATAATAATAATGTCACATTATTCTGGCAGTTTGAAATAATTTTTCAAAATTACTTCATAAACATTCAAGTCAAGATCCAAAAAGATCTTGACAGGTTCGAATATTGTACTAAATCTGTTAAGAAGAAAGTTAATAAGAATAAATATGAAATGTCAACTTGGATTCAACAAAATCAACTTCAGAAATCAGGAGAGGCATAGTTAGAAACTCATTTTTTCTTTTAAAAAAATTGGAGCTCTTAGCAGGTCACAAAATTAGTATAAGTGCCATTGTGATATAGCAGGTATGACCTTTGGTTACATTAAGAAGAATATAGTGTCCAGAGAGAGGATAGTCTTGTATGTTACCATGGTCAGATCGATCCTGTAGTTCTGTTGCCAGTTTGGTGTGTGACATTTTAGAAAAGGCATCAATAAGTTGGATGATGAAGAATAGTGAAGTGTCTAGAGATAATGCCATCTAACAACGGATTGAAAGAAGAGTGGATGTTAAGCCCTGAGAAGACCGAGGGGAGACAGAATAGCTTTCTTCAAGTATTTGAGAAGATACCCTAAGGGAGATAGATTAGCCTGGTTTTGTTTTTCTCCCATAGGAAAAAAAAACCTGAAAGTAATTAATAGATAGAAGTTACAAATATGAAAATTCAAGCTAGATGTTAAGAAAAAGCTCCTAGAACTTTAGCTCCTTAGAACCATTCCAAAGTGGAATGCATTGGGAGATTGTGGATTCTGCTTCCCAAAAGATCTTGCAAGCAGAAGTTAAACACCCATACTTAGAGAACATGACCTGGTAGGTGATCCAGCAAAGGAGACAAGAGAAGTGTTCAGCTATGTAAGAGGAAAACCAGCAGATAATGATATCTCTAAAACTTAAGGGGAAAAGAATGTTAATGAGGAAAGCATGATCAACAATATCAAAGTCTGCAGAGTAGAGGAGAATGAGGATTGAGGAAAGGCCATAGGACTAAGAGATCATTAGTCACTTTGGAGAGAGCAATTTTTGTGAAATAAAATCAGAAGCCAGATTGTAAGGAATTGAAAAGAAAGTGAGAGAGAAGCCAAATGGAGGAAGCCTTTTCAAGAAGTTTAGCTACAAAAAGTAGAAGAAAGACAACTCTTTTCATCTTTAATGATAAAATAGTCACTTGAAGATTAACAAGTTAAATCTTTTCTATTGTTTATAATTACACTAAGGAACCTTTAAAAGAATATCAAGACCCATGGAGTTTGAATGCAGATTAAAGAATGCTTTCTCTATTTTTTTTGGATTTTGTCATTTTTTTTGCTATTGTTCTGTGTTCTCTTGCAACATAGCTAATATGAAAACATATTTTGCATGAATGCATGTGTATAATCTATATCAAAGTGCTTGCTTTCTCAAGGAAAGAGGAGAGGAAGGAAGGAAGACATTTGGAACTGAGAAAAAAATTTTTAAGTGTTTAAATTTTTTTTGCATTTCATTGAGAAAAAATTAAAACATTCTTTAAAAAAGAATACCAAGGAAAATAATAAGACAGAATTTAGAATTTGACCCTTAAAATATGAACAAAATTATAGAAATTATAGTTAAAAACACATTCTATTTTCCTGACCAGATATATCCCATTATTGTATCTGGCAAATATACTTATTTCTGAATTTCAAATTAGATAGAGAAATGGTATTTCCTGTATATCACTCAAAGTGAGCTACTTTTCCAAGCCTTCTTCTTCAACTCCCTCTCATATTTAGCCTGCCAGGTCCTTTGAAGATGGTTGATGACTACTCCTTCTGGCACTGGGTTTCTAGTACTGTTACTGATGAGTCCCCGGTGTGTTCCACCAATGATTATTAGCTAGACTTAAGTTTTAGAAAAGGTATAAATTAGGCAGATATTACAAAATAATTGTTACAGAAATGCCATACACACAACACACACCCAGACACCCACACCCACACACCTTATTCCAAAGGTACATTCCCTGGGTACACACATGATTTCTAAAGGAAGTAGGCTCAAACTTAGAAAGCACATGTAGCCAAAAGGTAAACTCACAACTCCTCATTACTAGAAGTCCTTTTCTTTGTTTGTGGAGTCTTCATATAGTTTCCCTTCTATAGGGTCAGACCTAAATCTGTCTTTTCTCAATGGGTCTAGTTTGTCTTCTGTGTGTCTCTCATGTACTGATACGGATGTTCTTGTTAGTCACTGCAACATTAGGAATACTACTAGTGGCTCTGGTGTACACTGCTATTCTTTCTCTGTGTGTGTGTGTGTGTGTGTGTGTGTGTGTGTGTGTGTCTCCCTTCCCTTCTCTCTCTCTCTGTCTCTGTCTCTCTCCTCTCTGTGTCTCTCTGTGTCTCTGTCTCTCTCCTCTATCCCTCCCCCTTTCTCTGTCTCTTCTTTCTTTTCTTCCTTCCAGGTAAATTCTATTTGAATTTGAAAAAGCTTGCTGCTTTTGCACATATCCTTATTGATCATGACTGAATCTCTTCAACCAATTATGAAATATTTCCTTTGTGACATCATCTGCTTTTATCTATTGACCCAAAGCCCATATGATCCTTTGAATTTGATTAAGGACTTATTCACACCTACTTTTTTTATTGATTAATTCAATCAAGATACTTGGGAATTCTGTGATTAATTGGGTGTAGTCCTCTCAACTCTTTAACTTTGTTTTTCCATTTGAAAAATTATCCCAGGAGAGAGGAAAGAATATTTCCAACTAATCATCAGAGAAATTATCTCTTCCTTGGTTTATTTTTGATTATTTGTCTTTATGTAATAATAAATATTATAAATTCCCTTTCTCTTTTAACATTTAGTGAAGCAACCTACTATACGATGTGCCCCTCTGTCTCTGCTCTCAAGGAGTTTACAATGCCCAATTCTGAAGATAATTCCAACTTAGATAGTTCAGTAGATAGAATATTAGGCCTGGAGTAATAAAGACTTGAATTCAAATTCAGATTCAGAGACTAGTTGTATGATTCAAGATGAGTTGCTTATCCTTTATTTGCCTCACTTTTCTCAACTGTAAAATGAAGTTCATGATAACACCTACATCATAAGGTTGTGAGGATCAAATGAGGTAATATTTGTAAAAGTGCCTAGCACATACTAGGTGCTAAGTAAATGCTTATTCCCTGTCTGCTCTTATTTAACCAAGTTATAATATTTAATTACTTTTACAATGAGTTTTACACCCACTTTTGCTATTCTGTATTCCCTTTAGATCTTTATGGAAATGTTTCCTGAATTCTAATAAGTGCTTTTAGAACAGAGGATCTGAAGCTTCTTATGTTGGCTTTAACACTCACTAGCTGTGTAATGATGAGCAAATGAGGTCACCTCTTTGAGCATACATCTTCTCATCTTTAAATGAAGGGACTAGTCATGTTTAAGGCCATTTCCAAAGTTAATATTTTATGACTCCTTTCAATTCTTGGTATCTTTGGAGGCTACTATTTTTTGTTGTGTCTACTACATTTTAGAAAGGATAAGTACTCTAATATCCTTCCCTTACTGAAATAACGATTATTTACATTTCTATATTGCTTTACAATTTATAAAACATTTTTGTTATAATAACTTTATGAAATAGTTGCTTGTACATCATTGTACCCATTTTAAGGTGAAGAAACTGAGACTTAGAGAAATGCAGTGACCAGCACAAATTCATGCTGTCAATAAGAGACAAAGAGGGAACTGGAACCCAAGTTTTCTGATTCCAGAGTCTGTGTTCTTCATTCTAACTCAGCTTCCAAATAGTATTTTTGGAATCTAAATGTAAAAGAGTGGGACATTAAAACCCCAATTACTTTAATGACTTGAGGAATTATTTTTTTTAATTTTTATTATTTTTTTTATTAAAAGCTTTTTATTTACAAAACATATGAGTGACTTTTCTACATTGACGTTTGCAAAAACTTTTTTTTCCCCAAGCTTTTCCCCTCCTTCCCCCGGGCCGCCACCCCTAGATGACAGGTAATCTAATACATGCTAAATATGATAAATTATATGACAAATCCAATACATGTATACATATCTATACAGTTATATTACTGCACAAGAAACATCAGATCTAGAAAGAGAAGAAGAAAAAAAACAACCTAAGAAGGAAAACAAAATGCATGGAAATATTCACAGAAAGCATTAAAATGCTGTGTTGTGGTTCACTCTCAGTTCCCACAGGCCTCTCCCCAGATGCATATAACTATCTTCATCGCTGAACAATAGGAACTGGTTTGAATCACATCATTGTTGAAGAGAACCATGTCCATCAGAATTGATCATCATATAGTCTTGTTGCTGTGTATAATGTTCTCCTGGTTCTGCTGATTTCACTCAGCATCAGTTCATGCAAGTCTCTCCAGGCCCCTCTGAAAACCTCCTGTGGATTGTTTCTTACAGAACAATAATATTCCATAACATGCATATACCATAATTTATTCAGCCATTCTCCAATTGATGGGCATCCATTCAGTTTCCAGTTTCTTGCCACTACAAAAAGGGCTGCCACAAACATTTTTGCACATGTGGGTCCCTTTCCCTCCTTTAAAATCTCTTTGGGATATAGGCCCCGTAGAAACACTGCTGGGTCAAATGGTATGCACAGTTTGATAACTTTTTGAGCATAGTTCCAAATTGCTCTCCAGAATGGTTGGATCCGTTCACAGTTCCACCAACCATATATTAGTGTCCCAGTTTTCCCACATCCCCTCCAACAGTTATCATTATCATTTCCTGTCATTTTAGCCAACTGGCAGGTGTGTAGTGGTATCTCAGAGTTGTCTTAATTTGCATTTCTCTGATCAATAGTGATTTGGAGCACCTTTTCATGTGACCAGAAATAGTTTCAATTTCTTCGTCTGAAAATCATCTGTTCATATCTTTTGACCATTTGTCAATTGGAGAGTGGCTTGAATTCTTATATATTTGAGTCAATTCTCTATATATTTGAGAAATGAGGCCTTTATCAGAACCTTTGGATGGAAAAATATTTTCCCAGTTTACTGCTACCCTTCTAATCTTGTCTGCATTCATTTTGTTTGTACAAAAACTTTTTAACTTGATATAGTCGAACTTATCTATTTTGTGATTAATGATGACCTCTAGTTCTTCTTTGGTCACAAATTCCTTCCCCCTCCACAGGTCTGAGAGGTAAACCATCCTACATTGTTCTAATTTGTTTATAATATCATTCTTTATGCCTAGATCATGAATCCATTTTGACCTTATCTTGGTATATGGTGTTAGGTGTGGGTCAATGCCTAATTTCTTCCATACTAGTTTCCAATTATCCCAGCAGTTTTTGTCAAATAGTGAGTTTTTATCCCTAAAACTAAGGGCTTTGGGTTTATCAAACACTAGATTACTATTGTCATTGAGTATTTTGTCTTGTGAACCTAACCTATTCCACTGATCCACTACTATTTCTTATCCAGTACCAAATGGTTTTGGTGACCACTGCTTTATAATATAGTTTTAGATCTGGTACAGCTAGGTCACCCTCATTTGCATTTTTTTTTCATTAATTCCCTTGAAATTCTTGACCTTTTGTTTTTCCAGATGAATTTTGTTGTTATTTTTTCTAGGTCAGTTAAATAATTTCTTGGGAGTTTGATTGGTATAGCACTAAATAGATAGATTAGGTAGTATTGACATCTTTATTAAATTCGCTCGACCTATCCAAGAGCACTTGATGTTTTTCCAATTGTTTAGATCTGACTTTATTTGTGTGGAGCGTGTTTGGTAGTTTTGATCATATAGATAGATCCTGACTTTCCCTTGGTAGATATATTCCCAAATATTTTATACTATCGATAGTTATTTTGAATGGAATTTCTCTTTGTATATCTTGCTGTTGCATTTTGTTGGTGATGTATAAAAATGCTGATCATTTATGTGGATTTATTCTGTATCCTGCAACTTTGCTAAAGTTGTGGATTAATTCTAATAGTTTTTTAGTTGATTCTCTAGGGTTCTCTAAGTAGACCATCCTATCATCTGCAAAGAGTAATAATTTGGTTTCCTCATGACCTACTCTAATTCCTTTAATCTCTTTTTCTTGTCTTATTGCCAAGGCTAGCATTTCTAATACAATATTGAATAGTAATGGTGATA